>BMAU01018315.1:210000-810000 GCA_019973935.1 Trichonephila clavipes | reverse complement strand
TTTTATATTTATGAAAAAATAAATCTAATTTATAGTGATAAATTTTCAAATTGTGCAAAAACCAATAAATGTGTGCATATTTTTTATATATAGTAAAAAATTTTTACATTTGTTTGATAGGTTTATACCACATTCAAACTCTGAAAAACACAAATGTTGTGTTCATAAATACCACACAAATATGTTGCAATTTTTTTTGTAAGATAATTAGATTCAAAAATGGCTTTTTTTATTTTGATCATGTAAGGATGTACAGGACTTCTATACTTTATATATGGACACAAATTTATGTTTTACTATACACACATTTTAATCTGAAAATTTTAATGCCTGAATTTATTACCATATTTGGAATTCAATTATCGATTAATTAGTTTCAATGTTTGTATATATACATAGAATAAGTATATAGTTAAAAATGAAACATTATATTAAGAGCTTTCTTATGTTACATTTGTTAGTGTCATGAAAATAACACAACAAACATGTTATAATAAATAAACTGTCAACATTGTGTAAACTTTCATATAGAAGAGCACCATCAAAATATTTATATTGTTTGATTCTTGAAACAGCTCTTTCCACAGTAACTCGCTTGTCAGACAATTTGCAGTTACTAACAATTTCAGAATCATAAAATTGAATTTTATCTTTGAAAAAAAAAAAAAAGAGGGCTTTTAATTTACAACCAATTTTGTCTAACTCTTCTTCAATTAAGAACCCTTTATCAGCGATAAAAACATCATTTAGTTCATTCATTTTTTTACTTTAAAGAAAAAGTTCCTTGTCTGAACTTCTGCCACAATGTAAATGTGATACAAAGCAGATAGCCCCTGAAGACATAATACCTATTATACCATTTAAAGTATTACAATTTTTGTAATGACTAAATGTTCTTTGTTGCTGTAAAGGACGGTTAGGTTTTTAATTGGAAATTCTGTGTAGTCAATGATCACTCTATAACCTTTATTCTCAAACAAAAAAAAAATTTTGGCATTGTTTCCAAAACAGTTTTCTTTGTAAGGAAAAGTGTCTAATAATTTAAATGTTTCTTGAAAAACTATTGTAACCAAATTAAAAATTTGAAATACTGTTACGATGAAAATTTCAAATAAAACTTCTAGTAATCTATTGTGTACATGTGTGTAGACATACCAATCCTTAATTTTACCAAAAACATATCAATGGGTTGACATAATTAGCATTGATATAATTAGAATATTTCAAAACAAAGGAACTTCAACATAGAAATGTGATATCATAATGCAAACTACATCTTGGCTGCAAAGTAAGAATTAATGTGCTATTCAAATAATTGCAAATAAAAACTTTATGCAGATCAACACTAAGCTATTTAAATTGTTACAATAAGCACTGCTTGAAGTAACCACATATTAACTTTGTGCAATTCAAAGAATTGTATAATTCAAATAAATAAAAATAAACAGTGGAGTACACACACTACTTTCATGGGAGAAGTTATATTTCTAAAAAAATGTTGAGGAAAGCATCTAGGTGTGATATTTGTGCTAAAAATTAAAAAATTTTTGGTTCTATGGAAGATACTTGAGCTTCTAAATCCTACCACTGAAAATAAGCAGTGTGTAATTCAAATAATTACAAGTAAACAGTATGCAATTCAAACAATTACAAATAGAAAAATATGTAGTTTAAATAGTAAATAAACACTGATTAGTTCAAAACAATGGAAAGTAAGCAATTTTTTAAATTTCCAATGGTCAAGATTGCAGAAGACTACTCACCACAAAAATGGAAGGTCCACTGTTAAGTGGATATTCAGACTTGACAAATAATCACTTTATACTTCAAATACTTACAAATAAAAAACATATTATTCCAATTTATGCAAATAATGTCATTGTATTGTTCAAAATGGTCGTAAATTAATATTATATAACCTTAATTTATTGCAATTAACAGTGTATTTATCTTTGTCTTATTTATGAAGATGACCAAATAAAATTTAAAAATGTTTTTATTTCATTTTATGTCTAGAAATCTATATGTCTAGAAACATATAAACTTTCTAAGCAGTTTGTAAAAATCTTTTATAAAAAAATCTGTCATTGACAGAATTCCATGACTAAGGCCAGCATTACAAAACTAATGAATTTAATTGCATGCAACTAATATTCTTTAAAAGTACAAGAGAGCAGGTTAATTGACACTGTAGCGTTTCGCTTATTTTATTCCTTTACCCAAAAGTGCTCTGTGTGACGTGCTCATCTTAACCAATCGGTGAAGGCGAGCCTATGACGTCACAAGCTTCGGAAGAGCGCCGGAGCTAAGCGAAGCGAGGTAATTCTCTTCTCCCGGCGGCCGAAGTACGATGACGTTGATGGTTAATAAATAGTTTATTTTTGATATAAATGGAGTCGATGTATCATTAAACCTTCTGAATGACTTTTCCTACTTAATTGTTTGAAGTAGAGCGCCCTCAACCGCTCGCACCTCCACATTGGTGACCTAGGATTTCACGCTAAAAGTTCTATTCGTCGACTTTCGTTTTGACTTCAGTTTCGATTTGAAATGGCTACTCCAGAAACAGCAGCTGTGGTTATTCCGCCGTTTATTCAACGCGATCCTGCTCTTTGGTTCTACATGATTGAATCAACATTCGAACTTGCCTCGCCAAAACCTATTACTGAAAGCAAGACGAAATATAACTATGCAGTCTCTCATTTACCTCCAGATATTGCGACAGTCGTTCGCGATGTTATAATCCAACCGGATATATCTGATCCCTACAGTGAACTGAAAGCTAAAATTATTGAGCGTTGCTCCGAAAATAAAACGCAGGAAATTCGTCGTTTGTTGGCCGGTGAGAGTCTCGGAGATCGAAAACCAAGTGAACTTCTCCGCATTATGAAAAGACGAGCTGAAAATCACAACATTGATGATTCTCTCCTTTTTTGAACTTTTCAATCAAGCCATGCCTGTTCCTGTGCAAACCATTTTGGCATCCATATCTCCGATTACTTCGGACAAGGCATCTGAGGTGGCGGATAGAATTCTTGCTATTTCTCCGCACGCAATCAACGCTGTTTCTGCAAGTGGAGCAAGCCCCTCATCAGTGACTGATCGTCGTTCTTCAACCGACATGCTTTTGGATGAAGTGAAAGCTTTGCGCAAGGAAGTTGCAGACCTTCGTCGATCTCGTAGTCAATTTCGGCACAACAACAACGTTCGTCGAAAGCGTTCGAATTCCCGTTCAAGTAAGCTCTGCTGGTACCACTTTCGTTTTCAAGCTAACGCCAAGAAATGCATTCCGCCCTGCTCCTTTACGGAAAACCCGACTCTGGGAGAGTAGAGGCGGCGGACTCTTCCTCTGGATTTACTTCTCGTCGTCTATTCATCAGGGACCATAATTCAGGTATTTGTTTTTTTAGTAGATTCTGGTAGCGACGCCAGCTTAATAGTCGCTAATAAAACAGAACAGAAATTTCCTGTTATTCAAACCTTTCGTGCAGCTAATGGTACTAACATAAATGTGTATGGACGAAAATTCATCACTGTTAATTTTGGTCTACGCAGAAATTTTACTTATTCATTTTATGTTTGTAATGTATCTAGTGCTATTATCGGTGCTGATTTTTGTACCAATTTAATTTATCACCAGATTTACGACATAAGCGTCTTATTGATTGTGTAACTAATTTAAAAGTGCCTGCTAAATTAGGTATATGTTCCATTTTTTCTGTAAAATCTGTATATATGAATAATGTTTATGGCAAATTGTTATTGAAGTATCCTGAACTTACTAAGTTACCTGATATCAATCAACCTGTTAAACACAATACTATGCATTTTATAAATACTAAAGGTCCTCCAGTCGCAGCTAAACCAAGAAGGTTAGCTCCAGACAGGCTTAAAATTGCAAAAGCCGAATTCCAACATATGATTAAACTCAACCATATAAGACCATCTAAAAGTGCATATGCTTCACCTTTGCACATGGTACCTAAAAAAGATTCTATTGAGTGGAGACCAGTTGGGGATTATCGTGCACTTAATGCACAGACCATAAAAGAAAAATATCCTATACCCTGCATTGCCGACTTCACTTCGGAATTATATGGTAAACAAGTATTTAGTCATATTGACTTGATCAAAGCTTATCACCAAATTCCCATAAATCCATCTGACGTACACAAAACAGCAATATGCACCCCATTTGGCCTTTTCGAGAGTTTACGGATGCAATTTGGCCTCTGCAATGCCTCATCAACATTTCAACGTTTTATTGACGAGGTGACCAGGGACTTACCATTTGTCTATGCATTTGTTGATGATTTACTAGTAGCTTCAGATAATGAACCCCAGCACTTAGAACATTTGGAAATCTTATTCTCCAAACTTAAAGAATATGGCTTATGTATAAACGTTGAGAAATGTCGATTTGGACAATCTACCATTGAATTTCTTGGATTCAAGTTATCAGGGGAAGGAATCGAACCTTTACCTGATCGTGTAAAATGTATCCTAGAATTTCCTCAACCAACAACCTTAGTAGGTAGAAAAAGCCGATTCTGCTGTAAGGTGATGGCGGGCCATTAGTTTAACACCTTACATGACATCTAGATGGCGTTGGCTATTGCGAAATTTTTGGCACAAATATTTGTGTTAAGATTCCCAAGATGGGCAATAAATTTCTCTCTCGGGTAACCTTTTCAATGAAATTCTCCCCTTCAGCGAAAGGGAACACGCGGGGGGCTAAGTGAGGGTGATGGTCGTCAAACTAGTAAAATAAATGTTAGCTCTTTTTTTTTCTTTTTCGGGCGAGGGGGTTAAAGCAGCAGAGTGAATCTTGACCATGAAAGACTTCTCATGTCTGGACATTGGTCAATCATCAAACTTTTTCAACTCTTGGACCCCTTAGAACTGTAACATGTTTTCGAGGAAACCCCTTCTTCGCTGAAGGGAATATATCTTAAAATATTTAAAGTATATAGATAAACATATTTTTGATATTATATGTAAAGACAATTTTAAAAAAATATTTTATTTTTTATTAAAAACTTTTATGATGTAATTTTAATGTTATTTACTCATTGATAATATAAATTTGTGATCCAAATGTCACCTACGCATGCATTATACTTAGTAACTGAGATATGTGTTCACAATTTTTTACACAAACTATCGACGTATAAGCTTTTTGAAATTATCTGCAGTAGCATTTCATATTCCGTGTTCAATTCGTTTTTGTATTTTGTTTTTGTTGCCAATCGCGTTAAAAATATTTTTCACTTTCTAAATACATTTTTGTGAATGGCATGAAAATGTTCATAGCTGTGTGAGAAATTCTGCGTATATAGCATGAATTGGTAACCTAAGATATAGGTCTTCTAGCTTAAATTTAAATTTTAGCATCGAATCTGTTCATATGTCGATAAATTTTTTTTTATCTTCTTCATTATAGGTGTTTTTCCCCCACAAATGTAAAAGGTTTCAAAACATTGTACTAACTAGTATAAAATTACTTCCTGGAACTCGGGATAGCAAACAATAGTATATTCACAATCTACTGCATAAAATAAAGTTTTAAAATTCATTTATTATATTACAATAAAAGTTTTAAAAATTTTTAAATTATGTATAAATAAAATTTTTAATTTTAGTCTATGATCTTTAGATAATTGTGGCTAAACGAATTTCATGAGAACATAAATCCATTTTGCATACATATTTGTAATTTTTTCTTTCCCATTTTTTTTTATTGGGACTCGTGGAACACAGTTTGTCGATCAATTCTTCTAGATAAATGATGTACAGAACGAAACTGTTTAATTTTTCCTGAACAAATGATTTTTAAAGGAAGAATAGGTGGATTTAAAGCAATGAAAAATTAAATTTCACGTTTTAATGAACAAACAGTATGATACAATTTTACTTTTATACAATAGAACAGGGGCTGGCAACCTATTTCACGAGAGGTACAATTCTCAGTGGTACTCTGAATTACTCAACAAATGTGTCAATTTTTGAGAGGATGGAAGATGATAAATTTATAATGGTCATTATACGCGAAGATCTCCAGAATTATGGACAATTGCGAAATTTCGAAAAAATCGGAAAGATATCTCGAAACATAAATTTACAGCTATTTTGTGAATTGTTGGATGTCATTGCTGGTGAGATTTAATTGTTTGAAAAGAGAAGATCGCGTGCACTCTGCTCTCCGCTTTTGGTTGATTTTGAAAAAAAAAAAAAAAAAAATTCTCTCTCTGTGTGTGTGTGTAGCGCACTTCCTTCAATAGAATCCTCCCCTTTCTCTGCAGGGGAAGAGGGCCACAGTCTTTACGACTGTGAAACGAAATATTTGTTCTTTTTTTTTTTTTTTTTGGGGGAGTAAAATAGTGTTGACTCTTGACCATGAGAGAGATCTAAAATGGCTTTCTTACTTTTTCGACTCATGGATTCTGATAATTTGTTATGAATGCTTTATTCGTTTCTATAACTATGGAAAAAATCCTATGTATTTTGCAATCTAAATTTTAGGAGCTGTTCTTGTTTTAATATAGATTTTACCGTCAAATGTCTTTTAAAATGTCAATAAGTTGTTCGCTCTCCTTGATTATAGGTGTTTTTATCCACAAATAAAAAAAAAAAAATTCATTTTCCATTACAAAACGATTTAGTTGTGCAAAAACAATGTATTAACGTGAATAAATTTGTTTTGTTGTGGTCCCGGTACAGTAAACAATGGAATATTTACAATCTAGTAGGCACTACATATAAAGAAAAACGATTTAATATTCTTTTATAATGGAATAATAAATGTTTCTAAAAGTATTACAAAATAAAGTTCTTATGTACAAAAAAAAATGTTTCAGAAATTTCCAATTAGGTATACACTTACACCTGTATTACATTATTAAAGGTTTAAGGGAAACAATTTTGAATAGAGTTTTCTTAAAAAAAAATAGTTTTAAATGTTAAAAAGTTAAAGGTTATCAATTTTGATATTTTTCTAAGATAGTATGCAGCTATTTCATTAAAAAACTGGTTAATTATGGTTTTGACCATTATTTTACGTATGTTTGTAAAATAATTTTTAATTTTAAAAATATTTTTTATAAGAAATGGTACGTAAATGAAAATAAGCATTACAAAATTATTTCATGTTCAAAAAAAAAAAAAAAAAAAAAAGGAAGAAAGAAAGATATTTTGAAATTAAAATTACTTTTGTAACTTTAAGAACGATTAAAATATTTATATAGGCTGTTAATTAAAACAATTAATCAAGCATATAATATAAAACATTGCTTTTATTTTTCTAAGAAATTTATGTTTATTTAATGAATATATGTCAATAACAATTTTTCAATTTGGAAGTTAACATTATATTTAAATCAAAGAAAATTGCATTATTGTTTAATTTTTGGGCATATTTGGTAACAAAATAATAGTTTCATTCTATGTAGGAATCCAAATAAATGGCTAAGTAAAAAATATATTTAATTATAAAAATATACACGGACAGTTTTGTATCCTGTTCGAGAGATATGATTTCAACGAACTATCATTGTTGCATCGTCGGTTTGAATTCTGGTGTCCCTGCTGAAGATCCGCTATGTAGAATTGAAAATATTGAATATTAACGTCGCTGGCTTTGGCGACGGACCACGTAGGTAGAAAAAGCCGATTCTGCTGTAAAGGCGGTGCAGGCGGTGCAGGCGGTTGCAGGCGGTTGTAGGCGGTTGCAGGCGGTTGTAGGCGGTTCTGCTGTAGGCGGTGCAGGCGGTAGGCGGTTGCAGGCGGTTGTAGGCGGTTGCAGGCGGTTGTAGGCGGTCGTAGGCGGTTGTAGGCGGTTGTAGGCGGTTGTAGGCGGTTGCAGGCGGTTGTAGGCGGTTGACGGCAGTGCAGAGTTGAGTTGTTTCGTTCCTACTGACGAGTTGAGTTGTTTCATTCCTACTGACGAGTTGAGTTGTTTCGTTCCTGCTGACGAGTTGAGTTGTTCGTTCCTGCTGCTGAGTTGAGTTGTTTTCTCCTGTTGAGTTGTTTCGTTCATGTTACCGAGTTGAGTTGTTTTCTCCTGTTGAGTTGAGTTGTTTCGTTCCTACTGACGAGTTGAGTTGTTTTTCTCCTGCATTGGCTTTGGTTTTCGAGCTGAGGGGGCGAGTTGAATTGTTTTTTCCTACAGCTAAGTTGAGTTGTTTTTAAAAAATGTGCACAAAAAATGGAAGTATGGGAATGTTAAACGTGCTCATGGCGCCACCTATTGATTAAAATGTACACTAATTATAGATTTTAAAATGATGGAAGTAAATAACGCTCAAATTAAAAAAAAAAAATCCAGATTCAAACTCACGGCCTCAGATCAAAATGTCTCCACAGGACAATAGTTTTCAGTTACGCTAACCATTATCCTATGAAGGCATACAGACCTGAAGAAAACTTATGTTTATAATCTCATGAATTTAATTTTGCAGGCGAAGCAGACGGCGACATGTTTTAAAATCATGTTCTTGATTAAAATGAAATAAAAAAATATTTAATTTATATTATTATTTTAATAATGTGTAAATTTTAATTCAGTATAATGATTACATACACACACAGTAAAGATACAAAGTAAATTGATTATTCAGAAAAATGTGCCGTAGTATACTCGTCATCAGCGTGAACCGGTTACGATTTAACTTGTTTTAGCTTGTCTGATCTTGATTCTACAAGACGGCTTTTCCAGGCGAAGCAGATGGTGACGTGTTTTAAAATCATTTTCTTAATTAAAATGAAATAAAAAAATATTTAATTTATATTATTTTAATAATGTGTAAATTTTAATTCAATATAATGATTACACACACACAGTAAAGATACAAAGTAAATTGTTTATTCAGAAATCAACATCTTGTATTGCGTTTTACATTACAATCGTATATTTACATTACAGGAGAACAACAATTTGTAAAATTTATTTCAGTGTAATGATTATACATGTACAGTAAAGATACAAAGTGAGTTGTTTATTTACAAAAACAGCATTCCGTTTTACATTACAATCAATTATTTATACACACAAAAAAAAAAAAAAAATCCCATTATTGGATTTTATGTCCTACAGCTCATTAAATAATTCTAAATTCATCAACGACCAATGACCATGTGCAAGAGTAGTAATGCCATCACCATTAATAAACCTTTTGTCATCTTTATATGACAGAGCAAGTTTGTTTTGCTTTATTGAATGTAATGAATGAAATTTGGATCTAATTAAGTTCATGTCAACATATTTTATTTTTTCATTAAAAAGACAAGCTTTGTAGTCCTCAAATGTTATTTTATTTTTTATAGTTTGTTTTTTAATTCCTTTTAACCGCTTTTCAATCTTATTGTTTGTTTTGTAGGCATACATTTTCGATTTTAATCCTACATATTCTGTCATAATATTTCCTTTATTTTCATCCTTCATTTTCCCGATGACTTTTTTGTTAACAAGAGGTAAATTATAAATATTGTTTTCATCATAGTCTGAAGTATCATATAAGTTAATATCCTCTTTCATGTCACTATAAAAATCATCAGTTTTTATTTCATATATAAAAGAATCGGTGTCTGTATACATGAGCCGTACTTTTGAGTCATAACGGTGCTTCATGTACTCATAGTGAAAAGAATACATTAGAACTTTTGATATATCTAAAATTACCATTCCTACCTGTATTGGTTTGAAAAATTTGATTTGGGTTTTTTTTAGATGGACGGCCATTAAGTTTTCAGAAAATATTGTGCGTCGATTAAAATTTGATTTCGCTATTAACTTTCGAGCCTGCTCTTCTGTTGAACATAAACGTATATCTACTTCTTCTTCTACATTTTCCATCGTTTTCCCGAAAATGCTATTATTCATTAGTTTGTAATAATCCTTTTGAAAGTCATTTACAGATTTAGTTCTTAATTTAGTATTATAATCTATGTAATTTTTAAGCCAAGGAGATTGAAAAAATTTTAAAACGCGATGAATTTTTTTCAAGACTAACCCTAATTTTAAATAAAGCTTTAAATTAGAATAATGGAGAACATATTTTGTTTTTGGTTCCAAAGTAGTTAAAAGTCTAGGCTCTTTACAATTAGGTGGGGGCTTATTTTCAGGGGCAAGGGGAAAGTCTGAATGTTTGTCATGCAAATCGGAAGGATATTCAAGATCTACTTCAAGATGTAACCTACATCGGATTCATCTGATAAATTTAAAATATCCTGTTCAGTTAAATCGTTATCACTCCAAACAAAATCTTTTAAGGGTAGATATTTACTCATTGCATAACCGTACAAATTATTTGCGTCAAGATACATTAAATATTTTATCTCATCATCTGGGTTAAAATTAGACATATATCTGTTGTTAGCTATAGCATAACGATTGCAACACTGACTTATACCTCCTCTTACACCCTTTTCTATAAAAAGAAGCATGTCGTAATCTGTGAACAGTTCGATAGCTACTTTAGTATGTAATAACATAGCATCCCATGATAAAGCTGGGGTGGTAAAATACCAACAGGGGTCAAGTTTATAAGTTTGCATGCATATTTTTCGAAAGTTTTCAAAGAGATCTGTTAACAATAGAACATCTGTTTTTACATATAGATCGCAGTATTCACCAAGATTATTTAAATGAAATTCATTAAATACTTTACATGCATGATTATAATCCTCTACACTTATAGCCTCCTCATTTAGTTTATTGTAAAATTTGCTAATAGGTGGTAAACAAGAATCTTTACACTTTTCAAAACTATCAAAATAATCATACGGAAAAACTCCCTTTCTTAAAAGTAAATCTATTTTTTCTGAGTCAAAATAATGTTTCATATATTTAAATTCATCTTTTTTTAGTGTTTTTATCAAATTTTCCAAACTAGAAGACATGAATTTGAAAGAATCTAAAAACCTTAACTGAAAATCATTTGAAATATTTTTACTGAAGGAAATATATTTTTCTTCGGTGTTCGGAATTAAATTAATTTGTTTTTCATCATATCCTAACTCATTAATAAAAATATGGGCGTCATATCCTGAAAGATTATGGAAGAAAACAGGTAAAAATTTGGGGGTTTTCATTGCTAAATTACAACTATTGCAACAAGGGCCATTAAATTTTTGAGTAACATGATTATGATCCCTAACCTTGATATTGTTTTCGTGAAAGGTTTGACCACAAACATAACAATTATTAGCATTATCATACAATTGCTTTTCTGATTCAGTAAGAGGTAATAACGGTTTTGATTTTTTATAAATATTATCAATTTCTATTGCATCTTTTTCTAACTTTTCAATAAAAATTTTGGGGGCATCAATACCTCTATATACTACTGGATCTTTATAATGTCCCCCTTGATAACTGATAAAATAACAAAAACCTATTGGGACATGTTTTTCATAAATATTTGTAAACGAAAAGTTTGGATTAGGACAGCAAGTATCAGTTTTCCTAGTTACACACTCGAAATCCGCATATACAACAAAAGGTATTTTTAAACAATGTTGAAAATTTTTAAATTTTAAAAACTTACTTGTTTCTAACGGCATTACTACCCTTGCAGGATTTTTATGTATACACATCTCATTATGCTGAAGAAGTTTGTATTCTGTTTGGAAAGCACTTAAACATCTTTTACATATAAATGTTTTATGTTGATGTTTTGAGAGTTGTTTCGAAACAAGTCGAGATAAGCTTTTAATGAAACAATAATGTCCAAACTCACCATTTTTTACGTAAAGCAAATCTATATGTTTCTCACACACTATATCACTAATGAGGAGAGGAAATATTTTTAAATCTTCTTCAAAAGAATAAATGTTTATTCCTATATCGTTCATTTTTTGAAAAATTTTTCACCTCGTTAAGCGGTGTTGGAAAGGATATTCCATCAAAGTTCAGCTTATTTAGGTGGGGGACATAACTTGACGTTTTGTTGGGGTTGCTGGTGTTGGGGTAAAGAGCTGCGAGAATAGACCACATGAAACACTGAGAGTCCTTTTTATTGATGACATTGATGATTGCCTTTGTTTCAGCGATCTGCTTCGGCACCTCGATGAAGGATGATGAACCTCTGAAAGGAGAATAACGGTTCGTGCGGACTTCGAGTCTTAAAATTTCGTCCAGTGTCCAGCCCGAGTCTCTACCTTCAAAATCCTCGCTTTCTTTCACTATTTTCTCAGACATGTCGTCATAAAGTCTGGCGAGATTAGTTCCTTGTAATACATCATTATTCGGCGTTTTGAATTCTACGTTCTTTATCATTTTTCCAGCATCTGTCGCTTTCGAGTAAATGCAATGAACCCATTTACTCACTTTCAAAGCTTTGTAAGTTTCAGTTCATTGCGAAAAATAAAGATTGTCTCTTCTTTTCTTAAGAGTAGAAACTCTTTTATCCCCAGTGAACTATCGTTATTGGGAAGATTAAAAGTTTTATATGCTTTTTGAAAAGCACTCTCGTTCTCTTTTGGTGGCAAGAAGATATTTTCAGGATCAGCCGTAGAGTTTTCAGCAGATGTGGACAACTGTGTTTTCTTTTTCCTACTTGATACAGACAAATCCACTCTCTTTCTTTTCCCCGCTTCTTTCTCCAACTTTCTTTCGCATCTTTTATTGTTCAAATGTTTCAATAAGTTGTCTTTACGGGTAAAGGACGTATAGCAAAATTTACAAGTAATTTTCTCGGTTGAATGCACAGAGTCTCTGTGCCTTTTAAGTCCCTTTCTCGGACGAATTTTTTACTACAATCCGCACATTGAAGGACAGCATTTTTTTCATGAACTTGTAATGTATGGCGTTTTAAAACATAGTTTGTAGCGAAGTTTTTTCCACAAATATTACAAGTATACATAATGAAGACGTAGAACTTATAGAACGTTGCTAAACACACACACACTACTAAATCAGCAATCAAATTTTGTGTTCTGCTACTCTGTGACGATCAGGTGCAATACATAGAATCGATAGAGCAAATTGGAATGGATATCTCCCACCAACCCCTTTTAAACTCCAGAGGTGGGTCCACTTCACCCCCCTCGTCATTTCTCATTGGTCGACCCAACAGAAATCTGCACACGGCCCGCAGACTCATAAGCGTCCTTATTGGTTCGAATCTGACAATAGCTCTATCTCTGACCCTCTCACACTCACTGGCGACACAAGGTCCGCCCGAACACCTGACCCCCTTACCACCCGCCGTTTTTGAGGCGCCGATGTATCGAGTCAGACGAACTCAGTCAAAAGATGAACAGCGGGGTTTCGTCCAGCCCATTAAGACTACAGACCCACTGACGTCGCAGACCAGAATCCCAACAATGAACAATGACGCCCAAGGCCATGTGCTCTGTCCCCAACCCTATCTGCTCTAATCCATCAAACACCATGAGAAAATATTCTACTGAATGTATATCACGATCTCACTTTTATCTGGTAACGAATCAAGACAGGAAAATACAGGATACAATACATATAATTACGGACAGGGAAAGAATTTTCCTTTCGGTATCACACAAAATGAAATTTATAGAATTAAGTGACTCGTAGTATAAATAGCAACATCATTCATAAAATTATTTAGTTTAATCATGGATTCTCTCAAATTAGTTCATCCATTTACTTTAATCTTGGCTGGGCCATCTGGTAGCGGTAAAAGTCAGTTCGTTAAAAAATTAATCGAAAATAAAATGATTAAACCCTTTCCTAAAAATATAATTTGGTGTTATGGAGTTTACCAAGCGTTGTATGAAGAAATGCCGAATATTTCCTTTCATGAAGGTATCCCCTCTAATTTGCACCAGTATTCGGATGCGTTAATTGTTATAGACGATCTTATGGGAGAGTTAGGAAATGATCCCCAATTAACAAAATTATTTGTAAAATTTTCGCATCACAGAAATTTAAGTATAATTTTTGTGGTACAGAATATTTTTCATAAAGGGAAAGAAATTAGAGAAATTTCCTTAAACGCTCATTATCTTGTATTATTTAAGAATCGAAGAGATCAATCCCAAATTACACATTTAGGTCGCCAATTGTATCCTCGTAAAGTGAAATTTTTCAAGAATGTTACGCAGATGCCACATCAAAACCGTACGGATACTTACTTATTGATTTAAAACCTGAAACTGATGAATCCTTGCGTGTGCGCACAGGTATGTTTCCTGGAGATATTTTTTATGTATATCAACCTCGATGACCCATTATTTTGAAGCATATAAATAGATTCAAATTGTTCAATGAATATTCAATAGTTCACAAGATGTTGGTGTGTTCTGAACAAACTTTAGAGCTCTTAAAACTAATTTCTAAAACAAAACACCCAAAATCTATTTTGAAAAAGTGTTCAAAGAAAGAAATAAAAACTTTGTGCGAGTGTGTGCTGAATGTTTTATGTGGTAACATATTATTGACTAAAATTAAAAAATCGCTTATCTCCCTATAAAGAAAGCTTAAGAAAACTTTCTAACAAAAAAACACCTCTTTACGAGAAAAAGAAAATTTTAATTCAAAAAGGAGAAGGATTCTTAAATATTTTATTGCCTGCAGCTATTTCAGTCATCAGTTCTTTAATTCAAAATGGAATTTAGCAAAAAATTTGTACTGGTACCCGAAGAAAGAGTTCAAGTAACGGAACACTTATCGGAACTTGATCAACGCATGAAAAACATTCTCCATAATAAGGATTTAACGGAAGAAGAAAAAACAATTCTCTATTTACAAGTTTTACAAAAATATACGCACTTTTCTAACGAAAATCGAAGAGAGTCTGAACCAGTTCCAAATGCAGCATCTCTATCAGAAAATCAAGAAACGGAATCATTAAAAGAAAATCTAAAAGAGTCAGTAGTAAAGACGGAAAAAGAAGTGTTTGAGGATGAAATTTTTAGAATTGTTCCAGCTAGGTATAAAGAAAAAGCAAAAAATATTTTCCAGTTTTTAAAGCTTCAAGAATCTTTCAGTTGGAATTCTGATGGTGAAATTATTTACAAAAACACTGTTATTCCAGGAAGCAATATTGCATTTCTCGTGAATGATTTTCTACGGAATCGAAAATCAGCACCTGAAGGAAGATATGTATTTTTAAGAGCTTTGAATGATGTAAATTTACCGAAAAATCTAGATGTAAATAAAAAATTGTATCAGAATAACAAAATTATTAAGAAACCAATAATGTATGCTCGCAGAAATGCATGGTTGAAACTTTGAAATAAATGATACTCATTTGATTTAAAAAAAAAAAAAAAAAAAATGTCTCAGTTGTCTCTTTATGATTTGAACAGTTTTCTTTTGCTGAAGAAAATATACTTATTTGATAAAATTTAAAAGTTTCAAATATATAATTAAATAAAATTATATTAATCTTTTTGGGTGAAAAATTTATCATAGAAAAAAAAAAAAAAAATTTTTTTGAGAGAAAAAGAAATTTAACATAGAAAAATATTAATTTTTTTTTTTTTTTTAGAAGAAAAAAATTATCATAAGAAAATAAATAGAAAATAGAAAAAAAAATTAAAGAAAATAAAAGACACACACATATTTAGTTTCATTCCATTTTTTTTTTATTTTCTAAATACAAATCTTACACCATATCGTTTCTTTACAAATTGATACATTTGAAAATCATTTATATACAATTGATTCAAAATATAATGCATAGAATAGCCTTGGCTGCGTTTGAATAAAAGTAAATACAGTATTGCCCACAAACATTAGATGTTGGTGATTGAAACACTTTAGAATTCCATAATACATCTAAATAGGTAGTAGTACTAATGTTATAGAATACAGGAGGTTGTCCAAACGAGTCATAAAATTCTAATTCTCTTTTATCATTTACAAATAATGCTAACCAGTGTGTTCCAGGTTGTGATGAGTCATCAGAATTCACAATAGCACACATGTTTTCTTGCAGAGGAGGGAGCGTATCTCTAGAATAAACACCTTGAAAATAGGGGGACGTTGTCTTCTCTTGAGATAAAACTGTATACATTTGCATTCCATCCATTCTTTAATTTCCGAAATCATACAAGATATTTCTCGATTTGTTTATTTCGATTAAATTTTCAAACTCGGCAAAAACGATAACACATACGGTTTGTTCTAAAGATTTGCTGAATTTTAATTCTAATCGCAAATTGCTATGTTTTATCAGACTTAAATGTTCTCCTGAAGAACATAAATCCGGTGAGAGGTTAAATCCAAACAATGTATTTGAATCTTTATATTCTTTTCTAGAAATAAATATACCTCTGTCTTGACCCATTCGATCTGTCCCAACAAATAGAGTTTGATAGGCCCGTATGTATTGATCTTTAGAAAAATCGAGTTCTAATGGATTGTGAGGCACTGGTTGTCCATCCACATACACTCAATAAAATTTAAATTAAAATGTTTAAACTCATAAGGAGATTTTGAAAATGCTCCGTGAAAAGCTTCATTATCTACACATCCTACAAAAGTTTTTTTGGCATTTGGCCTGAAAATATGTTATCTTGAATAAAAGACATGCTTCCTTTAGGAATCGAATACACTTTGCACAGAACTCGGTTAATGGGATATTTTGCGCTTGTTTTTTCCAGTGCTTTCGCATGACCAAGAATAACTCCAGGATTCACACGAACTTTTCGTATGAATAAAGAAACATGATCCAAAACAACTTTAAATCCCTCAGATCCTTGTAAACAAAATTCGGGCTTGCTTCGTATTAATTTTATTTTCAAATCCACTAAATTGAGTAAAAGACGATCTTGATGAAATAAATCCGAATGTATACAACCAATCATGTCTACAGTTGCACTTTCTTTAAAAAATTCGGTTCTTTTCTTGAGACCATCATCAGAATCCTTGTAAAATAGTTCAGCCGTTAATTGGGAAGTTTTGCTGTCATATCCATGGTTTAAGAGAGTTTCAATATAAGATCGATAGGGATATGTATTACTGGAATTGGAAACCACGCGATCATTTAAGGATACATCTACTTGAGAAAATAGTGAATGTAGAAATAAATTCACAGGTCCTATAGTATCATCTTTAGTAATAGGCGTATTGTCCACTTTTACTATTTTCGCTTTTACGTATAATTGTGTTTGACTGAGATCTATGTAATCTTCTGCACTTCCGGAAATGTGAAATTCTACAGGTGCATTATCGAAAACGTTAGAAAGAGGATGAAATTGTTTCCACTGCCCATCTTGAATAACTGTTTGAGTTCCTGGTAAGTTGAAAAGTTCCAATTCAGATTTAACACATTCAGGAGAATCTTTAAGAATAAATGCCATTTTTACGAGTCGAAAATGTCACGTACACTCACTTTACGTGCTTTGGATGAAATGAATTTTTTTCTGTTTCTTACGCTTTCTTTTATACTGTCCTTTTCCTACCATAGACTGAACTCTATCAATAGCTTTCTGAGCTAATTTTTTCCACTTTCTTTGCTTCTTGTTTTTACAGCTTCTTTAAAATTTTCTCCTGACAATACATCAGAGGCAACACGACTCCCTGTCATTAATACTTCTTTTTCCAATAGTTTTACCTCCTTTTACTAAAAAGGTAAAGCTGCTCTAAACAATCGACGAAATATTCCTCCGATTCCATAACCCTTTTGAAAATTAATGCCCTTGTAATGAGTCAGACCCGAACCTATTTGACCTGCATAATGATCTTCAAATCTTTTAGTACAGCAAACGTATGGTACACTCATCTTGGTCTTTTATCTCCAAATGAGGGTATGAGAAATGCATTGCTTTATTTATAGTATTTGCCTCATTCGAAAATGAAGCACTATGATCACTTTACCTCTTTCAAAGGGAACAAAATCACCAGAATTGAGTCTCAGTTCAGATTGAATAGTTTGAAACGAGTGTCTCACCAAAGGTAAGTATTGAGGTCTATCATAGTATTGACTAATCGTTTCCCCGTCTTTACCTTTAGTGCGAACGATTCGCAATAAAGGAGCCTGTGTATCCCCACAATTTGGGGTGAAATTAGATCGGAGTAAACGTAAAAAACTGAAAAATTAGACCATGCATCAGCAACGAATTCGCTTTTCATGTTACCTATTATAATTGCATTGCGTTTGAATCCTAACAACTCGCCTAAATTCTCTAAGTGAAGGCTGCTACCTTGAACTGCATTAATTTTCACCCGTTTTGTTGCTTTATTGTAAATTATTGTGAACCGATTAGGATTTTTGGGTAAAGCAAGTTGTACGGCTGATATAATATCTAACATTGTTTCATAACAACCCACATCAATTGTTCGCTTAACAGTTGAAGAGATATTGCCGTCACCAGCTTTGTATAGAAAATAATTGTTAGTTTCATTTACGTTAAGCCAAGAATGAGGGTAGATTATTTCAGACAATCCCACTTCCCATTCACCATTTAAACAAACAGGAGAGGGTAATTGAGTTTTGAAATGAGATATTTTGTTTTCTGGAAAGAAATGCATAGAACTATCAGAAGGTAATGTTACGTAGAAAGACATTTTGAAAATGAGTCGGCAATAAAAAAAAAGTTTAACTATTTATACTTTTTGAATATCAGTCACCCAATCATTAAATTTTTCAGGATAGCCTAAAAATTTAACAAAATATTCAGTGATTCCTCGTCTTTTTCTTTGTTTGATAACATTCTCTACAGGGTAGAAACCAGAGTCGACAACTTTTTGTAATTCTGCTTCGTAATAAGTACCTTTAATCTCTTCACCTTGTAAATCTTTTAATCTATAAACAATCGGAATTCTTTGCACGATTTCAAAAACTATGAAAAGTTCTCTTCTCCAGTTTTGTTCGTATCCTTTTTCAAAGTGAAGTTTTTGTTTATTAATGCGTACAATATCACCAATTTTAAATCTAGGGGCTTTAGGTTTCTCATTTCTTAGACCACCGTATAAATTTTTTAATACCTGCTTTCGGTTATGTCTACTTACAGAAACAGGTTCCATTTTAATTGAACGGTGATACGAGTGATTATAACTGTGTATTAATTTATCAATGACGTCGATGTAATTTTTAGTGTTAAATTCAGTGAAATATTTCCACATTTTTGTTTTTAATGTCCGATTAAACCTTTCAACAATGCTAGCTTTTGTTTCGTTATTTGTAAAAAAAAATTTACATTCAGATTTTTTAAATAATTTTGAACTATTTTATTTAAAAACTCCTTACCGGCATCTGTTTGCAACACTTTAGGCTTCCTTTCTTTAAAAATAATTTCTAGCCCAGACTTTACACTTTTTCCAAATTTATCTTTCAGAGGAACTGCCCAAGCAAATTTTGAAAATAAATCAATGCAAGTTAACAAATACTTATACCCTTTATTAAATTCTGCTAAAGATTGCATATCAACTAAATCCGCTTGAAACTGACGATCAATATCACTTACAAACACTCGATTCCGCTGAAACTTATGTCGAACAGGTTTATGAAGTGTGTAAGCATCTTTCTGCGATAACCAATGTTTTACATCTTTTTTACTATATTTCCCTTTTACAGAGCGATGTAATGCTTCCACACCCCCGAAGCTATTTGGAACTTAAGGATTTTCGTAAAACGCTGCTAAATCTTGATGCATTGTTACCGATGAAAAGAACTTGATTGAATGACTATTACAATGAATAGTTATATTATATATATATATTATATACTTTTTGGGAAAGGCAAAAAGTTTATGTATAAAAACATGAGCATAAATTTTCTCACTTTCATATGAAATACATTTAAAATATCACTTGTACATACTTTGATAATTTCTTTTAAAAAATACTCATTATTTATAACATGTGAAACGATTTCAACATAAATTAAACTAACAAACAATAAAAATAATAAGAACTCAAATTCAGCATGTAAAAAAAAAGAATTTTATTCAAATTTATAAAAACAAAATATTGTGTGAATCTTATAAAAATCTTTAAACAAAATCCTCATAGTATTCAAAACAATCAGGTGGACATAACATGTCTCTTACTTCTCTTAAAATAATATCCAAGCGAAGATTTTTTAAAAATTCTTGAGTTACATAATGTACAGGTTTTAACAATAAAAAGTGTTCATTTTCAAAAAGATTATGATAAAAACAATCAGCTATCTCATTAGCTTCAAGTGATGAAACATGTGAATTAAATGTTTCTTCGCGATTCCCCCATAACTCCTCAGCGAAAGTCTGAGGCTGTTTCAATCCTTTTTCGTTCAGGAGGCTACAAATAGATTTTTTCAAAATTTGCGTCAAGTATTGTTGACCCAGACTAACATCAAAGAAGAAGGTAATGTATTTTCTATGGGGCCTTCGCAGAAGGTTTTATATGCAGTTAAAAAGTCCATACACTGAAACATATTGTCTATAGCAGCATTTTCAATAGCACCATATTTTTTAATCATTTCAGCCCACTGCTCTCGGGATATGGTTATTTCCTTAAAAGTGGGCTCTTTATCCGGACTGTATTTAATGCGCTTGAAAGTAAAATCAATGAAGTTCTCACTGGTTATTTGAATGTGTCGTTCAGGAGGGAAAAGTCCACTTGGTAATTCCTCCAGTGATTCCGGCACTTTCTTTTTACGCATGATTTATTCGATCCACCGTGGGTCTAATGTTATTCCCTCGGGAGTTGGGTAGTATGTTTTGCCATATTTCTTGAAACGTCTTATGTGTACTGATACGGAATCATAATAGGTGCTTGCAAAGACAAAAACACCATCTCCAATTGGAAATACTCCATCTGGTATGCAATCCTCGGTAAATTTTCCATACTTCTGAAAATAATACAACAAAATTAATAAAGATCAGAAATGTGTAAAAAACATTATAAAAATTACATATTAAATTTATTTAATTTTGTTACTTACTTTTGAAACTTCTCTTCTGGCTTTCTTATTTGCAGAAGATTCGCCGGCTTTTCCAAACTTTCGTTTTTCGCGCTATGTGTTTCAGACATCACCATATTTTTTTCTTGTTGAATACAGCCCACCGCAATACTAACAAACGAAATGAATTTTGAACTAAAATGTGATAAGTGTCTAACGCATATCAACCGAATTACACTTGAGCGGCGTTCGCTGAGTGGTTGAAAGCAATGTATTCATCCGCTCTAAGCATTGAGATAATTTCTGACGTAGAATTCAGTCGCCGTCTTGTAGAATCAAGATCAGACAAGCTAAAACAAGTTAAATCGTAACCCGTTCACGCTGATGACGAGTATACTACGGCACATTTTTCTGAATAATCAATTTACTTTGAATCTTTACTGTGTGTGTATGTAATCATTATACTGAATTAAAATTTACACATTATTAAAATAATATAAATTAAATATTTTTTTTTATTTCATTTTAATCAAGAAAATGATTTTAAAACATGTCGCCGTCTGCTTCGCCGGCAAAATTAAATTCATGAGATTATAAACATAAGTTTTCTTCAGGTCTGTATGCCTTCATAGGATAATGGTTAGCGTTAACTGAAAAACTATTGTTCTGTGGAGACATTTTGACCTGAGGCCGTGAGTTTGAATCTGGATTTATTTATTTTTTTTTATATTTGAGCGTTATTTACTTCAATCATTTTAAAATCTATAATTAGTGTATATTTTAATCAATAGGTGGCGCCATGAGCACGTTTAACATTTCCATACTTCCAATTTTTGTGCACATTTTTAAAACAACTCAACTCGTCAGTAGGAACGAAACAACTCAACTCAACTCGGCAGCAGGAAAGAAACAACTCAACTCGTCAGTAGAAACTAAACAACTCAGCTCTGCATTGCGTTCGACCGCCTGCACCGCCTTTACAGCAGAATCGGCTTTTTCTACCTACTCACGAGGGCGGCCGATACCCTAGGATCAGCCCTGACGGCCAGGAAAGTTCTACTGTGTATTTTGTGGGACTGGAAAGAAATAATTTATTATGAGTTGCTTCCGTATGGTCAGACACTGAATTCAGATCTTTAATGTCAACAACTGGACCATTTGAAGCTAGCGATTGACCAGAAACGGCCAAAATTGGCCAACAGAAGAGGTGTTGTGTTCTATCAGAACAACGCCAGACCACACGCGTCTGTAGTGACTTGCCAGAAACCCTGGAGGCTTGGTTAGGAAGTTTTAATGCATCCACCGTATAGTCGAACCTGGCACCAGGTGATTACCACCTTTTTCTTGTATTGCAAAACTTCCTGAGTGATAAGAAATTGGCATCAAGAGAAGATTATGAAAATCGATTACCACAGCTTTTCACCAATAAGGACCAAGACTTCCATGAGAGAGACATTATAACGCTACCTTTAAAATGGCAACAAATTATACAACAAAACGGTGCATATTTGACCCAAATCAGACAATCCGAAACATGTTAAATAAACTCTTCAATCTCATGCAAAAATAACGGAATTCTTTTTCACCAACCTAATATATTAATTGTGCATCAATTAAAGATGTTTATTAACATAAAAATAAGCAACATAAAATAGGACTGTTTTTTGAACATAAATAAAAAAAAAAAAAAAAAAAAGGAAAATTGTACATATGTTACGTATTTGTTAAAATAAGAAATGAAGTATATAAGTATATCCCTGCAATTCAGTGAAATAAAATAAACTCAGTAACGCAACAGCCCATTTGCGCCAAAACCTACTGTATGCCCATCTCAGTTTTCGTGCTTCTGTGCACTAAGGTGCACGAGCACAGATATTCCGGTCAGTGTCGCATACCCATTATAATAGTTGTGATTTATTTTGTATTATAATAAAACAACGTTTATATACTGTAACTTTAACAGAACATATGTACTACTACTTTGCCTTCATATATATGTTTGTTGTACTGTGTGTGTTATATAGATGGCAATGAACCCGTGAATGTAACTTTTTAATGTGATAATTATTAGTAAATAAATAGTTCATTTTTTTAAGATAAGATTCTCAGTGAATCATTAAAGAACATGATAGTCAGGTGGTCGGTCTGATGTTAAACTCCCAGTGTTTTTTCCCAAGCAACTTTGGTACTCATGAATCGACCCAGCACTGAAAGGCTGAGTCGACCTTGCCCAGCAGCCTTTGGTTTGAATCCTATACCTGTGGCGTGGAAGCGCGGTGCGCTTCCACTCAGCCACTGGGCTTCAATTTAGTGAAATAAAAAAATTAAAATTTCTGATGCGAACCTTGTCCCTCTAAAGCTCTACTTGATATCGCATCATTATCAGGGAATAATTTGTGATTTATAATTTGACACGATTCTGAATGTATGGTTGTCAAATAACTTTGTGGGTTGAAAAATATATTTCATATGAAGAAAAAAAATGTGTTCACCTATATATGTGTAACCAAAAGCGGAAAGCAGAGCACAAGCAATTTCTTTTCAAACAATTAAATCTCATCGGCAATGTCGTACAGCAATTTAAAACAGCTGTTGATTTACTCATAGAGTTATCTTCCAGATTTTTTCATAATTTCGTAAATTTTACTTTCAATAATTTTTTTTTACGACGTAGCAATGAGTGATATGAAGTGGCGCACATATCGGGTAGGTCAGAACCCGTGCCCTTCGGTTCCGTAAGCACGTAACATACCACTGGACCAAAATAATCACCTCAGTCAGGAGGCTGTTACTGGCTTATATAGATGATACCGCTACACACTCCCCCACCAGTGAGTCGGTGAATAGGCGAACGAACGATATAGTTGCTATGATGAGAGTGGGAGTCGTCGCTGTTAATTGGAGTTGCGTCAAGTGAGTCTGACGAGTTTTTGATTGCTCTTTTGCGGGTAGGCGGGTGAGTAGGTAGAAAAAGCCGATTCTGCTGTAAAGGCGGTGCAGGCGGTCGACGGCAGTGCAGAGTTGAGTTGTTTCGTTCCTACTGACGAGTTGAGTTGTTTCGTTCCTACTGGCGAGTTGAGTTGTTTTGTTCCTGCTGCCGAGTTGAGTTGTTTTCTCCTGTTGAGTTGTTTCGCTCATGTTGCCGAGTGGAGTTGTTTCGTTCCTGCTGCCGAGTTGAGTTGTTTCGTTCCTACTGACGAGTTTAGTTGTTTTTCTCCTGCATTGGCTTTGATTTTCGAGTTGAGGGGGCGAGTTGAATTGTTTTTTTTCTACAGCTAAGTTGAGTTGTTTTTAAAAAATGTGCACAAAAAATGGAAGTATGGGAATATTAAACGTGCTCATGGCGCCACCTATTGATTAAAATGTACACTAATTATAGATTTTAAAATGATTGAAATAAATAACGCTCAAATAAAAAAAAAATCCAGATTCAAACTCACGGCCTCAGATCAAAATGTCTCCACAGGACAATAGTTTTTCATTTACGCTAACCATTATCCTATGAAGGCATACAGACCTGAAGAAAACTTATGTTTATAATCTCATGAATTTAATTTTGCAGGCGAAGCAGACGGCGACATGTTTTAAAATCATTTTCTTGATTAAAATGAAATAAAAAAATATTTAATTTATATTATTTTAATAATGTGTAAATTTTTATTCAGTATAATGATTACATACACACACAGTAAAGATACAAAGTAAATTGATTATTCAGAAAAATGTGCCGTAGTATACTCGTCATCAGCGTGAACGGGTTACGATTTAACTTGTTTTAGCTTGTCTGATCTTGATTCTACAAGACGGCTTTTCCAGGCGAAGTAGATGGCGACGTGTTTTAAAATCATTTTCTTAATTAAAATGAAATAAAAAAATATTTAATTTATATTATTTTAATAATGTGTAAATTTTAATTCAATATAATGATTACACACACACAGTAAAGATACAAAGTAAATTGTTTATTCAGAAATCAACATCTTGTATTGCGTTTTACATTACAATCGTATATTTACATTACAGGAGAACAACAATTTGTAAAATTTATTTCAGTGTAATGATTATACATGTACAGTAAAGATACAAAGTAAGTTGTTTATTTACAAAAACAGCATTCCGTTTTACATTACAATCAATTATTTATACACACAAAAAAAAAAATCCCATTATTGGATTTTATGTCCTATAGCTCATTAAATAGTTCTAAATTCATCAACGACCAATGACCATGTGCAAGAGTAGTAATGCCATCACCATTAATAAACCTTTTGTCATTTTTATATGACAGAGCAAGTTTGTTTTGCTTTATTGAATGTAATGAATGAAATTTGGATCTAATTAAGTTCATGTCAACATATTTTATTTTTTCATTAAAAAGACAAGCTTTGTAGTCCTCAAATGTTATTTTATTTTTTATAGTTTGTTTTTAATTCCTTTTAACCGTTTTCAATCTTATTGTTTGTTTTGTAGGCATACATTTTCGATTTTAATCCTACATATTCTGTCATAATATTTCCTTTATTTTCATCCTTCATTTTCCCGATGACTTTTTTTGTTAACAAGAGGTAAATTATAAATATTGTTTTCATCATAGTCTGAAGTATCATATAAGTCAATATCCTCTTTCATGTCACTATAAAAATCATCAGTTTTTATTTCATATATAAAAGAATCGGTGTCTGTATACATGAGCCGTACTTTTGAGTCATAACGGTGCTTCATGTACTCATAGTGAAAAGAATACATTAGAACTTTTGATATATCTAAAATTACCATTCCTACCTGTATTGGTTTGAAAAATTTGATTTGGGTTTTTTTTTTAGATGGACGGCCATTAAGTTTTCAGAAAATATTGTGCGTCGATTAAAATTTGATTTCGCTATTAACTTTCGAGCCTGCTCTTCTGTTGAACATAAACGTATATCTACTCTTCTTACATTTTCCATCGTTTTCCCGAAAATGCTATTATTCACTAGTTTGTAATAATCCTTTTGAAAGTCATTTACAGATTTAGTTCTTAATTTAGTATTATAATCTATGTAATTTTTAAGCCAAGGAGATTGAAAAAATTTTAAAACGCGATGAATTTTTTTCAAGACTAACCCTAATTTTAAATAAAGCTTTAAATTAGAATAATGGAGAACATACTTTGTTTTTGGTTCCAAAGTAGTTAAAAGTCTAGGCTCTTTACAATTAGGTGGGTGCTTATTTTCAGGGGCAAGGGGAAAGTCTGAATGTTTGTCATGCAAATCGGAAGGATATTCAAGATCTACTTCCAAGATGTAACCTACATCGGATTCATCTGATAAATTTAAAATATCCTGCTCAGTTAAATCGTTATCACTCCAAACAAAATCTTTTAAGGGTAGATATTTACTCATTGCATAACCGTACAAATTATTTGCGTCAAGATACATTAAATATTTTATCTCATCATCTGGGTTAAAATTAGACATATATCTGTTGTTAGCTGTAGCATAACGATTGCAACACTGACTTATACCTCCTCTTACACCCTTTTCTATAAAAAGAAGCATGTCGTAATCTGTAAACAGTTCGATAGCTACTTTAGTATGTAATAACATAGCATCCCATGATAAAGCTGGGGTGGTAAAATACCAACAGGGGTCAAGTTTATAAGTTTGCATGCATATTTTCCGAAAGTTTTCAAAGAGATCTGTTAACAATAGAACATCTGTTTTTACATATAGATCACAGTATTCACCAAGATTATTTAAATGAAATTCATTAAATACTTTACATGCATGATTATAATCCTCTACACTTATAGCCTCCTCATTTAGTTTATTGTAAAATTTGCTAATAGGTGGTAAACAAGAATCTTTACACTTTTCAAAACTATCAAAATAATCATACGGAAAAACTCCCTTTCTTAAAAGTAAATCTATTTTTTTCTGAGTCAAAATAATGTTTCATATATTTAAATTCATCTTTTTTTTTAGTGTTTTTATCAAATTTTCCAAACTAGAAGACATGAATTTGAAAGAATCTAAAAACCTTAACTGAAAATCATTTGAAATATTTTTACTGAAGGAAATATATTTTTCTTCGGTGTTCGGAATTAAATTAATTTGTTTTTCATCATATCCTAACTCATTAATAAAAATATGGGCGTCATATCCTGAAAGATTATGGAAGAAAACAGGCAAAAATTTGGGGGATTTCATTGCTAAATTACAACTATTGCAACAAGGGCCATTAAATTTTTGAGTAACATGATTATGATCCCTAACCTTGATATTGTTTTCGTGAAAGGTTTGACCACAAACATAACAATTATTAGCATTATCATACAATTGCTTTTCTGATTCAGTAAGAGGTAATAACGGTTTTGATTTTTATAAATATTTTCAATTTCTATTGCATCTTTTTCTAACTTTTCAATAAAAATTTTTGGGGCATCAATACCTCTATATACTACTGGATCTTTATAATGCCCCCCTTGATAACTGATAAAATAACAAAAACCTATTGGGACATGTTTTTCATAAATATTTGTAAAGGAAAAGTTTCGATTAGGACAGCAAGTATCAGTTTTCCTAGTTACACACTCGAAATCCGCATATACAACAAAAGGTATTTTTAAACAATGTTGAAAATTTTTAAATTTTAAAAACTTACTTGTTTCTGACGGCATTACTACCCTTGCAGGATTTTTATGTATACACATCTCATTGTGTTGAAGAAGTTTGTATTCTGTTTGGAAAGCACTTAAACATCTTTTACATATAAATGTTTTATGTTGATGTTTTGAGAGTTGTTTCGAAATAAGTCGAGATAAGCTTTTAATGAAACAATAATGTCCAAACTCTTCATTTTTTACGTAAAGCAAATCTATATGTTTCTCACACACTATATCACTAATGAGGAGAGGAAATATTTTTAAATCTTCTTCAAAAGAATAAATGTTTATTCCTATATCGTTCATTTTTGAAAAATTTTTCACCTCGTTAAGCGGTGTTGGAAAGGATATTCCATCAAAGTTCAGCTTATTTAGGTGGGGGACATAACTTGACGTTTTGTTGGGGTTGCTGGTGTTGGGGTAAAGAGCTGCGAGAATAGACCACATGAAACACTGAGAGTCCTTTTTATTGATGACATTGATGATTGCCTTTGTTTCAGCGATCTGCTTCGGCACCTCGATGAAGGATGATGAACCTCTGAAAGGAGAATAACGGTTCGTGCGGACTTCGAGTCTTAAGATTTCGTCCAGTGTCCAGCCCGAGTCTCTACCTTCAAAATCCTCACTTTCTTTCACTATTTTCTCAGACATGTCGTCATAAAGTCTGGCGAGATTAGTTTCTTGTAATACCTCATTATTCGGCGTTTTGAATTCTACGTTCTTTATCATTTTTCCAGCATCTGTCGCTTTCGAGTAAATGCAATGAACCCATTTACTCACTTTCAAAGCTTTGTAAGTTTCCAGTTCATTGCGAAAAATAAAGATTGTCTCTTCTTTTCTTAAGAGTAGAAACTCCTTTATCCCCAGTGAACTATCGTTATTGGGAAGATTAAAAGTTTTATATGCTTTTTGAAAAGCCCTCTCGTTCTCTTTTAGTGGTAAGAAGATATTTTCAGGATCAGCCGTAGAGTTTTCAGCAGATGTGAACAACTGTGTCTTCTTTTTCCTACTTGATACAGACAAATCCACTCTCTTTCTTTTCCCCGCTTCTTTCTCCAACTTTCTTTCGCATCTTTTATTGTTCAAATGTTTCAATAAGTTGTCTTTACGGGTAAAGGACGTATAGCAAAATTTACAAGTAATTTTCTCGGTTGAATGCACAGAGTCTCTGTGCCTTTTTAAGTCCCTTTCTCGGACGAATTTTTTACTACAATCCGCACATTGACAGCATTTTTTTCATGAACTTGTAATGTATGGCGTTTTAAAACATAGTTTGTAACGAAGTTTTTTCCACAAATATTACAAGTATACATAATGAAGACGTAGAACTTATAGAATGTTGCTAAACACAAACACGCACACTACTAAATCAGCAATCAAATTTTGTGTTCTGCTACTCTGTGACGATCAGGCGCATTACATAGAATCGATAGAGCAAATTGGAATGGATATCTCCCACCAACCCCTTTTAAACTCCAGAGGTGGGTCCACTACACCCCCTCGTCATTTCTCATTGGTCGACCCAACAGAAATCTGCACACGGCCCGCAGACTCATTAGCGTCCTTATTGGTTCGAATCTGACAATAGCTCTCTCTCTCTCTCTGACCCTCTCACTCTCACTGGCGACACAAAGTCCGCCCGAACACCTGACCCCCTTACCACCCGCCGTTTTTGAGGCGCCGATGTATCGAGTCAGACGAACTCAGTCAAAAGATGAACAGCGGGGTTTCGTCCAGCCCATTAAGACTACAGACCCACTGACGTCGCAGACCAGAATCCCAACAATGAACAATGACACCCAAGGCCATGTGCTCTGTCCACAACCCCACCTGCTCTAATCCATCAAACACCATGAGAAAATATTCTACTGAATGTATATCACGATCTCACTTTTATCTGGTAACGAATCAAGATAGGAAAATACAGGATACAATAGATATGATTACGGACAGGGAAAGAATTTATGAATTTTCCTTTCGATATCACACAAAATGAAATTTATAGAATTAAGTGACTCGTAGTATAAATAACAACATCATTCATAAAATTACTTAGCTTGGCTGGGCCATCTGGTAGCGGTAAAAGTCAGTTCGTTAAAAAATTAATCGAAAATAAAATGATTAAACCCTTTCCTAAAAATATAATTTGGTGTTATGGAGTTTACCAAGCGTTGTATGAAGAAATGCCGAATATTTCCTTTCATGAAGGTATCCCCTCTAATTTGCACCAGTATTCGGATGCGTTAATTGTTATAGACGATCTATGGGAGAGTTAGGAAACGATCCCCAATTAACAAAATTATTTGTAAAATTTTCGCATCACAGAAATTTAAGTATAATTTTTGTGGTACAGAATATTTTTCATAAAGGGAAAGAAATTAGAGAAATTTCCTTAAACGCTCATTATCTTGTATTATTTAAGAATCGAAGAGATCAATCCCAAATTACACATTTAGGTCGCCAATTGTATCCTCGTAAAGTGAAATTTTTCAAGAATGCTACGCAGATGCCACATCAAAACCGTACGGATACTTACTTATTGATTTAAAACCTGAAACTGATGAATCCTTGCGTGTGCGCACAGGTATGTTTCCTGGAGATGTTTTTTATGTATATCAACCTCGATGACCCATTACTTTGAAGCATATAAATAGATTCAAATTGTTCAATGAATATTCAATAGTTCACAAGATGCCGGTGTGTTCTGAACAAACTTTAGAGCTCTTAAAACTAATTTCTAAAACAAAACACCCAAAATCTATTTTGAAAAAGTGTTCAAAGAAAGAAATAAAAACTTTGTGCGAGTGTGTGCTGAATGTTTTATGCGGTAACATATCATTGACTAAAATTAAAAAAAATCGCTTATCTCCTATAAAGAAAGCTTAAGAAAACTTTCTAACAAAAAAACACCTCTTTACGAGAAAAAGAAAATTTTAATTCAAAAAGGAGAAGGATTCTTAAATATTTTATTGCCTGCAACTATTTCAGTCATCAGTTCTTTAATTCAAAATGGAATTTAGCAAAAAATTTGTACTGGTACCCGAAGAAAGAGTTCAAGTAACGGAACACTTATCGGAACTTGATCAACGCGTGAAAAACATTCTCCATAATAAGGATTTAACGGAAGAAGAAAAACAATTCTCTATTTACAAGTTTTACAAAATATACGCACTTTTCTAACGAAAATCGAAGAGAGTCTGAACCAGTTCCAAATGAAGCATCTCTATCAGAAAATCAAGAAACGGAATCATTAAAAGAAAATCTAAAAGAGTCAGTAGTAAAGACGGAAAAAGAAGTGTTTGAGGATGAAATTTTTAGAATTGTTCCAGCTAGGTATAAAGAAAAAGCAAAAAATATTTTCCAGTTTTTAAAGCTTCAAGAATCTTTCAGTTGGAATTCTGATGGTGAAATTATTTACAAAAACACTGTTATTCCAGGAAGCAATATTGCATTCCTCGTGAATGATTTTCTACGGAATCGAAAATCAGCACCTGAAGGAAGATATGTATTTTTAAGAGCTTTGAATGATGTAAATTTACCGAAAAATCTAGATGTAAATAAAAAATTGTATCAGAATAACAAAATTATTAAGAAACAAATAATGTATGCTCGCAGAAATGCATGGTTGAAACTTTGAAATAAATGATACTCATTTGATTAAAAAAAAAAAATTGTCTCAGTTGTCTCTTTATGATTTGAACAGTTTTCTTTTGCTGAAGAAAATATACTTATTTGATAAAATTTAAAAGTTTCAAATATATAATTAAATAAAATTATATTAATCCTTTTGGGTGAAAAATTTATCATAGAAAAAAAAAAATTTTTTTTGAGAGAAAAAGAAATTTAACATAGAAAAATATTAATTTTTTTTTTTTTTAGAAGAAAAAAATTATCATAAGAAAATAAAATAGAAAATAGAAAAAAAAAAAAAAATTAAAGAAAATAAAAAACACACACATATTTAGTTTCATTCCATTTTTTTATTTTCTAAATACAAATCTTACACCATATCGTTTCTTTACAAATTGATACATTTGAAAATCATTTATATACAATTGATTCAAAATATAATGCATAGAATAGCCTTGGCTGCGTTTGAATAAAAAGTAAATACAGTATTGCCCACAAACATTAGATGTTGGTGATTGAAACACTTTAGAATTCCATAATACATCTAAATAGGTAGTAGTACTAATGTTATAGAATACAGGAGGTTGTCCAAACGAGTCATAAAATTCTAATTCTCTTTTATCATTTACAAATAATGCTAACCAGTGTGTTCCAGGTTGTGATGAGTCATCAGAATTCACAATAGCACACATTTTTCTTCAGAGGAGGGAGCGTATCTCTAGAATAAACACCTTGAAAATAGGGGGACGTTGTCTTCTCTTGAGATAAAACTGTATACATTTGCATTCCATCCATTCTTTAATTTCCGAAATCATACAAGATATTTCTCGATTTGTTTATTTCGATTAAATTTTCAAACTCGGCAAAAACGATAACACATACGGTTTGTTCTAAAGATTTGCTGAATTTTAATTCTAATCGCAAATTGCTATGTTTTATCAGACTTAAATGTTCTCCTGAAGAACATAAATCCGGTGAGAGGTTAAATCCAAACAATGTATTTGAATCTTTATATTCTTTTCTAGAAATAAATATACCTCTGTCTTGACCCATTCGATCTGTCCCAACAAATAGAGTTTGATAGGCCCGTATGTATTGATCTTTAGAAAAATCGAGTTCTAATGGATTGTGAGGCACTGGTTGTCCATCCACATACACTCCAATAAAATTTAAATTAAAATGTTTAAACTCATAAGGAGATTTTGAAAATGCTCCGTGAAAAGCTTCATTATCTACACATCCTACAAAAGTTTTTTTGGCATTTGGCCTGAAAATATGTTATCTTGAATAAAAGACATGCTTCCTTTAGGAATCGAATACACTTTGCACAGAACTCGGTTAATGGGATATTTTGCGCTTGTTTTTTCCAGTGCTTTCGCATGACCAAGAATAACTCCAGGATTCACACGAACTTTTCGTATGAATAAAGAAACATGATCCAAAACAACTTTAAATCCCTCAGATCCTTGTAAACAAAATTCGGGCTTGCTTCGTATTAATTTTATTTTCAAATCCACTAAATTGAGTAAAAGACGATCTTGATGAAATAAATCCGAATGTATACAACCAATCATGTCTACAGTTGCACTTTCTTTAAAAATTCGGTTCTTTTCTTGAGACCATCATCAGAATCCTTGTAAAATAGTTCAGCCGTTAACTGGGAAGTTTTGCTGTCATATCCATGGTTTAAGAGAGTTTCAATATAAGATCGATAGGGATATGTATTACTGGAATTGGAAACCACGCGATCATTTAAGGATACATCTACTTGAGAAAATAGTGAATGTAGAAATAAATTCACAGGTCCTATAGTATCATCTTTAGTAATAGGCGTATTGTCCACTTTTACTATTTTCGCTTTTACGTATAATTGTGTTTGACTGAGATCTATGTAATCTTCTGCACTTCCGGAAATGTGAAATTCTACAGGTGCATTATCGAAAACGTTAGAAAGAGGATGAAATTGTTTCCACTGCCCATCTTGAATAACTGTTTGAGTTCCTGGTAAGTTGAAAAGTTCCAATTCAGATTTAACACATTCAGGAGAATCTTTAAGAATAAATGCCATTTTTACGAGTCGAAAATGTCACGTACACTCACTTTACGTGCTTTGGATGAAATGAATTTTTTCTGTTTCTTACGCTTTCTTTTATACTGTCCTTTTCCTACCATAGACTGAACTCTATCAATAGCTTTCTGAGCTAATTTTTTTCCACTTTCTTTGCTTCTTGTTTTTACAGCTTCTTTAAAATTTTCTCCTGACAATACATCAGAGGCAACACGACTCCCTGTCATTAATACTTCTTTTCCAATAGTTTTACCTCCTTTTACTAAAAAGGTAAAGCTGCTCTAAACAATCGACGAAATATTCCTCCGATTCCATAACCCTTTTGAAAATTAATGCCCTTGTAATGAGTCAGACCCGAACCTATTTGACCTGCATAATGGTCTTCAAATCTTTTAGTACAGCAAACGTATGGTACACTCATCTTGGTCTTTTATCTCCAAATGAGGGTATGAGAAATGCATTGCTTTATTTATAGTATTTGCCTCATGCGAAAATGAAGCACTATGATCACTTTACCTCTTTCAAAGGGAACAAAATCACCAGAATTGAGTCTCAGTTCAGATTGAATAGTTTGAAACGAGTGTCTCACCAAAGGTAAGTATTGAGGTCTATCATAGTATTGACTAATCGTTTCCCCGTCTTTACCTTTAGTGCGAACGATTCGCAATAAAGGAGCCTGTGTATCCCCCACAATTTGGGGTGAAATTAGATCGGAGTAAACGTAAAAAACTGAAAAATTAGACCATGCATCAGCAACGAATTCGCTTTTCATGTTACCTATTATAATTGCATTGCGTTTGAATCCTAACAATTCGCCTAAATTCTCTAAGTGAAGGCTGCTACCTTGAACTGCATTAATTTTCACCCGTTTTGTTGCTTTATTGTAAATTATTGTGAACCGATTAGGATTTTTGGGTAAAGCAAGTTGTACGGCTGATATAATATCTAACATTGTTTCATAACAACCCACATCAATTGTTCGCTTAACAGTTGAAGAGATATTGCCGTCACCAGCTTTGTATAGAAAATAATTGTTAGTTTCATTTACGTTAAGCCAAGAATGAGGGTAGATTATTTCAGACAATCCCACTTCCCATTCACCATTTAAACAAACAGGAGAGGGTAATTGAGTTTTGAAATGAGATATTTTGTTTTCTGGAAAGAAATGCATAGAACTATCAGAAGGTAATGTTACGTAGAAAGACATTTTGAAAATGAGTTGGCAATAAAAAAGTTTAACTATTTATACTTTTTGAATATCAGTCACCCAATCATTAAATTTTTCAGGATAGCCTAAAAATTTAACAAAATATTCAGTGATTCCTCGTCTTTTTCTTTGTTTGATAACATTCTCTACAGGGTAGAAACCAGAGTCGACAACTTTTTGTAATTCTGCTTCGTAATAAGTACCTTTAATCTCTTCACCTTGTAAATCTTTTAATCTATAAACAATCGGAATTCTTTGCACGATTTCAAAAACTATGAAAAGTTCTCTTCTCCAGTTTTGTTCGTATCCTTTTTCAAAGTGAAGTTTTTGTTTATTAATGCGTACAACATCACCAATTTTAAATCTAGGGGCTTTAGGTTTCTCATTTCTTAGACCACCGTATAAATTTTTTAATACCTGCTTTCGGTTATGTCTACTTACAGAAACAGGTTCCATTTTAATTGAACGGTGATACGAGTGATTATAACTGTGTATTAATTTATCAATGACGTCGATGTAATTTTTAGTGTTAAATTCAGTGAAATATTTCCACATTTTTGTTTTTAATGTCCGATTAAACCTTTCAACAATGCTAGCTTTTGTTTCGTTATTTGTAAAAAAAAAAATTTACATTCAGATTTTTTAAATAATTTTGAACTATTTTATTTAAAAACTCCTTACCGGCATCTGTTTGCAACACTTTAGGCTTCCTTTCTTTAAAAATAATTTCTAGCCCAGACTTTACACTTTTTCCAAATTTATCTTTCAGAGGAACTGCCCAAGCAAATTTTGAAAATAAATCAATGCAAGTTAACAAATACTTATACCCTTTATTAAATTCTGCTAAAGATTGCATATCAACTAAATCCGCTTGAAACTGACGATCAATATCACTTACAAACACTCGATTCCGCTGAAACTTATGTCGAACAGGTTTATGAAGAGTGTAAGCATCTTTCTGCGATAACCAATGTTTCACATCTTTTTTACTATATTTCCCTTTTACAGAGCGATGTAATGCTTCCACACCCCCGAAGCTATTTGGAACTTCAGGATTTTCGTAAAACGCTGCTAAATCTTGATGCATTGTTACCGATGAAAAGAACTTGATTGAATGACTATTACAATGAATAGTTATATTATTATATACTTTTTGAGAAAGGCAAAAAGTTTATGTATAAAAACATGAGCATAAATTTTCTCACTTTCATATGAAATACATTTAAAATATCACTTGTACATACTTTGATAATTTCTTTTAAAAATACTCTTATTTATTTTTAAGATGTGAAACGATTTCAACATAAATTAAACTAACAAACAATAAAAATAATAAGAACTCAAATTCAGCATATAAAAAAAAGAATTTTATTCAAATTTATAAAAACAAAATATTGTGTGAATCTTATAAAAATCTTTAAACAAAATCCTCATAGTATTCAAAACAATCAGGTGGACATAACATGTCTCTTACTTCTCTTAAAATAATATCCAAGCGAAGATTTTTTAAAAATTCTTGAGTTACATAATGTACAGGTTTTAACAATAAAAAGTGTTCATTTTCAAAAAGATTATTATAAAAACAATCAGCTATCTCATTAGCTTCAAGTGATGAAACATATGAATTAAATGTTTCTTCGCGATTCCCCCATAACTCCTCAGCGAAAGTCTGAGGCTGTTTCAATCCTTTTTCGTTCAGGAGGCTACAAATAGATTTTTTCAAAATTTGCGTCAAGTATTGTTGACCCAGACTAACATCCAAAGAAGAAGGTAATGTATTTTCTATGGGGCCTTCGCAGAAGGTTTTATATGCAGTTAAAAAGTCCATACACTGAAACATATTGTCTATAGCAGCATTTTCAATAGCACCATATTTTTTAATCATTTCAGCCCACTGCTCTCGGGATATGGTTATTTCTTTAAAAGTGGGCTCTTTATCCGGACTGTATTTAATGCGCTTGAAAGTAAAATCAATGAAGTTCTCACTAGTTATTTGAATGTGTCGTTCAGGAGGGAAAAGTCCACTTGGTAATTCCTCCAGTGATTCCGGCACTTTCTTTTTACGCATGATATATTCGATCCACCGTGGGTCTAATGTTATTCCCTCGGGAGTTGGGTAGTATGTTTTGCCATATTTCTTGAAACGTCTTATGTGTACTGATACGGAATCATAATAGGTGCTTGCAAAGACAAAAACATCATCTCCAATTGGAAATACTCCATCTGGTATGCAATCCTCGGTAAATTTTTCATACTTCTGAAAATAATATATCAAAATTAATAAAGATCAGAAATGTGTAAAAAACATTATAAAAATTACATATTAAATTTATTTAATTTTGTTACTTACTTTTGAAACTTCTCTTCTGGCTTTCTTATTTACAGAAGATTCGCCGGCTTTTCCAAACTTTCGTTTTTCACTATGTGTTTCAGACATCACCATATTTTTTTCTTGAATACAGCCCACCGCAATACTAACAAACGAAAGGAATTGTGAACTAAAATGTGATAAGTGTCTAACGCATATCAACCGAATTACACTTGAGCGGCGTTCGCTGAGTGGTTGAAAGCAATGTATTCATCCGCTCTAAGCATTGAGATAATTTCTGACGTAGAATTCAGTCGCCGTCTTGTAGAATCAAGATCAGACAAGCTAAAACAAGTTAAATCGTAACCCGTTCACGCTGATGACGAGTATACTACGGCACATTTTTCTGAATAATCAATTTACTTTGTATCTTTACTGTGTGTGTATGTAATCATTATACTGAATTAAAATTTACACATTATTAAAATAATATAAATTAAATATTTTTTTTTATTTCATTTTAATCAAGAAAATGATTTTAAAACATGTCGCCGTCTGCTTCGCCTGCAAAATTAAATTCATGAGATTATAAACATAAGTATTCTTCAGGTCTGTATGCCTTCATAGGATAATGGTTAGCGTAACTGAAAAACTATTGTCCTGTGGAGACATTTTGATCTGAGACCGTGAGTTTGAATCTGGATTTATTTATTTTTTATTTGAGCGTTATTTACTTCCATCATTTTAAAATCTATAATTAGTGTATATTTTAATCAATAGGTGGCGGCATGAGCACGTTTAACATTCCCATACTTCCATTTTTTGTGCACATTTTTTAAAAACAACTCAACTTAGCTGTAGAAAAAAACCAATTCAACTCGCCCCCTCAGCTCGAAAATCAAAGCCAATGCAGGAGAAAAACAACTCAACTCGTCAGTAGGAACGAAACAACTCAACTCTGCACTGCCGTCGACCGCCACTCGGCACAAGCGCCTCAACAGCCTAAAACAACTCAACGCCTACAAACGCAACTCAACCGCCTGCAACCGCCTGCAACCGCCTACAACCGCCTGCAACAACGCCTGCAACCGCCTACAACCGCCTGCAACCGCCTACAACCGCAACCGCCTACAACCGCCTGCAACCGCCTGCACCGCCTTTACAGCAGAATCGGCTTTTTCTACCTACTAACCTTGACCCAATTACGCCGTTATTTAGGTATTTTCAATTTTTATAGACGTTGCATTCCTAAAGCTGCAGACATACTAGAACCCCTTCTTAAATTTCTTGAAGGTCATAAAAACCGAAAGAAACATCCTCGTTCCAATGCTAACAATCCTTCTGAGCAATTACAATGGAACGATGCAGCAACTCTTTCCTTTAAGGCCTCAAAAGAAGCAATCGATAAAGCAACGCTTTTAAAGCATCCCATTCCAGGTGCTCAGTTAAGCTTATGGGTAGATGCTTCGAATGTAGCAGTTGGCGGCTCTTTAATGCAACTATCTAATGATCAATGGGAACCACTAGCATTTTACTCTTCCAAATTAAATAAATTTCAAAAGAATTGGTCCACTTATGACCGTGAGCTATTTTCTATTTATTCCTCTGTAAAGAAATTTAAACATATGCTAGAAGGAAGAACTTTTGTCATTTATACTGATCAAAAACCCTTAACATATGCATTCCAGCAACACTCTGAAAAATGCAGTCCTCGACAGTTGCGCCATCTGGATTTTATTTCACAGTTTTCAACTGACATTCGTTATACTAAAGGTTCGGATAATACTGTTGCCGATGCCTTATCTCGAATTGAAATAGATGAAATATCGCCTACTGTAATAAATTTTAAAGAATTTGCTTCTGCTCAATCGGATGATGAGGAACTACAAAAATTTTTAAATTCCAATGATTCCTCTTTAGAAATCGAAAAACATTATTTCCCCCTTGAGGATGTTACTTTGTATTGCGATATGTCTCAAAAACAACCCCGACCTTTTGTTCCTAAAAGCATGCGACAGCTAATTTTTAAAGCTCTTCATTTTTTCTCCCACCCAGGAATTTCAGCCTCCATCGATTTAATCGCCAAGCGATTTGTATGGCCAGGCATGCGCAAAGATATAAAAATTATGGTTCGCAGCTGTGTTAAATGCCAACGAGCCAAAGTGACACGGCATACAAAATCTCCCATTGGCACATTTGCTCTTCCCGATGCACGCTTTGCACACATACACTTGGATTTTATAGGCCCTCTACCACCCTCCAACGGCAATCAATTTTGCATGACCATCATTGATAGATTTACTAGATGGCCTGAGGTGATACCAACGCCTGATATGACTGCGGAAACTACTGCTCGTGCTTTGATGCACGGATGGATTTCCAGGTTTGGATGTCCAACCACAATAACAACTGACCGTGGTACAAACTTCGAATCTAATCTTTTCAGAGAACTGACCCGTATGTTAGGTTGTAATAGGATTCACAGTACCTCTTACCATCCGCAAACAAATGGCATCATTGAACGCCTTCATAGACACCTCAAAGGTGCACTAAAAGCTCACAATCATATCCAATGGACTGAACTGCTTCCAATAGTTCTATTAGGTATGCGTTCAGCGCTTAAGGACGATATTAACGCTACCTGTGCACAACTTGTTTATGGCACTACGTTACGATTACCTTCCGATCTTGTAACGAGTGATTCCATCAACCAAACGGCTAACTCCACTTATGTAACTAGTTTAATACAAACAATGAGATCCTTAAATCCTGTTTCTACAGCTCAACATGGCACACAAAATATTTATATCAACCCCTCATTGAAAACTTGTTCACATATATTCTTAAGATCTGACAAGGTTAATCCTCCATTAACACCACCTTATACTGGACCCCATTTGGTAATTAGCAGAAATGACAAAAACTTTATTATCGACTTAAACGGTAAGCAAAGTACTGTATCTATTGATCGCATTAAACCTGCTTATCTTCTGGCAGACGTTACTGATCATTCCGATCTCGTACAAACTCAAACAATTATTGAGAAATCTGTAACTGCTGCACCCAATCCTTCTATACCGTACACCACTAGATACGGCTGTAAGGTCAGATTTCCCAAGAATTTAGTTACCGAATATATTATATAAACGCAAACTGTACTCTTGTAATTCATATTTTTTTTTTTTACATTTATATATATTATTTTTGTACCTTGCATATATTGTTATTCTCTATAATTTTGCATATATTGTTATTCTCTATAATTTTGCATATATTGTTATTCTCTATAATTTTGCATATATTGTTATTCTCTATAATTTTGCATGTATTATTATTCTGTATACACTTGTATATAGTATTTTGTATACCACTGCATATCTATTACCGTCAGTAATACTGCATATATATGCACCATTCTCCATATGTTTCAAATATGTCAATTGAGTATGCTGTCAATATTTTCATGTATTTCTTGGTATGTATCCTAACTTGTATATATGTAATCGTGACTTAGGTCACTGGGGGCATACTCTGTAGCGTTTCGCCTATTTTATTCCTTTACCCAAAAGTGCTCTGTGTGACGTGCTCATCTTAACCAATCGGTGAAGGCGAGCCTATGACGTCACAAGCTTCGGAAGAGCGCCGGAGCTAAGCGACGCGAGATAATTCTCTTCTCCCGGCGGCCGAAGTACGATGACGTTGATGGTTAATAAATAGTTTATTTTTGATATAAATGGAGTCGATGTATCATTAAACCTTCTGAATGACTTTTCCTACTTAATTGTTTGAAGTAGAGCGCCCTCAACCGCTCGCACCTCCACAACACTATTAAGTCTGTGCTTCTCTCCTCATAATCACTACCTAAACTTGCTACTTTGCAGTGATTTCCTCTCTTAGCAGCCCCTCGTGTGGGAATTTTGACTGTACAAAATTATATACATATTTAAATTACAATATACAGGAATGAATTTAATTTTTTTAGTCTATTCCCCCCTCCCCCCTTGGTATAAGTACATTCTTTTTCCACAAAGTGCATATAAATGTCTCCAAAAGTGATTGGAAACAATAGCTTTTCATTATATACATGTTTTGTTGTCTCTCTGAACAAATGGATCGGAAAGTTTGTTCCCATTGCATGTTGATTTTTCATCATATCTAGTCTTTGATATTATTTCCAATTCCTTATAATCACTCGACATTGTCTACAAATCATATAAATTAAGATATTAATATGCATATATTGTTATTTTTCTAAACATGATATAATTTATAAAATACAATACATATTATAGATTTAGAATAATGATTAAATAACTATTAAAAATTATTGCTAATCTTAATTAACATAATTAATCTTTATTTGCATAAAATTAAACAAAATTGAAATGAAAATTTTTCAAACATTAGTTTTTTAAGTACAAGAAAGAATTTGGATTTGATGTGGATGAGACAGTTCTCTCTCAGCAATTAAATACACTAACTAATTCAATAGTAAAGTAAGAATAAAGAAGGTACTTAAATGCATTTTCTATGTATTTATCAATATTTTTCACTATAAAAAAGTTATTAAGGTGAAATATGTGCATGCAATTCAGAAATTAAACACACTGATTAATCTTAAACCAGCCAAAAATTAACAAAATGAAAATAAGTACTTTTCACATATTTATAGCTATTTTTCTTTAGTTAAATAGGGGAAAAATGTAATACTATATCTATAATGAAGTTTTATATGTAAAAATAAGAACATGCAGTGTATCTAATTATATTCTAAATAATATGAAACAAAAAAGTTTACAAGGTATTTTTGCAAAGATACTGAACATTCCACCGGAAGTATTGTTGGGCTCCAGGTCAATGTTGTTGTTTACAAAGTAGAACTTCTCCATAGTTATTATTGAAAATAATCTTAAAATGACAAAAAAAAACAATGGTGATCAACTGCATACTTACTCACCAGTTACAGAGCATCCAGAATAGATAACAGAAGTGGTACCCTAATCTGTGTGTTTCTTTACGTTTGCAAAATTAAAATTCTTCGAATTCGAAATGCTCAGAAAATATATCACTTTTTGAGACTTGAAATATCGTCGGCGTATTTGATAAAAACAAAAAATATTGAAAATGAAATAATTAAAAAGTAATCACACATTTCAGTCGAAATGTCTTTTGGAACATCTTTTAATTTCTGTGACATTGAAGATTTATTCCTTCTCTGCAAAATTTGATTAGATGGTGGCTCGAAAAAACAGAATTTTGTGGGCACTGAATTCGGTTTCAATTGCCTTCTGTTAGTGAAAGTCTGGTACAAAAAGCATGCTTCTTCAAAATGATCGGAACATACTGAGGAATACTTAGTCGTTTTGAAATTTTTTCTGCCCAAGTTTTGCAACCACTTTTTTAATAAACATAGATCCTTTAGCGGAAACGAAAAAAAGGTTTTTGACCTACAGTCAGACTTTCCTTTTGCATTACGACAATTTAATGCGCTGCAGTATCTCATTTTGCTGCTCGATAGAAGATGTGCAAATCCGAAAATGGCGGCTAAATACTCAGTCGAAGGAAGCACATGGCTATTTGTTGATATCCGCGCTGGGCGATGACATGTGACTATGACGTCAGGTGAATCGAGTCCATTGAAAAATGCATAAAGTTTTATAAATCTGATTTTGAGAAAAAAAATTTTCCCAAGTGAATTTGAGAAATCGTCAAAACTGCCGCTGAAACTAAATTGGAAACATTTCCAGAGCACATGAGCTTTAAGCGAATATCAGAAATGCAGTGTATTACTACGCGGAGTTTTTCCCGCGAGGAGAAAAATATCGCATATGGTTACTGCAAACCGGTTCCTTTCAAGGATACGCCAATCCAGGTTCAATAAATTTTCTTGACCATTTTTGATTGCCAATCAGAGTGCTTGCTATCGAGCACTCGAATTTTATCAGTTAATTATTTTTTAAAATTCTGCGTTATTCTGCTGCACCGTGATCCCCCTTCTAGATCTCATCTGCTCAGTAATTTTTTAGCTTTTTTATCCTTTCATACAGCGGTCGTTAAACTTTTTGACCTCACGGACCAGAAAATTCATAACTTAAATCCCGCGGACCACCAATAGGATTTTTTAAGTGTTAAATTATTGTTATGAATCGAATAATGTTTCAATGCATCCTAAAACATAACTTAACATGATGAGTAAGAATATTCCACATTTTTCTGGGGACCAGTGAAATTTTCTCGTGGACCACTAGTTGTCCGTGGACCACCAGTTTGGCGACCTCTGCTTTCTTAGACAATTTTTAATTTATTTTAACTCTGCTTTGAATAAATTTTTCCTAAATCCTTAAGAATTAATTTTTTAAACTAAAATCTTTTCTTTCATACCGAGCAAGTCTCATTCACCTCCCCAACGAATGAAAATTTTTTGAAGTTGGTCCGTATTGGCAACGATATTGTCTATCGCGCCATTGTAAGGATCAAGCGTTTTGATTGTGTTGATTTTTGAAAGAATTTTGTTAGCTCTCTTCTCTTGCGAGTAGTTGATTTTAAAATTTGTTAAAATTGATGTAAACAAAAATAACAGGTGAGCATATTTTATATTTGTTGAGTTTACCATTTTACTGATTGGCCTGACTAACTGTGTTTAATTCTGAAAACAAAAAGGAAAGGGGGAAAAAAGCTGTTATTTACACGCATTTTTAACAAAATTGAGTTGAATATAGTTTATACAAGTTACTTGATACAGCATGGATAAATTGTTGTCAAATTATTTCGAAAGTATGAAAAAGTATTTTTCAAGTGTGTTGGTATTCCATATTAATATAGGATGGTGATTCATAAAAATAAGATTCAATTCCTTTCGCAATATTAGTTTTAAGATATGTTAAAATTTACATACCGGTTTTCTAACTACAATTAAATATGCAACATTTCCCTTATTAATTTTAATATGATTTGTTTTTTCGTTTTATTACAATGTTTTTCTTAATGCATTTGTGATATGTCCATCATAAAGATTATGGATGTTCTTCTCGGAATGCTTGCTGAAATTTTGATGTACTTAAATTGTAATTGTAATATTTTGTTGTTATTCCTCTTCTATATTAGATGCTTTCATAATAATAAATATGTTAAAAAGACCTTTTAGTGTTTAAAAATAATTATGAACTTTTTACATTTCATATAACAATGTCTGTTTTTTTAGACAGTGTTCTTATATTTTTTTCTTATTATATTTGTGTCATTTGTCAGATAACTCAGTCATGAATGTTCTTGCCATTTATTTTCCATAAAAACCAGCACCACTGCTCATTGTATATTCTCTTTTCCTCTGTAATTAAAAAAAATTCTACTCGGAATTTGACTTGTATAGCTTTTAAATTTTAATTCCATAGCAAAATCATTTAAATAAGTAGTGTTTCCCAAGCCAAAAGTTATCCATATACAGATATTTTATGTATATATTATTTAAATTTATTTTGCAGAATTTCAGGGAGTAATCCTAAATAATAAAAAAATTTATCTGTTATCTAAAATAAAATTCAAGAATTTCAAAATGTTGTGAAATAACTGCTGAAAAACACAGTAAGCATTTTGTCTTTGTTTAAATACATTTTTAAATAAGGCTTTTTGATTCTACCTGTCAAAATCCAAAAATATTTCATTTGCATTAAAGCCGCCTAATAATTTCACTTAATTCTTGTGCAAGCTTTTTTTTTTGGTATTAAATAATGTTCTGTCTAAAGTTAGAAACTGACAGAGGACTACCACAGTGACAAATATTACCTTCCAATCATCATCATTTCTGACGTAAGGGCTAATTTGATATCCAAGTGCTGTATTCCAAGTTGTTGTTTATGTTTCACAGGATGGACGATAACATTACAACATAGCTACCTTGACATTTTTATCGTCTGTTATTTGGGTTGCTATGGGGATTATGCATATTATAGTTAATTTTTATTGTTTTTTTCTGTGGTAACTCTAGTAATTTCAGACGATTTTAATTTGATTTCTTTAAAAAGTGACCGAATTGGTTGAATCCTAGGAGGATCCACTTTAGGTCGCCAAATTTTTTTGTCGCCAAATTTTGAGCGATAAAGGTTACAATATGGTAACTCTTCCATTTCATCAAAAAATTTGGATTTTCAAATCACCGAAAAAAATGGCAACCCTAAAAAAAGTGCAACGTTTTTCGCCTTTTTCGAAAAAACGTCATTTTGACATTTGACTTCGCTGGAGAAGGTTTGCTCTCCACCGGTTGTTGTTAAGAATGGCGTGTGAAAGGAAATTACTTGAAAGTGAGGCTACGATAGGTCTCTTTGTGCTCCTGGGCACATAGGGAAAGAAAGAGACGTTAGAATGGTGTATGAAAGCTAATTTAATTGCTTCTCGTTATGAATGTCCGAGGTGTAAAAAAAATATGCGTTTGCAAAAGCGAAAGGGAACGGTTGACGGCTACAAATGGCGTTGCCGCAACCAGTCGAAAGATAATCGCCACGACGTCGTTCGGAGTGTGAGAAAGGGCACTTGGTTTAGCGAAAGCAAACTTGCTATAACTATTATCTTGCGTTTGACGAGATATTGGTTTGGCAAGAGCATGAATGCGTTCGTGGTGAATGACTTGAAAGTTAATAAGAATATGAGACAAAGTTAATAAGACATGTGGCGGCGATCTAACGATCACAAGTTGGTGAAGGAGAATTTTCATAAATTCCTTGCATCCATCGCAAGGGTGTATCCACCAACAGATCATGACGAAATGCAAGCGTAAGGTAAGTGCTTTTTAACATTTTTTAAAATGATTGATTTCATGTATTTCTTTGATTTTATCTTTGCGAAACGCCCCTTTCGTCCTTTTTTAAAAATGTAAATCATGTTGTACACACTGGTTTTAGAATGCTTTTTTAAAATGAATTTCATTGCTTTCTCAGTTTTTTTCTTTATATAATGATTAATTTAATGTATTTATTCGATTTCATCTTTGCGAAACGCCCATTTCATCCCCCCGCTGACGCATGCGCTTCCCAAGAGTTTTTCGTCATTGACGCCTTTTTGAAAACCTTCAATTTGGCGCTTTTTGGCGAAATATTTTTGGCGCCATAAACAGCAGTGGGTCCTCCTAGGATTTTACCTAGATGTTTCTAATATCATTGGTGAGTACCAGCATATTTTTGTAGAAAATATTAAGGGCTGTGCTTTTAATTCTTACTCAAATTGTGCATTTCCACTTTATTTTACTTTTAAATAATGCACTTTAAATGTTCTTTGTTCAATGAAATTCATTAAAGGAATACACAGTTTGTAGAACATTGCATTATCAGCAATTATTGATATTCATTATTGATTTTAATATATATTATGTAATCCCGGGTGTTTCTAAAAGAATATCTGAGTTTTAATGCTTTATAGTATTTATCACACACAAGTTACAAGTATAATTCATACATTGAATGAAAGAGTTACTGAAACAGTTTTACTTACATGTTTACAAATGTTGAACGAGAGCCCCATTTGTCACACAGCACAAATCAAGTCGATATGCAAGTTCATCTCAAACTTTTTTCAGTGTGTCTGAGAAAACTTGCAACATCTGCTTCCATCCTGTGTCTTAAGTCTGAAAGGTCATCTGGTAGCGGAGGAATGTACACACAATTCTTTATGAACCTCCACAGGTAAAAGTCACATGACATCAGATTAGTGAACATGGAGGTCATGCGATACAAGCTTTATCGGGAGGATCTTTGCGGCCAATCCATTGGTTAGGTACAGTGATATTTAACCAATCGTGTACTGAGAGATACCAGTGAGGCGTTGCACCATCTTGCTGCCAAATGAAGTTATTTGGTTCACTTTCTTCCAAATGAGGAAATAGCCATAGTTGTAGAGCATCAAGATAGGCAGGACCAGTTACAGTTGGTTGCCAGTTACAGCCTTGGTCGTCCCATACTTTTCCCTTTACAAAGACAGCCAGTTGTTTCAAACTGATGATACTACCTGAGAATGTTATCATTTGTGTGGAGGTTGACAGCCGAACTTAATATGGTATGCTCACAGTAATAGCAGATTCTGTCTTTGCAAACCGGAGTACATAAAAACACTTTCTGTTAGTTAGTCGTCATTTTTCTACTAGCGCGTTGACTGTCAAAAAAGAGGGGAAATTAACATATGTTTCGCACACACATGCCAGCAAACAAAACTGTTTCAGTTGCTCTTTCATTCGATGTATGAGTCATACTAATATGTTATATGTAATGAATACTATGTATTAAGCGTTAAAACTCTGATATTCTTTTAGAAACACCCTGTATATAATTATTATGTAATTTAATTATTTTTTAAATAATAATTATATTATTTGTTATTATTATATTATATTTATTTGTAATTCTTATTATGAAGGCCTAGTGGTTGAGTGGTAGCATACAACCATTCCACACCACCGGTCCGGGTTCTATTCCCAGGTTGGGCAACGTTGACTCAGCTTTCATCCCTCCTGTAGTGGATCGATAAATTTACTACCAAGCTTGCTTGAGGACTTAAACACTTAGGGTCCCGCTTCAGACTGACAACCTGATCGGGACATCTGCTCATGCACCTGAGCGCCCAATGGTTATGTAAACTGGGATGGGCACAGTAGGCCCTGGCCCTCATGGGCTGTTGTATCACTTAATTTGAGTTCTTATTATATTTATATATATAAAGGAGAAAAGTGACTCGCTCATCATGATATGAAGTAGAGATGCATTACAAAAAGTGTTTGAGCAATTTCATTATCAAAGTTATTTTTGTCAACTCGTCGTGAACCAATCATTCCAAAATCATGGATTCTTTGCAACCATTGTGAAAACCTTATTTTCAATTATTATTAGTATTTCCTTGTAGATTTATTTATTCAAAGGCATATCTTCATATACTTGCTGCAGTCGTCACAAAATATCCACACTGCCGTGTGCTCTCTGTACTTATTCTAAAGGATTTGAGGATTAGAAAGACTGCAAGATAAGTATTGCGTAAAGTTCCCTAATTTTATTCGGCGATTGGCATTGTATGCCTTCCTCCATAGTAATATCTAGTATATCTTCATAATAAATCTATATGTCTAGTAAATCTATATATATAAAAATATCAGGTTTAGTAAAAGTTAAAAATTTTGTGCAAATTATGGCCTTATATTAGAGTTAGTTTAAAAAAAATTTCAAAGTATTGGAGATTCGATAAATCAAAACTTTTTATGAAACTGTCATTTAATATTTCCGTAGAGCTTTCAATATCACGCCATTTGCTAAAACTCTGTTGTTTCTCTCTTTAAAAAGTGGTAGAAAATTTACATTAAAATTTCTGGTACTGTCGGAATAGAGAATTTCTTAGCCAACTTGGTGATATTTCTCAAAGTTTGAGTTTGACGTTTAATAAAAAAACCATTTAAAAAATTGCTTTTTATAAAGATGTTAAATTAGCACTATGTTTCAGTTATTTGTTACAAATGTGAGAAAAATTTTATTAAAATTTCCAGTATTGACAAAATACATAATCTCATACCTATTTGGCGGAGAGTAAGCAATGCCCCACGTTTTACCTGCATAATTCCCGTAGAAATATAGGGATAAAATATACCCTACTAGCTGCAAGTACCCGGCTTTGCCCGGGTTTAAAATAATGTTTTCTGTAGAAGCTTACAAAACTGTTTATTTGCATGCAATAAAAGGGTACATTTATCTTAAAGCAATGTGATAGACAACATTTTTGGCAGTTCCATTTGGAGTGTGCACAAAGATTTTCCTCTCTGCCCACTCAAGAGCAGGCCACATACAACTAACTGCCCATGAGAAAAGCATGGTGTCTGCAAGTCTATAATCTCACCCTTTTTCTCATAGGCATGACTGTAGCAAAAAATGACAATGCATTCCTATGAATGAAGGAATGGAATGTAGTAAGTAATGTGATATTTGTTGCAGTATTTGCTTGCAGTAAAGTAAATATAACAAAGAAGTATTGCAAATTACTTACCGCTTTTGTTTAGTAAAGTTTTCTCTCTAAAATGAACCCATGGCTCAGAACATGCACATGGAGCACTCTTTTTGGCTGGAGGAGGCCAGAGTGAGGTTGAGATAGAACAAAACCTGTTTAAGAACCTTCCCCATGTAATTTTGTGAATGTGTACCAAATTTCACGTTATTTGGTTGTCTGGATCTTGAGTTATAAGGAAACAGACAGACAAACAAATGCGTCATATGTATATATAAATATAGATATAGATTTGTTTGAATTCTTGTGTATTGCTTTTGTAAGCTTCATGGCATATTTTATGGTGTACCAGTCTTTTAAAGCTGACTGAGCCACAGCAACATTTAGCTAGGTATAGTTAGTTATAACATAAAATTAAATCTTAAAAAGATATCAAAAATAAAAGAAGGTTCAATATTTTGATTAAATCAGTATAAACATTTACGTACAAACACAATATATATACTGTAAAATATTTATTTTGCTATTTGCCTTTCAGACAGACATCAAACAAAATTTTAAAAATTGTCAAAAACAGATAAAAACATATTTAAGAAAAATACCGCTGATTAATTTTGCCAAAGACATCGCAATGTGCAAAAAAATATTTGCAGTACATAATAACAAAAAAAAATGTAAGTACTAAAATATGAAAAAAAAAACAAAAATTATATATTGAATTAATTAAGGATTACTGGAGGGAAAGATAAAACAGGCTAAGATAATACTCACAATATTAATTTCATATTGGTTGGCTACTCATTTTTGGCATGATTTTGAAATCACGCCAAATTGGTATGTTGCGGCCAGTCTAATGTTATAGTAATGCACAGAATTAAAGGTATTTACGTATTATTGCAACCTATTGGTGACATTATACAAAATGAAGCACATGATTGCCAATTCAATGCATACAAAGTTGGGATTGCCAAAGTGGCAAGTTGTCTTGAACGTTGCCGATTGTGCAATAATATGTAAATACTAAATAAAAAAATTATCTAAAGTATATATATCCTGAGCATAAAAATAAATTGAAAAATGAAGTACAATACTAACATTAACCGACATAAAAAGAACTGAACTAACTTTATGAATGCAAAAGCATAATTTGAAAAAATAAGGTACTTACATATAACCACAACCTATTGGCGACATTATATGAAATGAAGCACATGACTCACAATTCAGCATATGTTTGACGGGCGAAATCAGGGTTCCAACTTCGCAAGTTAATTTGAACGTTGGAGATTGTTAGGATAGTACATAAGTACCAAAAATAATTTATCTTACGACTACCTGCTTCCTCAACAGGTATTTAAGCCATTTGTCTGTTTTGCTCATTCTATGATGCCTATTCCAGTTTGATATGCAATTACTACCAACACTGCTTTTGCTTGGGCAGTATAATTACCCAAGTTTGATTTTCTGCAAGGCAATTTTATGCACTGAAGCCAATAGTATACCCTTAAAGGTAAAATAAAGACACAAAATTACAAAATATTATTAATTTCATACTATCTAAAACAGATAACGAAAAAAGAAATACTATACTTATGTTAATCGCAGTAATAAGAACTGAAATACCATTATCAATAAGAAGTTTTAGTTTGTCAAAATTATAACCTTCGCATTCTAAAGAAATACATAAATTCTCCGGAAAAATACTGAAATTGTAAGTTGTAATTTGTAAGCAAAATCACACACATAAACATCCCGCGATAATACCTAAATATTGCCAAAACAACAAAACAAAATTTTAGTTGTTATCCTTAAAAAAATGATTTATTCAAAAAATAATCCTAATTAAATATCAAAGAATAGAAAAATTGAATAAATATTCCAACCGATAAACATAACTACTGTAAAAATATGTAATAATCTTGAAGAACTGCATGTAAAGTATAAATTGTCCACAAGAACCTTCCTGGTGTAATTTTGTGTCTGTGTACCAAATTTCACGTTATTTGGTTGTCTGGATCTTGAGTTATAAGGGAACAGACAAACAGACAACAAATGCGTCTTATATATAGAGAGATATGTTACTTGCTGATAGTGTAGCTTTCTATTTGTGGAAGAATTTTTATTATTGGTCCAGCCATTTTAGAGATTAGCCAAAATATAAACAGACAAAAATTTTAAAAATTGATTTTTTCATATAAGTATACTTTTTTTTAAGTGGATTTAGTAAAAAGCTGTTAACTTGAAATTACAAACAGACACTTCAGTTTTATTTATTTATATAGATGATATAATTATTGTTATATTATATTGATATTGGTTATTTTCAGTTAATTCCTATAGTTTTGTTTGAAATATATTTCAATATTGTAATATCTTGCAATTACGTTCTTCCCTTCTCTATATAATTAACTACTTCTCAACAGCCAACACAATTATCTCGTTTCTCACTCCACAGAAACAAAACACAGTCTGTCGTGTTAAAAGATTTTCCCAAGAAACTGTCTCTTAGTACACCAGACCATGTGCCGTGCGTCAGTTCTCAATCAAATTAACTCACTTTCCTTAACACCAAATCCCAGTCAAGCACTCCACACTTCCCAAAACAAGGGACTTTCTCTTGCCCTGACCACCTTGCTCAAGGGTCAATCACTTTCTCCTCCAAAACACAATAACCCGCCTCCGTAAACATTCTGATTCACGCCAACATTCCATAATCTACTGCCAACAGTGGTTAGAGACTACAAATATATTTAAAAACAGTTCTTTAAAATTATTTTCCTGGGGATTTGTGTTACAGGCTTAACAGCGCTTGAAGTGTAGCACTCCTCTACCAAATTATTTCCCTGATGTCTTGCTAGTAACATGGAGTGAAAAACTTCTGAAAAATCATAAAAGTAATATGTTTCAAATGTAAGCATCAAAATTTAATTATTTTTCTGTCATTGTATTGAATAAATATTATATTCTATATCATTTTGTTTATTTTTGTTACAAATAAAATTATGTGAGTAATAGTTGGTTATAGGGATCATGAAGCCAAACATGATAGAAAACACTCCAAATTCTGTTCCATCATTGTATTCGTAGTGAATGATTCTTGTTGGATAATATCGTCAATGTGTTTATGTTGGCAACACCTTGGGAAAGCAATCATCATTCCATGGTACTATAACTGATAAAATCATTGTATAGGTATTACATGAATAAAAACATAACTGACACTCAAAAAAGTTTACATTTCAATTTACTTTAATTTTTCCACTTACATGAAATTCTATTTGCCATCCCTGATATCTGCTATTATTGGTAGTTTATTAGCTTTATTTATGCATTGGGAACTTGTTTGATATCACGGGGCAAGGCGCCAAGTGTTGCTTGGCGCGAAAGAGGAATCATGCCAAGCAGCGCTTGTTGTCGCTGGAATGGAATCCAAGATGGCTGCCTTTCGGTATCAAATCGTCAGGAAGATAATTTTAAAAATTCTTCTGAAGTATATACATTGAAATATATTCATTGAAATATATTTCAAAAGAAGAATATAGGAAGAGATTTAGAATAACCAAGATCAATCAATAAATAATGAATAACAATATAATATAATAAAAAGTAACATGTACTAATAATATGCAGATATAATAATCTTATAATTTAATAGTACCGTAAAATCCGGAGTATAACGTGCACCTATACTTTCAAGCTATAATTTTTAATTTTTAGGTATATTCGCCGTATAAAGTGCACCCTCATTTTTATAAAGAAAGCTAAAATGTATTTACACAATGCTCTTATGTTTTGAAGTCATTTATTCAAGATATTCAAAGCTTTAGTAAAAAATAGTGTACTTCTAAAACTGTCTTAAGTTCATAAAGAAGGTCATTTTTTAAAAAATAAACAGTATTTTGATATATGTAAAAATCAAATTTTTTTCAATGCATCACTTTTTTTATTTTTAAAACTCATTTTTCTACCCGGCGTATAACGTGTACCCGTAAATTTCGATCCTAATTTTTGTGTTAAAGGTGTGCATTATACACCGGATTTTACGGTAATTATGTATAATATTCATATAGTATGAATTAATAATAATTATTACATATAATTTAATAGTAATTATAAAGTAATCATTGTATTGTAATATTATATACATTATACATAAGCAGGGTCGGACCATGACCTTTGGGGGCCCTGGGCTAATGATATCTGGGGCCCCTAAATAATTAAAATTTTTACCATTTTGCTAAAAAGAATTTTCGTGCAAGAAAATTTAAAATACAGTCAGGCCTCTAAAGAAGTCGCTAAATCCCGAAAAAAATATATACAAAATTCATTATAAATAGGCTCGTCTTTCAATATACTTTATAAACCACTTAAAACCAATTTTGAATTCATGAACACTAAATATTAAAAAAAGTAATTATTCACACTTTTATGTAAATTAATATTTATTTTATATATCTTACCCAGCTTAAAAAAAAACTGCAAGCAAAACAAGAAAAAAGGATGTTGAGGAATATACTGTATTATCGACATTAAGAAAATTTTATATTAAAATTAATGTTTTAAGGGGTTTTTTAATTTAAAGCATACAAACAATTTTAAAGTACATTATCACATGCATCCTTAAATTTTATTACTCATAAAATCTGTTAATATTATTTGGGTGTTTTTGTTTGGAGAAATGCTTTGTTTATATAATAATACACCTCGCATCTTTGCCTCAAATCCCTTCAGTTGTATTTTTCCGTGTCTTGTCTTAAATTTTTCTAGACATCCTTTGCTGCCTAGAAATTGATCGCATCCCAATGCCTTCGCAAATTGGTGAGCTTTCTCTGTTAAGAAAGGTCTAGAGATTGGAACATTTTTTTATCTTGCATTGTGTGTATCCACTTCAAAACTGCCACCTCGACATCTTCATAGACACATGATCAAACTTTTTGTACAAGAATTCGATGAATCATAATTTTGTAACTTATCTCAATTTTTTTTAAACAGTTGATAGGCCGTTTGGAGGAATACCAAATTTTATCCTTTTTATCAAATTTTGTCCTTTTATCCAATTCCTTTTTCTCTCTCCACTTCCTGAAGAATACAAGAAAATTTCAAGCTACAAGAAATGAAATTACCAGTAAAACTGATCAATACTACTAATGAACAGAGACTAGTTCAAGGACACGAGACAACTCCACTGAGGGTGAAAGGGGATATCGAAGATGTTTCTAATTAACTGGACAATAGGAAGTTAAGGTTGCATTTTTTGTTTGAAATACCCAGAACTCTATTGCTCTCAGTGAGTTAGGCACCTAATAAAACCAAATCAAGATTTCTGTCCACCATAAAATGTGTTAAAAGGTAGAATAATTTGAAATGTTCAGAAATACTTTAAAAAAAGGAAGCGGAAAATATTGAATCACAAGAAAAAAAGTTCATTATATAGAAATTGCACTTTGCCATTGGGAAGTTATTTTACATAGGAAATCGTGAAATTTTCTTGGTTCCAGAAAGTTCACTGTATGCAAAAATTTGCAATATGTTGGTCATAATATGGAAGTTCGACTGTATATGAAACTTATGGTTTTTTTTTATTTCAAACAATTTAAATACGTTATGAACAATAACATTTACAAAAAAAACTTCTGAACACTCTTGTAATGCGAATTCTTTTATTTTCTCATCACATTTTAAGTTTTTGGTGAGATCAGTATTAATAGAAAAAAGTGATAAATAATTAAGCCTAGTATTTGTCATTGTTGCCCTATATTTGTTTTCTATATAGGAGATTTTAGAGAACGCACATGCAGCTTCACAACTAGTAATAGGAAGCGTTAGAAAAATCTTTAAAATGGTATACAAATTTGGAAAAAACATCAATAAGTTTGTTTTCAAAAATGAAATTGAACATATTGCTACAAATATAGGACTCTAGCTCAGCTTGTTTTAGATAAGTTTTGAATTGAACACATTCATTTACTAAATGTTTGGTCTATGCCATCTGAATAGTAATCAATAATAGTGCGTACACTCTCCAGGTTGACGTTCTCCTTACTTTGATCTTGCATATCCATCAAAAATTTTATAATTTCTTACAATATTCTGCATATACTTGACTTCTGTTTAAATAAGGAATTAGCTTGTTTAGCACAACAATAAGTGTGCCTCTTAAATTTTTCTGTCCCATACACAGCTTTTTCTGTGGATTTACCGGCAAATTTTGAAATAACCTGTCTCGTTCACATCGCTATATTCTGTTTCTACACTAGGACTTAATTTTTTGGCTGCATCTTGATGCTCTTTTAGTTTTTGATCTGATTCATGTCATACATTGCTTATAAACATTTTTAATGACATAATTAACTTATTCCCTTCACAGATGTTCTAATCAGGAGTCTGTAATTTTTTGTGAATTAAATTAAATCTTTCTAAAATTTCTTCCCAAAATATAATTAAAATGACAGTTTCAAGTTTTGTTAATTTATTAAATAAATTTACTGCCTCTTTTCGAAAATTCATTTTCTCATTTTCATTAACACTAAATGTCTTAAGAATATTCATGATTTTACGATAATTATCTTTTAAGACTTCAACAGCATCGTAGTGACAAGACCATCTGGTCTGACTTAAACTTCTTAAGGTAAATTTCAGTTTAATTTCACGATTTAGAAGCTCCCACCTACGAGTCGAAGCAGAAAAGAAAACATATTTGTTGCATTAAATCAAAGAAGTTCATGATTTCAATTGCAATCTTAACTAATTCTGCACCAACCAGATTAAGAGAATGTGCAGCACATGGGGCATAATTAGAGAATTTATTTTTTTTCTTTTAGAAGTGCTTGCACACCATTATATCGATCGGACATATTGGCAGTGTTGTCAAATGACTGTCCCCTACAATTATCCAATAGCAGTCCATTTTTTTCTAAAAATTACTGAACAAAATTAAATAAGTATAAGCCAGTGTGACTGTACTAATCTTAATTAATGAGACACAACTTTCATACACTTTTCCCCGAAAACAATATCGTAGTACTATAGCAAATTGGTCATTGTGGGACAAATATGGTGTTGAATTCATCCCAATTAAATAGTACTTTGTGTCATTATTATTTATTTTAGTTGTAATTGTTTTAATGATTTGCTTGCCCATGATCTCAATTATTTGCTCATATACTGTTTTTGATAATTACGATATTAACTATTTTGGTCATAATTCTCACTATTCAATATGTTCACGAATGAATGGGTTGAACTCTGCTAGCAGAGTTCCAGGGCACCCATAGAATTACCATTATGAGGAGAATCAAAAACTTCCTCGGTACCTCTAAATGCTAAACCTCTCTGATAGCCAAATACTTTACTACTGCAATAACACATTTGAGGACATTGTGATAATGTTCTGTATCTTTTATTAGTTGCTTCTGTAACTGTTTATCTGAAACAGACATATTTTCTTTTGGTGTCAACCAAACTATCGTTGAATTTTTATGTTCAATAGAATTTTCATGATTTTCTAAACAACTTGTTACGTGTTTTCTATCAGAAGAACCGGTTGTGTGTTGAAAATACTTTTTAGAAAAATGCTGGTCAAACAAAAGACATTACCAATACTAGTTGCGTAACATAGCCAAGATCTTTCCAGCACTTGGCCATTTTTAAGTTTTTTAATGAAATGATAATTCGAAAATGATCTCTTTTGTTCTTTGTATTCTCTTACCGAAACAGAATGTATATTGTTTGGATCTTTATTTTGAAAACAAGTAATTTCATATGGGGAAGGATATAATCAATAAAATTATTACTTAGCAATTTAGGCCACGAGCCCATGTCACCATATTTCTCAAATTCAAACTCAACATTTTCTAAACAATTTTCGGTCGGGGTATTACTAATGTCCTTTGGCTGAACAGTATCTTTTTCAGAAGGCTGCTGATTATCAAGATCTTACATATTTTCGTCATTAATATTTTCTTGTTGTGTTTCTTTGTTTTCTTTGGCTAAATTCCTTTCCCTTTGGCTTGTATCTGCATTTGTTATATTCTTGTTACTTTGTTCCATCGTAAAAAAATTTGAAATTTTGACATATTTGATTTTTATTTTTTCTCCATTTAACAGTAATTTTCGTTTTCCTACTGCACTTTTATATTTTCTGCCAGATATATTTAAATTGTTATCTAAGGATTTGATTTTCCTGAAAATAAATTTAGGTAATAAAATTACGATAACGCAACCAACAGACTGTGCTTAAACTAAAAATGTTCTATTAAATTTTTCCAAAATAATATAGTACATTTCTGAAATAATTTTAAAAATACCTAGTTTATTAAAAAAAAAATCATTGTTTATACTCGCTAAAATCTAAAACGATGATTGTTATTATTTATTTGCCCATCAGTTTCAAAGGTTTTTATAAAAATAAACTTTACAATTATTTGCCTCACTTTAAATAAATGTTATTTTTCTGTTGTCATCCATTATTTGCTGTTGCCACCTATATTTAAAAAAAAAAACCGATGTATTACGAAAATCAAGACCACTTTACTTTTATTCATAATATTCGCTGGAAATCTCCATAGCTTACATAGAATGTTAGTAATTTTTCCCCCCATCCTATAGAAATAATTAAGTTACTCATCACAAATTTTAAGATAACATTCATATTTATGGGAAATCCTAAAGTTTTCAATCTTTGAAAAATTGAAAATACAGAATATACTTAATCATAACTTCAATATCTTCCTACTTAAATAATTTAGAAATGTGTGTTGGTACTTACTTTTTACTTGAAAAACCGGGCACCCAAGTATCTTTTAATTTCAGGTATTATGCATAGGACACATCACCAAATCAGTATATTATTGTAACGAAATTAATATTACACAAAACTAAATGGCTACAGATATTGTACCACTAGGTTTGTATAAATGCTGTACACTACGTTTGTATAAATGCTCGGTGCTCGTCTGCGCAGCTATATGATGAGCCTCTGTCTATTAATTATTAATTTCGACGTTAGGGCGGAAGAAAAAAAGCAAATTGCCCTTGCTCTCAAAAATGAAAATAAATTTGATATGGAATTTCGTTTTTTTTATGTATATATTTTTACTGGTTTGTTATTTATTGCTATTTCTATAGTAAGAATTTTTTACTGTTTGTTATCTTCAGTGGAGAACGGGAGGCCCCCCCCCTAGAATCTAGGGGTCCTAGGCTGCAGCCCATATGTAGATCCAGCCTTGTACATAAGAATACTCATATAATGTAATAATACAAGTAAATAACATATGAATAATTATTAATGAATAACAAAATAATGCTTATAAATAAATATAATAAAAAAATCATATGACAAATATTATGTTGACATAATAATAATTTTAATTTAATATTATACTATTAATAAAATAATTGCAAATATATATGAAAATTAATTATGAAAATCAATTAAAAAGTACTGAAAACTTGCAATATTTCAAAAACTGTAAAATATAAAGGTAACCATATTGTAATAATATCGAACATCTTGGTGAACATAAGCAACTTTGCGCATGCCCCGTGATATCAAAGTAGCACCATGCACTGTATCTGGATGTAGATAAGATTTATAAGTATTTTAGTGTTGTTTTTGGTTGCTAATATAAAACTTTATTTATTGTACTTATTACTTGTGTATTGTCGCTATCGTAATGGTGGCATTATATGAAATGAAGCACATGGCTGCAAATTCAGTGTGTGCAACACAAGCGAAATCAGGGTTGCCAGCTTAGCGAGTTATCATGAATGTTGGCATTGTTGCATTAGTTCATAAGTACTGAATACTTCATCAAATATCAAAAGCTATCTGTATTTTAAAATTCTTTGTTAAATTTAAATGCTACATAAAACTCTCCTCTTGCATGAGAAAACTTTTATTTATGGTTTTGAAAATTAAGTAAATGTTACTTTGACAAGATGGCATCTGAGGTGTCTTTTCTAGTACTGGTGTGGTGGTCTTTGGAAGTTGGTTCTTCAGCTTTAAACTTCATTTGACTGCACTTTTCTGCACTTTCATTTGACTAATATGATTAGTTAATTAACCTATTTGTAACTTACAAGACATTAAGTTTGGTAACATAAGAGAAACTGATAATTTTTTATTTTGTGAAACTTAGTTTAATCATTCAACATGCTCCAGCAAATAATTGATTAAGTTATGTCTGTTAAAAATTTGTACTCTGCTTCAGCTTAAAAGCTATTAAAATTCTTTTACCTTTTGCATCTTCATGGCTCTGTGAATTTGGATTTTCCATTTCACAGAAGTCCAAAAAGCAAGAAAGACTTAGGAAAGAGTTGAAAATGAAATGCAAATTTGTATGACAGATTTGCACTTTGTTTTGATTTAATTTGTTCACAAGAAAATGGGCCAGTCTTCTCATTGAATAAATTTTATGAATAAAAAAATGTGTGCGTATATCAGTGTGAACATGCGGTAGAAGTTAACTTTGGCTTATATGTATTGAATTGTACAATTAAGTTTTATTTTAAAACAATCTTATATATAATTAACAAATTTATTATTATCATTATTATTTCAAACTGTATTAAAAATAATTAGGATGGAAAAGATATAAGTATAAACAAAATTTTCATTTTCAATACATAATACTAAAAAAAATTTTATTGTATAATTTATAAAAAAGTAACATTATTATTAATCTATTTCCATTGTGCTTATGGGTGTTTCAGTACATACTTTTGTTATCAAAAGCTTGTGGTAACTAAAATAAGAAATGTAGGTTTTGCACTCAATATCATTTAAGAATCTTGAAAACACTGCATAAATCATAGTATTTGATTTTGTCTTTGATATTATTCTGTTATTTTATAGAGATAAGGCAAAATTGTCTTTTTGCATCTTAACTTTTCCCCTTTTTGAGGTAAACCTGAGAACTCAAGCCAAATTGTCTTAACTAATCCTTCATCATTTGTTTCTACATGAAATAGCTTCCCAACTGCACCATTTGCCAATCCATCTGTCACATCAATATTTATGGTAATCACACTGTTTGATAATGCAATCCATTTGTATCAATTAATGACATCTTATGTATTTTTTGACATACTAAAGTTTCTTGTTCTTTTGAAGTACAATAAATATATACATCTCTTGCAGTTGAAGTTTTTCTGCCCACATATGCATTCAATGTTCAATTTAACGTAAATCTCCTATTAAAATAATATATGCATGACAGTATCCATCATTGTCCATATAGCGATTATCAGTTTCCATCAAAAGTTAAATGACGAATGTTTTACCGTATCCAGCAGGTCCGGTAAAAAATATTTGAAATAGTGTTCGATTTGATTATAAAAGATGCGAAATTACATGAAGTAAAAGTCCTTTTTGTTTTTCGTTTGAGATTCTTATTAATTGATAGAAATCTTCATTGGGCATTAAATTCTCTCTCCCTCTTTTTTGCAATAGGTCCTAGTTTATGTAATATTGCTAAGTAGATGCCATTATTAAAACAAAAATAAGTTTGTCATTTGCATTTTTTTTACTCGCCAAATTCGGTGATTTTCATTTGTTAGTCTCCAATTTTTCTAGTGTAATTAATCCCTTAAAAAATGTGAAGTGGACGTGATGAAGCAGATGTTGATTGCCTATTTGGTACGAAACTGGTTTTCGTCGCCAAACCCTTGGCTTTTCGTAAAGTTGTGTCTTTTTTAAAGTTTTTTTTATTATTATTTTTTTGAAGGCTTAATTTTTAAACAAAAAATGTAACAATAATACTTTAGTAAAAAGTTCCCGTAAAAGGCTAATAGACGAAAAACACACACAAAAAATTAAAAACCGTAATTTTTAAGCAATTTTTTCAATCTTTGTACAGATTAAGGATAATATTGTTCTACACATGGAAAAAAAGTTTCGTGAAATTATTTTTATAAATAACGAAGTTATTAAATATTAAATTAAAATTTTGAGTATTTTTTGAAAAATCGTAAAAAAAAAAAAAAAAAAAAAATTTGGCATTTTTTTTTAAATGACTGATTCTAAAAGAAAAAAAACATGAACTTTTTTAGGGTAGAATATTAATTCATTAACGCGAAAGGGAATGATTTAGAAATCATTTTCATAAAAACGTATAGATTTTGACTCATTTTAGAAAAAATTATGCAGTATTGTGGCAAAATAGATGATTTTTCCAATTCTGTAATTATTGTTGTGTCTGAGTTTGATAGCAAGAATTAGATGGCTTTTTTAAAAACGTGAGGAAAGTTGGAACTTCATAAATCTCTACCTTATGTGTAACGGGTAACGCGAAACGAAAATTTTCCCCTACTGTGCCAAAAGACGTTAACTTCAAAAATGTTTGGAGTGTGGTGCCAGATATATTTTTAGTATATTTAGTATACCATCAACCATTTAGTATGCCACCTATATTACTTTAATTGAGCCCTTCCTTTCCTTGTTAAGTATGGAATTGGTACAAATACATATATATTTTTCAAATGGGACTGCGAATTTGTATTTTACCATTGCAGACCTAATACATTCCCAGGGAGCTATTATCTCGAAAGTGTGGCATCATATTGGTAGATACTGATTGTCACAATGTAATTCTGATGCCCAGTTTTCTCCCTAGAGTGAGGTACCTGATCTCTGACATTGTGAAATCGTACCAGAAATTTAATTTTGCTGAGAGCACCCAAGCCAAACAAGCACTCTAATTATCTTTAACCTCTTTATAACGGGAGTCATATATGCATTTCAGAAAAACTGGCTTATAGGACGGACAGTGCTTATGTGCATTTTATGCTGGTGCAATTATTATTGATTACTAGATGGCGGCCCCCTGTGTTCATTATATTTGAACAAAACATAGTTCTAGTAACCTGACCTTCAGTTTGTGTTCTGTTTGTGTTTGGGTATTTTGCTCATCAGCTGTTTAGGGGAAGGGAAAAATCGGAATGTAAACAAACAGAGCTTGGCTCGTAAATGTTCATTTGATAGAAGACATTCGCCTTCCTAACAACTCTGAAAGCTTTTTTATTTTTGTTCTCTCTACAGTGTGGAGTGTTTCAAGGTTTTAGCATCAGTTCTGTTACACTTGTTGCTTTTGGATATGTTTCCTGTACTTCTCATCTTATGTCAAAAACCTTGACTTCAGATTGTTATTGGATTGATTTGAAAGCATTTTCCTATCCTTAAAATGAACAAAAAGAGTGAAAAAAAGTGCATAGTTTGTTCACAAACTGCTTAAACAAAGAAAAATGCAACAAATATTTTAGGCTTGCAAATCATGCAATGCAGGATTTAGTGTTTCTCCATGCTTCAAGACTTTCCATTTTTGGTTTTCATTTGTTATTTCTTTTTGTAAATAGTCTTAGTCATACTTTTTTCGTAAATAGTCTTAGTCATACTTTTTTCATTAATTTGAAAGTGTATTAATGTGTTTTGTCAGTTAAAAATTTGGAAAATTCTGAGTAGCACTTCCTGGAATTATTTTTCAAGGTAAAATTTTTATATATTTTCATATATATTAAAGGAAAAATATTATTATGTTCTTGTTTAAGGTAAATGAAAGCTTACATAATAATCTAAAATGATACCAAAAATTACACCGTCAGGATTCAAACTTTATTGTTTGATTTTTTTCCTCTAAAATTAGGCTTAGCTATGCAAACCTCTTATCCTCTAGTACAATTTGTTGGAAGTGAATTTAATTTTGTTAGAAATAAATTTTAACACTTATTCTTTAAAGATTGCCTATAAATTTAATAATCCATTTATTAAAAAAATTAAATAATTTTTATTTGGGGAAAGTATGAGCCGGCTCACTTGTACAAATCACCAATGAAATTTGTTTATTTCTCATTTACATAAACTCATGTGCATAAATGTCATTTATTTCTGCAACCAGGTGGAAATATGTATAAATAGAATACTCTTGTGTTCTACATTAGTCTAGTGTCACTGAGTGGAGAATTCGAGCGTATAGGTAGGTTCTCTGCGCTGGACGTTTTCTCCCACTCAAGCCAGATCAAGTCAGTCGTAAGCCACTATGGTCTGCCACAGCAAGCAGTGACTGACACAGATTCCACAACACAACATAAATACACGCACTTAAACTCTCAAACACATGAAATATCTTAACTTTCCACACTTTAATCTTAAATTCACTTATTTTTCTTCACACTTTAATGTAATTTAATCTACACCCTAAAGTAAAATTTTCTTTAATTTAATTCTTCAATTTTAAACTTAAATTTTCTCACTTTTAATGCAGTACTGTGCTAAAATTGGTAAATAAGCTAAAGCCATGCTACTTATAACCCATTGCGATAGGAGGAGTTTCCCTGCGGGAAGCAGGAACTCTGCAATCATTGAACCTATAATCTAGTCTGGTGTCTGATGCAGCTTTGAAATGTTAGTTTTAATTTCTATAGGATAGTTTCCTTTCTTTAAAAATTTATTTTTAATCAAGAATAAAATTATTCAACTTAAAGTAGTCTTTCTTTTACTGGATTGAAGTACATCCAAAAGTAACAAGTAAAAGTAGGCTGAACACAATTCCTCCTGCTTCCATCCTGTCCCAAAGAGGTTAACATGCTGTATAATCACATGACATTGACACTGTCCATTTTTTGCATCATGAAAATCCATCGACTTGGGTCAGGGGCAAATCCGCAACCTTAGACGTGCAAAGCCAATGACAAATCAACTACGCCAATATAAAATAGAGGATTCTTTTATGTCTGCTAATACATTATGTAAATTTTAAGGAGAAAATATTCTGTTTCAAATTTAAAGTTACAATGTATTGTCATTCTTATTGCATGATTCATTGAATAAAGATTTTAGTTAAATATTAAATGAAAATACACGTTAAAATTCCTTAAGAAAGGCTGATTAATTTTAAAGAAAGCATTTTAGTTTTATCTATTGCATCATAACTGCTTTTTTTATGATGATTTTTATCTGTAGAATGTATACATAGGCTGTACAAAACATATATGTATAAGATGCTAATTATTACTTAATTTCTACTTTTAAATTTTTTTTAACTATTTAGATAATAGAGGTCTTAGCATAGAGCAAACATGGATGACCCATTGGAAAATGTGGTGTATCCTCCAGGGACAAAGGATTTAACAGAAGAAGTTTCAACGGAAGAATTAATTTGTCGTTTGAAAGTAAATACCTGTCATGAAATCATTAGATTGATTTTCCTAGTTTTAAAGAAATTGTTTTTTTTATGTAATTTTTAACATATAATAAAAATTTTAATTTTTGTTTCTCTCAATGGAGACATATAAAACAATATTAAGCTTGAAAACATATGCAGATATGGATTTTCTTCAATTTTATATTGTTGAATGCAGTAAAAAAAAATTGCATGTTTTTAAATTTTACTTTATTTTTTAATTTTAGAAATAATTGATATATGTGTTTATAGAAATATAGAATATATTCTCTGTTGATTTCTGTTCAACTGATTTTTTATCAGTTATAACTATGCTTCTCTCAATTGTGTTTTATATATTTTCTATATGTATTCAGTTGAGTTTATTAAAGCATGATAATTATCAAAACAAATAATTAGAATATTGATCTGTTCTGTGAATTTACCTTTCCTCAGGATTGTGCTAATGTATTTCGAATTATGGTCCAGAATGAACAAAATGCTCTTCTTTATGAACCACTAGCTCATCTTTTGATTACTGAAAGGTTCCTTGAACACAAGGATCGAAAAGTGCGTCTTCTAGTTGCTTGCCTCATTGCTGACATATTTCGCATTTGTGCCCCTGAAGAACCTTTTAGAGAACCTACTCGGATCAAGGTACAAATTCAATTTGAGTTTATTAAAGCATTTTTAATATAAGACTTAGAACTTAAGCGAAATGTAAACTAATGCATAATATTTGGAACTTTTTGTATTGCATAATATTCACAGTCCAGTCACATTAATGTGACCACCACTTACTTTCAATGTTGACATTAAATAACCACAGTTAGGTAAGACAGCTGGCAGCGCAGTGCAGTTGAGCGTGTATAAAGGATATGTGAGGGCTTCGTAAGGCATTGCAATCATTGACATAATGCAGAAATGGGGTGATTTATCCGACATCTAAAAGGGCATGATCATTGGCTTTCAGGTCAAGGGTGAAAGTATACTGTGCATGGCAAAATGGGACTTCCAAAATCAGCGACATAGCAAAGTGGTGCACTACGGGAAATAGATGACAGAGGTGAACGACGGTTGCAGGATGCATTTGGGTAAATAGACATGCTACGGTTGAGCAACTGACCGCCAGATGAACCAAGGGGCTACCAATAGTGTTTCCCAAACTACTGTTCTGGGAACGTTGCTGTGTCTGATCCTCCAAAGCAGACATTTGGTTCATGCTCCTATGCTGACTGCTGTTAATCAGCAATGAAAGCTGGAATTTGCACACCAGTACCGCAGTTGTAAGTCCATTGAGGTGAGTTTCCCGATGAATCGCGTTTTATCTTCCATCAGATAGGTGAACATTGGCTTATACTCCGTGAAGCCTCTGAAAGTAAACACTCTGCAACCATTGCTGGAATGATTCAGGTGGGAACATTATGATCTGGGAAATGTTTTCCTGGAATTCTGCGGGTTCCCTCATTGTGGAAGGCACGAATAATCAATACAAGTATGCATTTGTCCTTGCGGACCATGTCCACCCCTTGTGCATTGTTTTTCCTCAGGATGATTGCATTGACCTGCAGGACGATACGAAGTGTCATACTGCTGGCAGTGTGTGTGGTTCGAAGAGCACCAGGATGAATTTACCGTTCTCCCCGACCAACAAACTCACCTGAATTAAACCCAATTAAAGATCCTCACCTGTATAATCTAGCACAGCTGACCATGGCACTGGAACCAGCATTGCTCAACATTCCAGTGAACATCTTCAGGAACTTAATTGATTCTCTTCCTGCATGTCTTGCAGCAGACCGCTCTGCAAAAGGTGGTTATTTTGGCTTTTGACTGGTGGTCACATTAATGTGACTGGACTATGTAGATTGTAAAGCATACTTGCAATGTATAAATACCTGTGTCCTTAATAAATACCGGCCAACTTTTATACCTTTCATTATGCTTTCCTTTCTAAATCTTTCATTTCCATGAAATTTCTTTTATTTATTGAGTATATTCTTCCCTATAGTTCTTATTTATCTTTTCCTGCTCTCAATGACCAAAAAGCTAGTAGACAAAAATTGTGAAACTGTTCAATAAATTTTTAAGAAATAGCTGAAGTTTGTTCTCCGTTCCACATATTGTATTTTATTAAATATTCATTCCTAGCTGATTTGTGAGTGTAGTTTGTTGTTTTACACTTTATCATTTTCAAAAGTTGGCAAGTATGAATTTGTTACTTATTATATTAACTGCATTAACATCTCTTTGTTTTGCTTACTAAGATCCTTTCAACTTTTTTAATTAAAAAAAAAATCTTTTTACTCTTTTACAGCCTATTGTTCATGCTTGTAAACTTTTGTCATTATTGAGCATACACGATTAAGGTTATTGTTGTAATTTAAAATTTTGTAGGTAATGAGAAGTTCCGGTATTGACGAGACTTCATTATGAATCATTCTTACTGTGAAATACCAGAGCAACATACCAACAAATACATGTGTTATAGTTACATTCATTGAAGAACATGACAAAAGGAAAAACATTATCTGAATATGTGTGTGAAATAGGCATCCAATTAGTGACGATGCTGTCACTTAAAAATAAATCAAACAATGGCAGGTACTAAAGAAAATATGCATATTCATTCATTTAGAGTAATGTTAATAATATTGTTACGTTGATTGGGGTTCAGGGATTTTATGCAATCAGTCGTAAAGAACAAGACAATTCTTTAAGAGCAACGAGAATTTGTCGGAAAACAATCCTTGAAATAGAGGATACACCGCAAAATTCACAGAATGAAGCTCAGGTCTTCACACCTTCAACAGTGCTCAGACACAACTACCAGTGCCTAAACTACAAGTATGTGAAAGATTATTTACTAACACTGCTCATCATACTCAACAGCCGAGCTAATCGCTAGTCGACTCTTCATGGTCAAGGCAAGACTACTAATCACTAGTCAAAGCAATACTAACTCAGTTTTGGTGAGCATCTCCCTTTTTTTTTAGCTATTAAGCATTCTTCGAGAAAAATCCACCTGCATCATGGATCATGATATTAATGGATTTTTCCGCTAATTTCCAGAATGATCTATAGGGTCATAAACTCACCAAAAATTATGCCAACTTGACTCTATCACCAAGATTTTTCCAAATTCCCATTGAAGATTCATCATAACATAAGGGGCGGCATTGTTTACAAATATTACAATTTTAACATAAAATAAATACAACATAGAGTAATATAAAAGTGTTACACACATACAGATATAAATTATCAACACTATTTTAAGTATTTACATAAAATTTGTAACAATATAATGGTGCTTATACTTTATAATGTAGTTTGTGCTATATGTTATATAGAAACCTATTAAAAACTAAAATTTCCACTGTGTTAGAGCAGTTTGATGTGAAATAAAAAAAGAAAAATAAGTGTGCATATTAATGTATTAACTAAAAGAGATGTTATGTTCTTGAAATTTAAAGAGTTGTGCATTCTGAAATGTTTTGGTCCTTATGTTGGATAACAGTTCAAAAGTATGACATATATCTTGTTATTTGTAGCCTTTATGTACCTTTAGGGTGGTATGAACTCCCCCAAAAAAATCAATCAATAAATAATGGGATAGTAGCTGAAAGAGAAAATATATCAATGGAACTCTTATAATTCAAGCAGCATCTTTCTCTACAGTGTTCTCCCTAGTTGTTGGAATTACATGAATTTTTTTAATTTTCGAACTATTAGTGTTCAATATGTGTAACTTTCTATAAGTTTTGGTAAAACCAAATTTTCAAAATATTTATTCTTGATTTACAAACCTTTTTTCAGTTGATAATGGAGTTTTTTGTTGATCAGCTCAAAGTCTTGGAATCTTCACGGGATCCATCTTTAACACACGCCTTTTATTTACTAGAAGTAAGTTTTAGGTTTAATTTGATTAAAAAATTTATTCGTCTTTTTTTTTTTAATACATATTTTTTTTTCTTTCAGAACCTTTCAGTGGTAAAAACATTCAACATATGCTATGATGCACCAGGTTGTCGTCAGATCATTTACCAGCTCTTTAAAGTTATGTTTCGTGTTTCTAGGTATGCATATGAATTGAGCATCTTAAAAATTTACTAGGCATTTTCATTTTGTGATGTGTGAAATTTTTTTTATAATAATGATTTATATTTTAAATCATGTATCATATAAACTTTCAAATAGTCACTTTATAAAAGCATACTTTTACAGTTTAAGTTTTAATGCTTTGGCATACAGAAATTAAGTTACAAAATTGCTGTAATAATTAAGTAAATCGAAAGTAAATTTTGAATTAATAGTTAATGTCTGAGTTTAATTCTATTTTTCATTTTATGATGGTATATAATTCCATTTAGATTATATGAATGCATTATTTATATATTTATAATTTTCTCCTATTGCCGTGTCCCTCCTAAAAACTGAGCCCTAAATAAGAGTTATAGACAAATAAGTTTGGGAGAACTTTGCAACACATGAAAATGTCTGTGATAAGATATTGGATGTGATTGGGAGATGTGTGTGCATATTCAGTGAATTAAAAACCTCTTGAATAGTGGGGATTAACTAAATGAAGCATTTTATTAGCTTTTTTCAGTCACCTGACATTGATCACAAGTTCTTATGAACTCTCCACAGTACCTTTATAACAATTAGGCCAATGAAAATATTAATTAACCTATCTTTAAATTGGTAACCTTCAAAGGTGTGGTTGTTCTTTCATGGCATAGAGATTGAATTTGATTGTGTAACCTTTCCTATACTTTTAATAGTTTTGTTATGTAATCTAACTTATTTTTGTGTTTTTTAATTAGTAATATATTTATGAGAAAACATATATTTTAGAGTATTATTTGTGCTTATTCACAAAGTCTGTACTGGCATATGAATTGATACAATTGATTTTATTTTCCTTCAATATTTTGCAGCAAATCTGCTTCTTTCTTTTTGTTAAATTTAGATTATACATATTTTATACAATCAATCATATGATAGTGATCATGTATCCCTTGATAGCTCTTTTCTTAGAGCACTGGAAGAGATCAGCTTTGATTCTAGGGAGGATCCTTTAACCTGATTTCTTTCCCCTTTATACCAGTACTTTCATTTCTATAAAGCTTCATCTCTGAATATTGACTGTTTCTTGCATGCATATAATTATCAAAAAAGTTCTGCTAATGTTGAAACTGATTTAAAGTTTGTCTAATCATCTGAGAAATTTTTTCACATCAAATTTACATGCTTTGTCTGCTAGCAGTAGATGTTTAAGATCATCACATGTCTCAACTTCTAAAGGCCTTGTTACGATCATCGATGGTTCAGTTAATCAGTGGTAGAATGCTTTTATATCAATCAACGCTCATATCATCACAATAATTAGACTCAATTAAATTCAATAAATCATCGAAGACAAGTGTAAGATTAAATAATAAATTTAATGGAGTATGGAGTGCGTCTGCACTCGGTCACGTACACAAGATCTCTGGTGTCAACAACACATGTTTTTACAAGCAGCGTCCTCTATCCTGAGGGGGTTCTACCATTACTCCCCACTTAAACTCCTGCGGAATTTACATTAAGATAATTCAAATTCTAAGGTAATTCAAGTAAAATTCATGCAAAATGAAATAATACAAATAAATTTCATGCAATGTGAAATAATACAAATAAAATTCATGCAATGTAAAATAATAAAAATAAAATCCTATAAATTCAATTCTCAAATCATATGCATCATCAATAATTCTGAAATAAAATTAGCAATTCTTAAATCACATGCATTATCAATAATACTGAAAAATCAAATTAGCAATTCTTAAATCACATGCATTATCAATAATTCTGAAATAAAATTAGCAATTCTTAAATCACATTAGTTATCAATAATACTGAAAAATCAAATTAGCAATTATGTAAATAGAATAATGTAAAGGTTAAAGTTCAAGAAATTGTAAAATGTGTTCAGTTGTTCTTCTCTACAGTTGCAGGATCAACTGGAATAGGTAAAGGCACTACCTTTGTGATGGCTCGTTTTAAAATACCTGTTGAGTTTTTCACATTAACTACTCTTACAAGACCATCACTACCGGGGGAAATACTTCAAGAATACGCCCCATAGGCCAGTCCAGGGGCTTGGTGTTGGGATCCTTTAAAAGAACTAGCTGATTCTCCATCAAGTTAAGATTCTGTTCACTCCATTTAGCACGGGTCTGCAGATGGGTCAGATATTCGGTGCTCCAACGGTTCCAAAATTTGTCTCTCAGAGATTGAACGAGTTTCCACCTGGAATGATAGGACAAAGAATCCGAAGCAGTATAAGGTTCAGGAAAGGATGAAATTGCACAGTTCGTCAAGAAATGCCCCGGGGTCAAAGGGTTAAGATCATTGGGGTCCGAAGAAAGTGGAGACAAGGGACGTGAATTCAGAACTGCTTCGATTTGTGCCATCAACGTAGTTAACTCTTCAAAGTTCATGATAGCCGATTTCGCTACCCTCAATAAAATGCGTTTCATGGACTTAATGTTTGCTTCCCACAATCCACCGAAATGGGGAGAAGCGGGTGGAATGAAGTTCCATTCGATTCCCTCTTCCGCGCTGAATAGCTGAATTCTGTTGGACTTGCAAATTTCATTCCATTCATTAAGAATGTTTCTTGCTCCCTTGAAGTTCGTTGCATTGTCACTCCAAATGATGGATGGCTTGGATCTCCTTGCTATAAATTGTCGGAGACATGCTAGGAAGGCTTCTGTGGTCAAGTCGGAAACAACTTCTAAATGAGTGGCTTTTGTACTGAAACAGATGAAAATGGCAATATACAATTTTAAAGTCACTCTTGATCTTTTTAAATTTGGTTTCGTGATTATAGGACCAGCGTAATCCAATCCAACTTTTTCGAAGGGTCTAGAAGGCACAATTCTGTCTCGTGGTAAATCTCCCACCATCTGGTTTATTGTCTGGGTTTTCGTGCGAAAACACGTAATACATTTATTTAATATTCTTCTTACACTGTTCTGACCCGATGGGATCCAATAAAACTGTCTTATTAAATATAATGTGGTTTGCAAGCCAGAATGTAATGATTTCTTGTGATAGTGTTCAATTATTAAATCAGTTAAATGATGAGCCTTTGGCAACATCATTTGATGTTTTTGGAATTCAGATAGGGTCGAATGTTTCAATCTACCTCCTGGGTCAAATAATCGACCTGCGGTTTGTAACAAATATCTTTTTGTATTAATTCTTTTAGAAAGAAATGTTCCTAAATCGCTGGAATCAAAATAGAATGTATCAGATTTTTCATTCCAACCAACTCCTAAGACCTTTGAAGCTATCATCGTGTTCAATGACTCTTTATGTTCATCTACTTCAAAATTTAAATTTTTTAACCTTTGATTTAGCTCGGAAGAGTTGGTTCTCCATTTCCGAAGATCCATACTTGCATCTTCCAAAATTTGTTTACTTTCTATCCAGGTCGTCAAGGCTGCTTGGACACTGACATTTCCACACAGAAAATCATCAACATACAATGACTGGTTAAGATGGTTAAAAGTATCAGGAAAAATATCCACATATTTTTTAAGATGATGCTTTATCGTAGCTGCAAGAAGAAATGGACTTAATTTTACTCCAAATAAAACCCTAGTCATTCGGAAAATATCAAGCCGTTTTTCTAAATCAATTCCTGGATTTTCATCCCAGAAAAATCTTGTAAAATCCCTTTCACTTTCGTCTATCTCAATCATCAAAAATGCCACTTTTATGTCAGCTACAAATGCAATTGGATTCACTCTAAATTTGATTAATAGAAAAAATAGGTTAGGTATAAAATTTAGCCCTGTGTGTAAACAATCGTTCAAAGATAGCTGTGATTTGGCATGTGATGACGCATCAAATACGATTCGCAATTTGCTTGTAGTTTTATCAGTACATATTACTGCTCTTTGTGGTAGATAAAAAATATTATGCTTTAGATTTTCTTCTTCAAATGGGACGCGTTCTATGATTTTCTCAGAAAGATAATTATTTACAACTAATTTGTAATCCTCAAATAAGGAACTGTCATTTTTAAAACGTGATCTTAAGTTTAGAAATCTTTTCCTAGCAATTTCTTCATTATTTTCTAATAATGTTTTCATGTTAGGTTTCCAAGGGAATTTAACTTTATACCGCTTATTTTGGTATGAAATTCCCGCTTCAAATTCAGACATTATATCATTATCAATATTTTCCTCATCAGACACCTCTGCTTCTATTCCTAAATTCTCTCAATCCCAAAATTCACTAAGCTGTTTACAAATTTTGGATTCATTAACAATAACACTCATTGTTAAAAGGTCCTCAGAATCTGTACTCTGCCCTTGTAAAGACCACCCGAATAATGTTTCTACTGTCACAAGATTTTTGTTTAGACGCGTAATTCTACCTGTAACTACTTGATAATAATAGTCCGCACCAATAAGAATTGATATTTCTTTATTGTTAAATTCATAAGAATCGGCTAATTGTACATTTTTTAAATATCTAAATTTTTTATCAATATTTCTATCAGGAGTCGGTAAATTCGTGATAGAAATATGTTCTGTCTCTACCGCCTCTATTTCAATGCACAAATTTGGATCATCCCTGTTTTTCAATTTTATTTTAACTATATTTAAAGTTTTTGTTTCAGTTTCTTTAGCACCAAATGTGCAAATGGAAAGGTTTTCTTTTCTAAGAATTGGAAAGTTAAATTTCTCAGAAGTACTCTTTAAAACGAAACTTCTCTGTGAACCATTATCTAAAAATAATCTAACAACTTCTTGTTCATTTTTGACATCTATTAATGCGGTGCATGTTTGTAATAATACACTATTTACTTCTGTTTTAATTACTGTTGAAACTATATTATCAGTGTCCCTTTTCGGAGACAAGTCGTCATCATGTCGATTCCGAAAACATATTGAGAAATGGTGAGACCCATTACAAATAGGACACGACTTCCTTTTTACACATTCCATTGCTCTATGACCGGGCGACAAACATAAAAAACAACAGCCCTTCTTCCTTAAAATTTCTCGCTTTTTGTGAGCACTTAAGGAACGGCAAGTGTCGAGTTCATGACCTTTGTTGCAGTATAAGCATTTTCGGTTTCTAGGTTGTACCTTCTCCCAGGGGGAAATGAATGGGGTCGTAAATGTACTCTATTCGGGGGTGGCTTCATGTGTTGTCCGGGGAAATAGGAGCCTTTATTTTTTGTTCTGTCTTGCGGTGGAGGGGAATAATGACATGGTTTATGATTGTTTATTTGAGAAGCTCGTTCCCTACTACGTATTTCCCAGTGTAGGAACCGCAAAAGAGCACTCAGGTCAAACCCTTCGTCCTTTTGAGAACGATTGAATTCCAAAACGAGTTCCGAGGGTATCTGTTTCAACAGGATGGGTGTTAATAAGTTTGAGTAGGATTCTCCTTTAACTCCTAAACTTTCAAGACTCCTTATTTGCGTTTCTGCTCTATCGTACAAATTTCTTAAGCCCACAATATCAGTAGGGTTTCTAACAGGTGTTAAATTTAATAAATTGCTCAAATGAGCGTTAATTAACATGTTTTTATTTCCAAATCTATCTTTTAATAAATCAAGAGCTCTATCATAATTATCATCAGAAATTGGAAATCCATTAATGCAAGCAAGCGCATTATCACACAAATATGATTTTAAATAATTAAATTTATCAACTTTGCTTAGTCTATTGTTATTATGAATAGAACTTTCAAATAAATTATAAAAATTTAACCATTCAGAATAATTTCCAGAATACTTATTTATATGCAATTTAGGTAAATTTATGTTCATACATTCAAAACTATTGGAATCAATAACTTGGATATTTCGAGAAACTGTATCAACCTGGATAGAGTCAGAATTTATTCTCCTAAGTTTAGAAGAAAGCTTCGTTTTCCAAAATATAATCTTCTCTTTAATTTCTTCCAAAGCTTCTATATCTTCAGTAATAGTGTCAACAGACAAACGATCTTCAATTAGTGTATTTAATAAACTTAAGTTACTTTCTTTATCATTTAATTGCTCTATAAAAGCTTCAAATTGATCAACAGGTTCATTTTCATTGTTGATCTTTCCTTCAATTTTATTTATCAATTTTGTCAACGAAGAACGTACCACAGTACGCTTCTTTTTAAATTTTGAGAGATCTTCTGACATTTTAATCTTCTATTCAGGTATAATTCAATTTCAATAAGAATTCGGCTTACCTGAATTCACTGTCAACGATGATATTCCAACCTATTGGTCGAGGGTATCAAAAATGATTCTTTCATCAATTTTCATTAATTTCAGGCCGTTGCACCAATGTTACGATCATCAATTTCCGATTCACAGGCCGATGCACCAATGTTACGATCATCGGTGATTCAGTTAATCAGTGGTAGAATGCTTTTATATCAATCAACTTTCATATCATCATTAGACTCAATTAAATTCAATAAATCATCGAAGACAAGTGTAAGATTAAATAATAAGTTTAATGGAATATGGAGTGCGTCTGCACTCGGTCACGTTCACAAGATCTCTGGTGTCAACAACACATGTTTTTACAAGCAGCGCCCTCTATCCTGAGGGGGTTCTACCAGGCCTCATCACACACGCATATTTGGAGGAACCATTTCACCGAATTTTTCATGCAACTGAGGGTGAAGAGTTGCTTTAAACAAAACAACATGCTCTGACGTCAGCCACGCTCTACTTCCGCATTGAAAAATTACATTCCGATTTTTCTGCTTTGGAAAATGAACATACAATACTATTTCTTTTGTTTCGCTCACGCTTTTGTTGATAAGCGTAAACAGAAATGGAGTACCATTCTGTTTATAATATTATATGCCAGGGATGGCGAACCATCGGCATGCGTGCCATTGGTGGCACGCAGCACAATATTTTGGGCACGCCACCGATCAAAACAGTTTGCATTTTAATTTAGAAAATATATTATTGCAAGTAAACCCAAACTTGAAAAACAATTTCAAGGATAAAAATGTACATGAGAAACCAGACAAAGATAGAGTTATTGAAGAATTAATTTCCATAATTGATTCTTCAATCAAGGAGTTTTCAGTGAGATTTTCCCAGTTCAAAGAATTGTAAAAAACGCGCGCTCAAGTTTATTATATACCCTGATGTGACATTATTTGAAAAACTGAACTTGCTCCAATTCGATTCATTGGAAATTGAAGAATTTCAAATGCAACTTATTGATTTCTAGTCTCGTTCATAATGGATTCAAAAATTTATTGAAACAAGGGAAAAGTTGAATTGATTGAAGCAGAAAGATTAACAAGCAATATAAGTAAAAATGCCATTAATGAAATTTTGGTAACATGGAATTCGATTCCAGACACATATCTGTTTTAAGAAGCTCTGGATTGTACTATTTTAACCATATTTTTATCTATCTATGCTTGCGAGTGATTACTTTCAGAAATGAATAACATTAAATACTCACTAGAAACCGTTTGGCAGATGACTTCAATTCAACATGCATGCTGCTAAAAGAAACATTTTGCAATCCTAATATAAGTTATTTGTCATCTATATATATAATCTGCAACAACAGAAGTCATACTAATGTTACTAAAATTTAATTGACTTAAATTTAATGTAATTAAAATTAATAACAAACATTTAATACTATATACAGTGCAAAATGTATATTTTAGTAGTAAATAAAGAATTTTGTGATGGGGGTATTTAGTTTTATTATTTTCAAAATTACATTAAAGTCAAAATTATTTGACGGCATGTCTATACCTCATTAAACATATTTTAAAGCAAAATGGCACGTTGATCCAAAATGGTTCGCCATCCCTGTTATATGCCATATCTAATGCATTTGACAAAGCTGCCATCTTTACCGCATCATCTTGTTTATGACGTAGGGTGCCGAAAAACCCCATTGGCTGGAATTTCAAGCAACTTTTATTTGGAACAATTTTTTCAGCTCACTGGCAAAAAGTTGTTCTGAGCAACTAGTTAAGAATTGTTCGGAATTGGTTGCTTTCAAGGAAAATTGCTCCAAAAACGTGTACATGTGATAAGGTCTTAACCCAGCTATTTTTCTAAATAGTTCACATTTTGAAAGTAAAGTATTTTCATTACCATTTTCTTTTAATATTGAACAGATTTTTGATGAAAGACATCTGAATTTAATTTAAATCTCTTGAAGTAACAATTCGTTTACAGTGTTATAATTTTTTTGTCTTGTGCCTTTCTGGTTCATAGTTCATAAGTTGCTCTATTTCCCAAAAGTAGCAAACCCAGTTAATGTCTTTTTGCATTTTTTTCGTTAACACTATTTTAGACTGTGATTGAAAATTATCTGGATATAAACTAATATATTACCTATTTGGGTTGAACTTTAAAATTTTTGGAAATAAATGTGATGAGGATGTTGCAAAATCAGGTTTTTGTGGAAATTTTTTATAAGTTTTCTGCCTTGTTCTGTATCAAATTAAATTTTGTCTTTTAATTTATACTCTAACTTTAATTTTTCTTACTCTCCAATTTCTCTAGCCATATCTTTTCTTTTCCTGTTAAACACTATCCTGTTTTTATAGTTGTAACAGTAGTGTTTAAACAGTATATTTATAAATTCATAATCTTAACAACCACCACCACACCAGTTATAAACGATAAGAAAAATAAATTTTGTTATATATACTCACAAAATTTTACACAATTCTCTAGAAACAAGATTACATGAGGAGGGGGAAAACTTTGGAGGACCTCAAAATCCCTGAAAAGAATTTAAAACCTCAATTTCTAATTAAATTGTAATTATGACAATTCAAGAAATTTTAAAATACTCATCCCTTTGAAATATTGTCTACAGGCCTGATGATACACAGAACTTTTAATCTATAATTTTACTTGGAACAAATGACTGTTTCCACCTTAATTTGGCTGGATGTTCTTTTGAAAGATTAAAAACAGTATTTTCTTGACACTATGCAGGTTGCTTTTGCATGTGTTCATTGAAAATGTAAAAACACCATTCAGTTTCTCTGAAAAGGGAGTCCAACTCGATAAGTGTTGATAAATGTATCTTCCATCTGTTAATCATCAAAGACTTCAGTTGCAAGTCCTTAAAATAAATATCATGTGATTGCCACCATTTAACTAGCATTATCATTTTATGGGATAATTGTAGAGGAACATGTGACTACAGCTAATATTTATAAAAAAAATTTGCAGTTGGACAGGAAGTAAGCAAAAAAGTGGATTTATGCTAGTCTTTCCCCTTTTTACATTAAGGTTGTTGAGATATATTGACTTTTTATTATTGGACTAGTGATAATAATAATTAAAAAAAAATTCTTATTTTTACATAGTAAGTCTTATTTTAACATATTTGTAGGGTATCTACACAATATCCTACAAATTTCAATAAAACCGATAAAAAAAAAAAACTTTACATTTTCTTGTAGCCCATACCATTGTGAAGCTTGTCACCAAATTTCAGATCTGCTAACAAATTAGTTTTTTAGATATTTGAAATTTTCTGAGCTTAGGTTTTGGTTTCATTTTAAAGCATTTGTTCCACTCTTAAATTGAATTAATTAAAAATATTTTTGAGCACAATCAACTCTTTCAGTGGGAAGTGATAATTTCAATTTTCATTACTTAAATCATTTCTGCTTGATTATGTTTTGAGTTCTCATAATTCCTTAATTGAGATTGATTTCCAGGCCAATTTTTGTTTTAAAAAAATAGTTTATATAACGTAGAAGCGTTTTCACATTAATTTTTTCCAGTTGAGAAATTGCCACAACCAAAACATTCTTAGGTTACTTTGAGAAACAATTCTTGGAAGAGATGGATTACTACTGAAAATGATATATCTAAAAAATCTACCCTTTACTGATCCTGCAATTAGACATCCGAATAAAAGTATTCTTACTACAAATTTTGCTGATAAAACTGAATATTTCCATGATGCGCCAAACTACATTATAGGAGACATGTAGTAGTACTATATAATGGCATTTGAGTTCTTGTTGGGAGACTTTAAAACTTGCTGAACTCTCTTCTCCAATTTAAAACTAAAAAAATTAAATTTTATGTACAAACCTGGTGATTAGTAACATTATTAAGTTGTACATAAATTATTTGTTTCAAAACTTTTGTGAAAATACTGTGATTAGACTGAATAACTTGTCATCAAAGCAAGTACTATCAGTATTGTGCAAAAATATTTTTTGAATTAAAAAAAAATGTTTTCGATCATAATTAATTCAAGTAGTGTTTTAATATAGAACATAAGTTGAAAAATAACATATTAAAAATTAGAGCTTTACAGGGATTATAGGTTTTTATTTTATGCCTTTACAAACTTTAAATGCGTTTTTCTCGGTCTTTTAATTTTGAAGATGTAGGTGTTTTCTAATCCCTAAGGCTTTTTTTCTGTTCACGATAGTCTTGAAATTTTTTATATGTACTCCCAAACGTATGTTCTATAAAATTAGTATGGATTTAGGTCTGGGATCTCTAGTTTTTTTTTTTTTTTTTAAAGTGCTGAAATTAATATTTTATAGAATTTGTGTGTTTTTTTTCAGGTTTAACTAGAAAAATAATTAAAAATCAACAAGGGAACAGATTTTTAAATCCATTCTAACTTTTGTTTGCAATAATCTAAGAAACATAAATCAATTGAAATGACTAAAAAATTTTAAAAATTGAACATTTTATAAAAGTTTGAAAAAATTTCAAAAATTTAAAATTTTTTTAAAATTGTAAAATAATGGCTGGTCAAACTGAGACTTTTTGTTTTCAGAATCAACTTAATAGTATAATATGAATGTAATATATGAATTATTTTTACTTTTTCTGTCTGCAAAATATTTTTTGAAAAAGGGTACTGTGTAGCCCTAATTGTAAACTATTTATTTTAAAATTGTAATCATTGCACAAAAAATCTTAAGTGATGTATGTATTTTTATATTTTTTTTATAAAAAGTAAATTAAAATGATTTTTTTTTTAGTGAACATGTGCTTAAAATAAAGAGACATATTCTAAATTTACTGTGCCCTCTTATAAATGAATCAGATGTAGTTACCCAGGAATTGCTCGATATCATTCTTATTTTTCTTGTTGAGCCATTGAAAGTAAGCATATTCATCCAATTTCTTATGAAATAAATTTTTATTAAATTTTTGTTATATTACAATTCACAATATTCCCTTTTTTTCAGTCTCAAAGAACTGTTGCATCCTCATTAGCCAAAGAAATCTTTTTGAAAACCGCAACCACTATAGAACCCTACATACAAGCTGTATGTATATTTTTTGAAATTGTGACATTTCATTTGTTTGATAATGAGTCAGTTTTAATTTTTGTAATACACTCAAAAAATTTCTAGGTAATATATGTATATTATTTTTCAAAGGAATATATTTCAGTTTGGTTTTATAACTTCAATAAATTTTACTTCTCTTTTCGAACTACAATTTTTAAAAAAATTTTATGAACTGAATTGGTATCCTAAACTTTTAATTTCATATTAGTTTTTCTTTTCAACTTAAATAAAAATACTTTTTTCAAGATTTTATGCATGCATGGTTTGGTTCTTGTACTTTTTTTCAGCTTTAAAAATCCATTCATTTTTCCTGTTTATATCACATTTTCGTTAAAGTTCTTAAAAAATTAAAATGCTTTAAAAATGAAATTATTACTGAAAAAAACTTGTTTAAAGATTATACATGGAATGAATTTTCAAACCACAAATTGTTAAAATTATTTATTTAACATTCACTAATTTAATAAAATCTCATGATTTATCTTTTCTTTCAGGATTGCTCATATGAGTAATTATAACTTTATTATAGAGTGATGATGGACCCGATTTTAAAAAATCATATTATTGAAACTACTGTACATGTTGCAATAAGTGATACAGGAATGTAAAGAGAAATATACCAAGTTTTTTTCCCCATCGATCATCAACAGGTTGCAGCACATTCAAGGTCGCTATGATTAAAATTTTAAACATGGCAACAAAATGACATAGAGTTTTTGCCCACAAAAATTGCCACCTGTTTACTTGAAATACACAGAAATAGGTATAGAAAATTTTATAAAAATTATTACATTTCAAGATATATCATTGACAATTGATACAGCAAATAGCAAAGAAGGACAAGTAAGCATTTGTGCAGCATTACAAACCATTGATAGTAATACTACAAAATGTGTGGAATGAATTGGATCACAGATTGGATGTGTCAAACTCAAAAGCTGACTTGGTAACAAATAAACAAGGTTTAACTTAAGGTGTGCCTCAAAGAAAATCAAAATTCAAAATTGTAGGTTCATAGGTTTATTTCGAATAATGCTTTATAATAAATGAATATAAAAAACAAAAAAAAATAATATGTACCTCCTAACACTTGGCATATCTCTGCCAATTTTTTCCCAATTTCGTGAGAAATTTTGATATTTTATTGTATATTATTGTCTTCCATTATATTGAATGGACCACAAAAATGCTCATTGTGGGCAGCATGTGGCCGGCAGGCACATCAAGTTTGACATCCCTGGTATAACAAGAGGCTCACATATCGAACATTTGTAACAGGAGAAAAATTAGATACATTTTTCTTTTTATACTCATGAATCACTTGTAATATAGGCAGCTGTTTCAAAAATATGATTTTTTAAAATCTGGTCCATCTTTTGTTCTCGCCCTGTATATTTTCCTCATTTCAAATGAAATTTATTCTATAATTGATCTGATTTGAAATATACATATGAGCTTGTTTTAGCTTAAAGTAATTTTGTGTATTTAAAAATATTTTTCATGTAAATGGATCATGCAGTTTGAATGTTAAATTTAATATTATTTTATTTATTCTTTGCATTCACTAATATATTCATAAAATGTATTTTAATAAAGAACTTGTTTAATTAAAGGATTAAAATGTCAAAAATGGTAAACAATGGCTTTAATTTTTTTATATCCCCATGTTTTAACTATTTTTAAAATAGTTTTATAAAATATTTTCACAATTGAAACATTGATTTTTTAGATGAGATGCAATGGATTCTCTCTCTCTCAATGTCTTTTATCAGTTTTTCAAATAAGTTTATAAATGAGTAAATTTAAACATAATATGTAAAATATTTTCATAAATAACTGCAAATTCTCAACAATGTACTAATCTGGAATCAGTATAGTGGTATAATCAACTACAACTGTAAATGTAGCATCATAGTTTATGGTTAGAGTCCAATTAGTAACTATACACTATGTGAATTTAACGTTTCCTGTTTTTAACTATAATAACTTGTTTGATTCCCCTTATGTTTTTCATCTGAATGCCTACATTTTGCTCATATGTTCCCAAACCTGTCGAATCTTTAATTAAAATGTTATTAAATATATAAAATTCATTGATAAAACTTTATTGCATTGAGTCAAAGTTTCATTCATGGGAAAAAGAGGAGAAAAAACTGATATTTTAATCTGAAAATATGTAGTTTTTTGTTTGGAGAAATAAATTTCCAAATTAAATTCCCTTAACTTCTCCAAAGTGAGTTTCATAATTCCATCCTCTCAGCAAAATTAGTACAATATAAATTATTTCTTCAAACTCAATTGAAATTAAAAGGTATTTCTTCCAGTTGAACAAAAACTGTGTTAATTATTTATGCAATCTAAACACCACCTTATCAAATTTCTTGTTTTATGAGCAATTTAATTGCATACTTTATTTCGAGCAGAAACTGTGTGTGAAGTTCTGACTCTCAGTTCTTTTCCAGAAATTGAAACGCTTAATAATCTTAAAGAGGTAGTGCTTGCAGACTAATTAAAAAAGCATGTAATCTTGATGTGAAAGATAATTTCTCAGACAATTAGTCAAACTTTAAATCAGCAACATTAGTAGAACTTTTTGATAAACATAAGCGTGCAAGAAAGGTAAAATCAAAATTTAGTGATAAAGCTGACAGAAATGAAAGGACTGGTATAAAGGGGAAAGAAATTAAATTAAGGGATCCTCTCCAGAATTGAAGCTTCTGTTTGCCTGTTCCAAGAAAAGAGTTATCAAGAGACACATGACCGCCACCATAAAATCAAACATATAAAACCCATATGCCCCAAATGGAACAAAACTGAAGAAGCAGAATCTCTACATAGCATTAAAGGAACTTAAAACCCTAATTGTTTCATATGCCTGTAAATAATTTAAATGATCAGAAAATACACTTTTGAAAATATATGGGAACAACAATGGATGAAATAAGAAAAAAGTTATTAAATCCTTTTTCCACTGAAAATGTCTGGGTATAACAACCTTAGGTTCAGGATTGGTTTGTTTACCCCTAATAGTTTTACCCCTTAATTTTAGTATCAATCTTGTGGAGACAAATGCTTTATTGGTTAAGAACTCTGTAACTGAAGTGCCTACTTCCAATAGTGATGAAAAATGATGTAACATATTGCAATTATTTCATCTGTGTTCAGAATAAAATCTTCATTGTACAACAAATTTATTAAATACAAATACCGAGGTTATGAATACAGTATGTGTAGAATTTTTTCATAGTCTTCTACTGATGAGTCAAGTGGTCAATTGAATCAGTAAATTAAACTCACCATCAATTTTGGTACAGAATCGCTGTAGCCCATGTCTGTTTGACCTTTATCTTTTGCTAAGAGCTGTTTTGTTGGCACTCAAGCAGTGTATTTTGTTTTTCTGAACTCTCTTCTGGTGATAGTGTGGAAAATCTTTCGCAAAGCATACTTTCCCAATTTAATATTGCCCGGAATGTATTAGGCACACTTAGCTATTTTTGCCTTAAGTAAGGGCATACTTCTGTAAATTTATTTTTTAAATGTTATCTGCAAAAAATGGACATTATATATATATTTTTTGTTTTTTAAAATTAAAGCTTGAATCATAGTTTTTTAAATTTAGAAATTGAAACAAATATTAGTTTTAATGAAAGTGGTTCAGGTTATTTATTATAAGTATTTTATGAAATGTGTACATTTTTAATATTGGTTGTTTGAACAAAAGATTTATATAATACATATATAATAGTTTTATTTCATGTGTTTCTGGTATTCTTTTAGTTTGTCAACTAATAATGTCAAATTCTGTTGATTTTTAGAATTTTTCTTAATTTGACACAGAAGCAATTTTGCAACAATTTTAAGCACAACAAAATCATTGGCTATTTTATCAAATTTACTGAAATGAAGTAGATTTTATTACATAGAGAATTATTTTATTAAAAAATGTAAATTGATCTGAAATATATTTTATTTATTTCAGTTTTATAACAATGCATTCATTTTGGGAGCATCTGTACATAGTTCATTATCACCACATCTATACCAGTTGATTTATGAAATAAATTGTCTCAATCCTGGTGTTTTGCTTACTGTGATACCACAATTAGAGTTTAAATTGAAAGTAAGTTTTAAGTGTGAATTATGTTTTTTGCAATTGTAATTGTGCTCTTAAATTGAAGTTACATTTGTTTGTCATTATATACATATATTTATTAGGATTTAAAAGTTCTCAGACTGAGCTTATAACTTAAAAAATATTTGCAACTGAGTGACTAGAATGTTACTACTAATAGACATTATGACTATGTTCTTCCTGCTTTTCTGAAATCATGTGGTCGGTGGTTTGTCGTGGCATCATATTTTTTTTTATGTGTGCTTTTAGTAACTGATGATTGAAAGAAATGGAATTTGTTAAGATTTAGGAAAGAATATTGCAGAGATATATGAATGTGGAAGCATATGTATAACTATGACACATAATCAGAAATGCAAACTTTTTATTAATATCAACAATTCAGAGAAGGCAAAGAAAGTGTCGAAGAGGATGAATGACTTTTTCACTCATAAGTATCACATTGTAAAAAACGTTTCTGTGATGGCACTCGGAAACAGTTAACAATAGCAGCTTCGTTTGGGATATCCAAGACATTGGGGACCTTAAAAGCCTTGGAGCGTGAAAACCTGATCTCTGGCATTTCTTCAGACTGGCAATCTGAATCTGATATACGATATGAGAAATTGTCGCAACTTTGCCGGATAATTCTGGACAGCTGTCTATTACGCGGACTGTGACAGGAACTTTCCTCAAAAATCTGGAGAAGTACTTTTCTGGTCATTTTCAGGATGTCGAACGAGAATCGGATGTTAAAAATTCCCGAAACTTTGCGAATAATGCCAGATGACCCTAATGCTCCTTTCCAGTGACTGAACTTGCAGACTCAGGAGAGCAAAAAGTTGTCCCCAGTTGCGTCTTGGGATGGGAAACGAGAATCTGAAATCAGATTTCAGAAACTTCTGTACATTTGCAGGATATTGCCGAAATTAGGTGAAATGGCATCGTATTTGAATCTCCCTTACGAATTTTCATTCCCTCTAGCGACTGAATTTTCTTGCACTAGGGCACCGAAATTCAGTCCTGTGTGCGTTTCGGAGCGGGGAAGGAGAATCTGGCATTGGATTTTAGGAGTTCCGGTAACTCTTGACCGAATAATGTCGGACACCCGTAATATACACAGACAGTGGTGTCACTCTAACTTGTAGACGTAGGGACAAATATTTAATCCAATTCTAGAAATTCTCATTACTATGTCAAATACCAGACGACCGCATTTTAAGCAAATCATGGCAGGGGCTTGCCTTAAAATTCTTGGGATATGAGAAGTGCTTTCCTGGTGTTTTTCTGAGTGGGGAACAAGAATATGAAATTGGAATTTAGAAATTTCCGTAGCTTTGCTGGATAATGCCGGACAACCGTAATGCTCCCTTTCAGGGATGGAACTTGCAGGATCAGAGGCACCAAAAGTGGGCGCCAGGTGCATCTTGGGATGGGGAATGAGAATCTGGATTCAGATTTCAGAAACTCCCTTAATTTGTATGGATATTGCCTGAATGAGGTCAAATGGCTTTGCATTCGAGTCGCAGGTCTGTATTTTTATTCCCTATAGCTACTGAACTTTCAGGCGCATCCTTGTGAAAATACGATCAACAGGAAACTGCATTGGCAATTGCTTCTTCTGACATTGCTACCACTTAGTTAAATGATGGACAAACTGCACATTCAGCATTCCAGCTGCCATTTGACATTAAAAATTGCTAAAAATCAATGCTATTAACCTCATTTACAATATTAAATCTTCTTATGTTGTTACTAACAACTTCGTAAATAATTCATGCATTATACTATGCTCAAATTAAAGATGAATCAAATGCAAAATTTAAAAAAAATTATGTTTTATACTTAATTTCTAATCTCTAAAATTGTAAGCAAAAATTAATTTTACTGCATTTGAATAGCTTAGAATAATATTAAATAAATGTATTAAAACAAAGCCGCAGCAACACATGGCCGGGTCTGCTAGTATATATATTATGCATATACATATTTTTTTTTACATGATATATATATGTTTCTTGGTAAACCTCAATTGTTATAGTAAAAAGAGGGATTTTAGTTTCATGTGTCATCCAAAAATCATCATAATAAAAAAAGACAATTTAATTTTAAAAAACATGTAAAAAGAGTGATAGAAAGAAAACTGTTAAGTTTTTAAATATCTGTATTTACATGTATATATTTTATGTTAATATCAAATTAATATACACTGCTGGCCACCGTAAATGCAACGTCCTGAAGCAAGCATGCAAATAACATGACATTTACAACATGCATTAGCGGAGGTGAGATATGCAAATGATTAGAATTTCAGCGCAGACACATCAAGCGCGCCTGTGGCGCCACTTCAAAGCGCTATTTAAGGCTTGGAGATTTTGACGATTTCAAGTTCAGCAATTGTTTTTTTCGTGTTTTTTTAAAAAAAAACGATCAGTTTATGTCTCGTAGAAAGCAGCGATCAGCTTTTGATCAAGTATATGAGTTCAACAGAGGAAGGATAGAGGCCTACTGAGATTGGGGATTATCTTTTAGGGAAATCGGTAGTCGTGTTGGGCGAAACCAAACAACTGTATTGCGGATATGGGAGCATTGGATGCAGGAGGGCACGACGGATCGACATGGTCGATTGCATCCACCTCAGTGCAACACTTCACGTGAGAACAGGCAAATTGCGCGCATGGCAGTGACGGATCGCTCAGTCACATCATGAACCATAGCACAGCACATTGAGTCTGTAACGCATCATTCAGTGGCTACGCGTACCATTCAACGCCGTTTACAGCAGAGTGGTCTGTCCACAAGACGTCTATTGCTTGGTGTACCCTTGACGCAGAACCACAGACGTCTCCGCCGCCAATGGTGCGATGAAAGAGGATGTGGGCGACAGAATGGAATGAGGTTGTCTTTACTGAGGAGTCACGCATCTGTCTGCAACACCACGATGGTCAGATTCGAGTCTGGAGACAGCGTGGAGAGAGGATGCTGAACAGCTGCGTTATGCACCGCGTATTATGGTATGGGACAGTATTGGATATCACTCTCGCACTCCTCTAGTACGCATTGCTGGTACTTTAAACAGCCAGCACTACATCTCCGAGGTGTTGGAGCCAGTTGTCCTTCCTTACCTTCAGGGCTTGGCCTCAGCCATATTTCAACAGGATAATGCGTGACCACACGTGGCACGCATTGTCCAAAGGTTCTTCGTCTATCACCAGATTGAATTGCTTCCCTAGCCGGCTTGCTCTCTGGATCTTTCACCGATAGAAAACATGGGGTCCATGGTTGCTCAACGAGTGACCCAGATTACACCCCAGCTGCCACACCAGATCAACTTTGGCATCATGTTGAAGCTGCTTGGTCTGCTGTACCCCAAGAACACATCCAAGGTCTCTTTGAATCAATACCAAGGCGTGTGGCAGCAGTGATCTCCAACAATGGCGGCTATTCTGGCTGGAACCACACTTCACAGAAGTCTATAAATTTAATTATTTGATACTTGGTCAACATGTTATCTACAAAATAAATTTTGTTGTGCTATCTCTTGTCTTTCTTGGTGTTGCATTTACAGTGGTAAGAAATGTAGATTTCAGTTACCTAAAATAGAAGTATGAACACTTCTATTTTGTCTCTAGAAAGGATAAAAACTTTTTATTTTAAAAATACAAGAAATGCCATTAATTATAATCATTCATTACTATTTGTTGATAATAACACATTAGTTTATGGCTAAGGAAATAAAAATTGTCCTCAGTAGAAAAATTTATACATCCATTCAGCTTGAATTCAATGAAGATTTTGTTCTGTAATGACATTTTGAGAAGTTGAGCTACTTTCAAAATATTTCATGAGATTGACTTTTTTCTCAGAAAATCTATTATTTATTGCTCTTTTGGTTTTCTTAAGTTTTTTTAAATATAGTTCTTATTATTAAATTGTACAATTCAGATCTTGTTAGAATATTAGGGCATTTTGTGTTTGGATAAATGTATAATATGTTTGAAACTTTACATCAAATTGAAGGCCTTGGAAGTTAAACTAGTAGTTAATTAAAACATTGTGCTCTAATGTTTTAATTAATCCTTTAATCCAACAGTCAGGATTCTAAATTGTGTTAGAATAAATAAGCCATTATATATGTTTATACATATAAATGTGGTTTTTTCTTGACTTATATTGTTTCAAAATCCTGGGGGGAAAAGTGTTGGGTGTGTATTTTTGATTAAAATTCATTCCCAGTTCATTTTTTTAAAGTTTTATATGCTTAAATTGTATATCTTTCAGTTTAAATTTGAATACTTGTCAATGTATACATATGACATTTCATTAAACAAGATTATAAAACTGCATAATTATTTCACTTATAATGTGCCCCTGGCTATTTATAATTTCAAATATATTTGAGTTTAATGAGAAGCTCTTTAATTGACAGGGACATTGTTTTAAACTTGTTTATAGTGGAAACCACTTAAAGCTAATGAATGTTCGTTACAATATGAGTTACAAAATTATTCTTAAAATATTATGTAACCTTGCATCTTATCTCTTTAATGAGCATTATTATTTATTACTGTGTCCATATAATGTTTTTATAGAGTGTATTGTGTAAAAGTGTTTTGTTTAGAAAAATAAGTTATCATTTATTTCCTTGTATAAGCTGAAAATTTTTTTACAACTTTTTAAAGTAAAGTTTTTATAGCTTGTGTACTATTCTGCTAACTTCAAATTTAGGAAAGACTTAATTTGACACCATGATAGCCATGGGCAAGCAATTTTAATTTTGTGAGTGAAAGAAAAATTGCTTAAACCGTCAACATCAGGGTCGAAATCCGAATTCCTGAATAGTTCCTAAAATTCACATTTACTCATTGGGATATTTGAATGCAAGTGCTATTGGGGTGAGTTTTTCGTCCAGGGCATAAAATACAGGTAGATGACCACATACTGCCTTTTCTCATTTTGGCATCTCCTGATTCAAGATGTTTTCCCCCTTCAGTTCATACTTTTTTCTCATTTGCAAAGAAATGCCTCTCAGCTATACTTTTAATAGAATTATCTACGAACTGAATCATTGGTAGTTTAAAGTAGCTTATATAAATTTCTCATCCTATTAACTTTTTTTAAAAAAAAAATGTTGCTAAAAGTAACAGAAGTTAAATTAATGTATACAATATAGCAAAATTTGTTCTATTTGCTTACCTGAAGTAAAACTTTCATTGTTAGTGTTTTGCTCCACTGCACGTTGGAAAATATTCTACCTTTTTCTCACTTGACTACATTTTCACCCTCATAGTGACATGTGTGAAAAGTATTAAATTCTTCCCCTTCCCTAATTTGTTGAGCATACAAGTTTCAAATTTTGGGTAATTTTTTGAAAAGCACATTTTCAGCTTATTACATGGATTGGCTTATATTTAGAAAAATACAGCATTTTTTTAAAAAAGTATATACAACAAGATATAAATTTAATATTGTTTAGAATTGATGTTGATGATTTAAGCAAAATAGTTAATATTTAATCATTAATTTTCTTTATTGAGATTTTTTAATTTTATTTGAAATAATATTTCATAAACTTAATGAATTACTCATTTACATACATATGGTAGGCTTATAATTTTTCATTCTTTTACATGCTATTAACATATCAGTAATATTTTCCCTAGATTAGAGTGGAAACATCCATAATATTTTTTACTATCTGCGTCTTAATGTGCAAACTTAGTGCCTTTGTTAATAGCAAGGAAAGAACTAAATTAAGGTGTTAATGGATGAATTAACACAGCAAGTTTATCTCAAAAAAAAGTTTTAAAGTTTATTTATTTCATATGGGATTTTTTATTTCAAACTTAAGTCTCACAAAATTTTGCATGAGAGTTTCAAGTTATAAGGATTTTATAAATTTTCTGTTTAACATTTTTCAAACCTTTTTGCTACAAAGGATATTTTTTCTAATTTTAAAAACATACAAAAAGATATTTAAAAGTATTGGCATTACAAAAAAATAGTTTATCTAATACTGTTATAGGGGAAAAGGCATTTGTGACTTCTTAAATTTTTTCATATAAGGATTTCTTTTTACATGAAACCCTTTAATTGAAAATTTGGTGTGACTCTTTACAATAGTTAAGGAAATATTTGATTTTGAAATTATAATTAGAAATCAATTATCACATAGTTTAGTTATCTTAGTTTAACATCTTAGTTTTAATTATTAATGTTACACTAATTGTGTCCAGCTGTGATCAAAATTGCTAAAAGGAAGTTTTATCCGTGTAGTTGAACATGAAAGCTTCTTCATTGGCAGGTGTCATACAAACTATATTTTTATTTCTGTTTTGTCTGCCAATACTATCAAGACTAATATATTTCAGCGTTAGAGAATTATGTCTATTTATTCAATTCCTGTGTGTATGTGTATTTATATTGGTAAGTTATTTATGTAGGTATATAAAAATGCCTGTTTACATTATTAACTTTATAGGACTGTTGATGCCCCGTTGATTCTATATTAAAGTGTAAGTATATATAATCATATTTGGAGTGTTAGCAAGATATGTAATTTTATATTATACTTTAATTATTGACAACAGATATGTGGTTATTCTTGCAATGCACAGCATATGAAATAAACTTCCATGTTTTAAAACTATAAATATATTAATAAGTTGTTGTTTCAAAAGTACTTTGCTTGAATGAACACCAAGATCTCGTACACAAGTGAAAACTCATGACAAGATTTGATTGGAAATAAAGCAGTTTGATGTATATATAATATATACTGAATATATATTTTAATAAATCATCATTAACACCCACATTTTTTATATTAGATACTTTAAAAAAATACTTTTTCAACCTTGAAAGTGGATGTCCTTCTCTCCTTATCTTTTTATGTGTTTTATTTGTTTACTGTAAAATAAAAAAACATTAGGCAAGAAATTATTTGGACCTAATGAAAATGCAGGATATTACTGGAGAATTAGAGATGTGTATTTTAATGATATATTTATTCAAAATCTCTCTTTTGATATCACTGTCTATAATTGCTTATTATGTAGTATCTTTACAAATGAGAAAAACAGACCATATATGCCTGTCTTATATAAATGCATTTTTAAAAATCCCCCTTTTTTTTTTCTTTTTTCAACCAAAAACTATGTATTTTGTAAAATTCAGCTAGGTAAGCTATTTGTATTTGATATTAATGAATAATGATAAAAAAAACTTAGCTTTTAAAATCTAATTTTGTATCAAAACTACTTTAATATTCTTTTGAAAAATTTCATTTTGCTTTTTTCTTCGATTTTTTTTTTATATCAAAACACTTTTGTAATTTTTTTATAGCAATTTTGATGCATTTCTCTTTAATTTTATATACTGATGTTTTTTTTTCTATTTTTAATATACAGAGCACTGATACTACAGAGCGAGCCGAAGTTACCGAAATTGTGGGTCAAATGTTTTCAGACAAAAACTCTAACATGATTGAAACACATAAATTACTATGGGAATGCTTTTTAGATAGGTAATACAAAATTTTCTTACAAGATTATTACTTAGTGATCTACAAAACATTTGTTTTATAAATTTTTTACGTAATGGTTTTTTTTTTTTCTTTACTCAAATCAATTTGAAACAGTAAGGCTTCTTGATTTAAGTAGAATATATTTTTCTTTCTGTGGTGTTTTTTAAGTATCTAGATGTTATTATTTTGTCAAAAAACATACACTAGCTATTTCAATATTGCTTCTTACTAATGCAATTTATCAAATTTAATTGAATTATGATAAGTAATCATAATTTAAAGTTAATATAGATTAATCATTTTAAAAATGGTATTGGTCATAGAAACCATGATTTGTTGACTTTTTTCCCAAGATGTCGCCAACGGGAGCACTGGCAGTATGCATTTCAAAATCAGTCAAAGCTGAATCAATTATTTCTCTGTTGCTACTGAGTTATAAATATTAATAAATACTTGAAAATTTATTTGCTGCTGAAGTAACGATTACGTATATTAAAATATTAATTATTGCATGAATCCTATTCTTATTTGTAGAATTGCTACATTGTTGCATAAATATAAATAAATATTAATGTAAGAACCGCGCATGAAAGTTTAGTTAAAAATAATAAGAAATGTTGCAAGATTGCTTAAAAATATTCTCCCCAACAGTTTGGAGGCTCATTCCGTTCTTCAAATTGCTGATTCAATAAAATAGCTCATGGTGAAGACATGTATCTGAAGAAAAAAAAAATTAAAAATTGTATAAAATAACAGTTTTAAGCATTAGTACTTATATTATCCTCATAAATCAAGATATCATAACTTTGGTTGTACTGGTAGGCTACGAAATGCAATTCCTTTAAAAATTAAATATTTTTAGTTGACGAAGCGACGTTCAATAGACAGATAGGAACTGATCAGGACAAATGGATTTTCTCTTTCTCATGCCAAGTTGGAAAAATTCTTACAAATCCAACCTTTCTCTCTTATTACACACTTACCCCATTGCTGGAGTAACAAAAATTCCTTTGTCCATGAAGTTCGGGGTGAAAGATCAGTATGGTCAGCTTAAATTTATATCCGAGTGTTGAATCCACAGTCAAGTCAAAAACAGCTACCTCATAAATTACTTAAGCCCCTTGCCATTCCTGGGAATGAAGTATAATTCCTAAGAATGAAAAAAGTGCTCACTTACGATTTCCCGGGTTCCTAGGGAAAAACCCTAGTTATCTCTTATGCCAGAGTAACCTGGGAACAAAACCAGAAGCTTGGTAACTATTGGGTATTGTGGTAACAGTTCTGACTGATCAAATAATTTTTTATTATAATGACTGGGAGTGTTATTAGAGAAAATCCATGGATCTTAAAAAAATCTTGCAATAGTAATTGAGTACTGACTAATGTTTTCAATTTTTGCATATTGCTTTATCTGTATTTAGACTTATTCTACCAATGATAGGAGTTTGTTACATGTATTCTGGAAACTATGTTAAATATACTTATGGTGAAAGTTAAATATTTTTTTCTTGATGCTCCAAAAAAAAATATTACTGGGGCAGTTTGAAGTGACTTTGTTTGATTTTTTTTAACTATCTTTATATTTTTACAAACAATACTTAAATTCCTTCAAACATGCACCTGCAATGTGTTTTACTACTTTTTTACTTAATTATCTCATTTTCTAGAATCGATATTTTAATGTACTTTAGATTTATTGCTTTGTGATAACTGCTGTTTAACTTTCTCCCCTCCCCACACCCAAAAAATTCTAAAGGCCATAAAATCCAGTGTATAATGCACTTTTAACAAAAAAAAATAATAAGATCAAAATTTATGTATTCACGTTATATGCTGGGTATAAAAATGAGAGCTTTAAAAATAAAAAAAGATACGCGCATAGGAAAAATTAGACTTCTACATTTATCAGAATACTGCTTATTTAAAAGAAATAACATTCTTTATTTTCTTAAAGGGTCATAGTTCTAAAAGTATATTATTTTTTTCTGAGGTTTGGAATAATACCTCAAAGAGAGAAATGACTTCAACACATTAGAGCATTGCACACATTTATTTCAGATAACTTCATAAAAAGGGGGTTATATATATATATATATATATATATATATATATATATATATATATATATATATATATACATATATATATATATATATATACGTGTTATACAGCAAATATAATAAAAAATTGCAGCTTGAAAGCACAGGTGCACATTATACGCCAGAGTTAGTTTTTATAATGGCTAAAAATTCATTTAACATTTTTTTAGTGCTCGCCCCTTATTTATTTTAATTTTATTTGATTAGTTATAATTTTAATATTGAAATTATAAAAAAATTCACCAATTATTAATTTTGATTTGATTTGATTTGATTAGTTTTAATTGTAATATTGAATTATAAAAAAATTTCTGATTCATAAAAAATACATTTAAAAGATATATTTTGCTTAAAAATTAAGTTAATTGTATTTGTAAATGATTGTATTTTTTCCCCTTTAGATTCAATGATATAAATAAGGATATCAGGCTACTTTGTGTCAGTTTTGTGAGAGAATGTCTTGTACATCATCCTAATTCAAGACAGGATATCACTGGTATTTATTTCTTTTATATATGTAATTGAATACAATATATTTGTTATTAATTTCTGCATTTAATGGTTTTTGACATATATTGTCAATTGCAGCTAAGCTAAAGCATCGCCACAGAGATACGGAACCAGACATTCGTACTGCTGTAGTTAAAGCTGTTGCAGATGCTGCAAGAGAGGATTTATTCTGTGTCAATGAAGATTTGATGAATTACATGAAGGAGAGAACTTTAGATAAAATGGTTGGTATAATGAAATTGGTAATTTTATTTCTGTTTTAAAATAATTATTAAAGCTGTGTTTGATCTAAATAATTTCTAAAAATTATAAAATGAAGATGTTTTAGGTTGTGTACATTTTCTTTTTGTTTTTGTAGTACCCAGTTCGAAAAGCAGCTGTTTTGGGTTTGGGTAGATTGCATAAACACTATTTGCTTGACTCTGTTTGCCCAGATCCTCGAGCAGAAGCTATGTTAAGTTTTGTAAAGAATAAGCTTTTGAATGTTTATTATCAGCCAATAATTAAAGATAGGTAGGTTGAATTTTAATTGTTAAATTATTAGTTTTTTAAAATTTGGTTTTTGTTATATCGGTCTAGTTGAATAGAGCTGATGATTTGGATGTTTGCCTGTTCATCAGTCTTTCAAGAGGATGAATTTTTTATCTGAGAAATGCTTCTTCAATTCCTACTGTTAGTTCTCTCTCCCTATATATATATATATATATATATATATATATATATATATATATATATATATATATATATATATATATCGTTCAAATTTTCAATCGCTAATAAAATACTTTTTATTCATCCACTGAAGTTCAAATACATTTCTTTAAACTTATAGTCGATGAGACTTGATGTTAATACAGTTTTTTCAATTATAATTCATTAATTAAATTTTAATTTTAAATTTATTCTGCATTATTTCTGATGAAGTTAGATTTATCTGCAACAGATGGTGCCAGTAAGTTTTTCTAATAAAGTAGGCATTGACTTTTAAAAAAAATTATATTACTTGTTAAAACTTTTTATTTTATCTATTTCATGAACCTAAATGATTTTTATTTTAACCCCTTGCCTCTTGCTCAGTGGCGTAACGTACACCCCCGCACTGCAGGGGGGCCCAAAGCTAGACTGACGCCATTAACGTATTTCACAAAATTAGCTTTTCATTTTTTTTAAATCCAATTTGTAAGTGATTTTCAAATTGGCAATCTAACATCATTCAAAATCAAAACTTTGATCGCTTATTAGATATCTTAGATCCAATAACCAAATCAAAAAACATTTTAATTTGCTGTGATCCCCGCGACGAAAGATATACTTTTCTTTAGTGGGTTTTCTTTTCAAACCTAAATTACTAACAGATTAAAAGAAAGTCAGACGGAAAATTGGATAAAATGCTAGAAAGATAAAAGATTCATCACTTTTTTTTTTAAGTATACTTCATGTTAGCGGTAGGGAGAAAAAAAAAGACATGTTACTTTTTACTGATGTAGCAAAGTAACTTATTGGCGTATTTAGCCCCCCACTTGTATTTCATTTTCATTTAGCGAACTCGTAAATAACGTACATCTGTTATGCTTTTTTCATGAAAAATAGTATTACGATACTTGAAAATGCATAGAGAGTATTTTAAATGATTATATGGTCTAGATTTATGATTCAGAAACCCATTTGCCCACAGAAATTTCCGTAGATTTATGAGTATTCAATCAAATAAAGCATAGAAATGTTTCACAAAATTGTTTTAGAACATATATATTTTTATATTCAATGCATTTCAATATAGGGAGTGTTTCTTCGCTGTTAAAACATTTTGATCTCACTTCTCTCTTGTAATATTAGAACTGTTTTTTGTAAATGGAATTAATTATTCTGGTTCTTATACTGTTATTTTGTTAATAAGACAAGAAGAAACGCGGCCCTAAAATGAGCGGAGTTAAAAAAACTTGAGTGGTTCTCAAAAACGAAAATTTTTATTAATAGCAAATATGCAAAATTGGATAACATTTTAATATCCGTAAATTCGTCATCTTGTGCAAGTGCTAGTAGTAGTAATGCCAGGGAACTTGATGAACAAATCCTGGAAGTGAAAATTAATCCACAAGAAAAAACACAGTTTCGGACACTTCAACTAATTAAGGATACTCTATCTAAAGAAAAGGAGTCGGAAAATGAAAACGAAGAAACAAAATTGATTAGAAATGATTTTGCGCATTATGTAGTTACGTCCATAGATGCAGATTTAAGGGAACAAATTTTAAAATTGGGCCCATACCAACCAGAAGGTAATTTCCAAAAAGATGCCAAGAGAAGGAGCTTTTCATCATCTTATTATAGTTTCATATCCAAGGCAGGACAAAAGATCGAAAGGAAATGGCTGTGCTATTCAACACGACTTCATGTTGCTTATTGTCAGGTATGTTGGCTTTTCGCTGATAGAACAAATATGTATTTTAAAGAAGCCTGGTGTAAAGGTGGGAATGACTGGCAAGGAATATGAAAAAAAATTAAGAGCATGAAAATTCTATAATTGATATCGAAGCATATCGCACATATGACATCTGGAAACAAAATAAAACGGTGGATTCATTATTGAAATGCAATTTTAAAGAAGTTAATAAGGTTAGCCAAATCTTACGAAGAATCATAGACGTTACAATGACTCTAGCGATGTGCAATCTTCCTTTTCGGGGACATCGAGAAAGTCGAGATTCGGCTCAAAGGGGAAATTTTTTGAATATAATAGACCTCTTGGCTAAATATGACCCTCTTCTCAATGTTCATTTGTCAGAAAAAAGAATTCAAAAATATCTTAGCCCAAAAATTCAAAATGAACTTATTGCTATTATAGGCTTTAGAATAAAAGAAAATATTGTTAAAAATATAAGGAAATGTTCTTTTTTTCTCTATTATTCTGGACACGACACAGGATATTTAAAAAAAAGACCAATTAAGTATTACAATAAGGTATGTAACAACTGATGTTAATGATAATAATGAGCCAGATAATATCAGAATTAACAAAACGTTCTTAGGCTTTATTGAGGTGGTAAATCAGACTGCAAAAAGTTTGGAAAGTGATGTGTTAAATTTTCTAAATACACTGGACATTAATTTGGCGAAGTGTCGTGGGCAAGGATATGATGGGGCAGCCAACATGAGTGGAGCGTATGGGGGATTACAGAAATTAATAAACAACCAAGAGCAAATTACGTTCACTGTTCAACACACAACCTCAATCTTGTTCTAAACGATGCATGCAATAACGTGCCTCATGTAAGATAATTTTATGACTTTTGTCAAAAAATTTACACATTTTTTGGGCTCAGCATTAAAAAGTGGAGTGATCTGAAAATTGTGCAGAATAACGAGAACATTCAGCAAACTATTAAATCATTATGCACGACAAGGTGGTCATCTCGATTTGACTCTGTAATATCAATTCGCTACAATTACATTTTGATTTTAAAAGTACTTTCAAATATTTTACTAACCAGTACTAAGCAAGACGAGAAACAGGAAGCTTTAGCGATTAAAAAACATATGGAAAAGTTTCAATTTGTTTTTTTTTTTGCTAATTTACCAATGTCAAATTTTACAAAGCATAAATTTAACTTCAAAAGCATTACAATCACCAAAAATAGATTTGGAAAATGCTAAGATCATGTTAAATTCTAGCTTAATGTCTATCGAGAACCTTCGTAACAATTTTGCTAATATAAAGGAAGAATTTATCGGTTTGGCTAAGAAATGGGGTAACACCCCGGAGTTTGAAAAAAGATACATAGAAAAGTTAGACAGTTTTTCGATGATTTCAATGCGGATGAAAAACTGCAAGACAGAGAACGATTGTTTGAGGTGGATGTTTTTAAGGCCAATGTTGATGCTATTACTACTCAATTAAAAAATGGCTTTTAGAGTATGAATGGCATTTACAAATCATTCAGTTTTCTTTCTCCCAAAAATATTGTAAGCACTACAAATGATCTCTTATATAATGAAGCCAGTAATCTTCAAAAAGTATATAGCCTCGACCTATCTAGTGAATTTCGAAATCAAATTATGTCTCTAAAAGCAGTTTTAGTGAAGATTTAATTAAGCTAAATTCGATAAAAGATTTATGTAATTTTTTGATGATTCAAAATAAGTTTGCTGCTTACCAGATGTATGTATTGCAGTTTTATTGTTTTTGACTCTTCCAGTTACTTCTGCAATGGCGGAAAGGTCCTTTTTTAAATTAAAATTAATAAAAAATTATCTACATTGTACGTCAGAAGATAGGCTTTCCTATTTGTCTTTGATAAGTATTGAACAACAAGAAGCAAGAAAAATTGAATTGGATGAATTAATAACCGACTTTGCTAAGAAAAACGTTAGACATCAATCGCTCTTTTTGTGATTTACTTCTTGAGTGTAGTGCTGTATATTAGCTAGTAGTGTGTGTCGCGAACAACCCAACAAACTAGTTACTTTTGTAGTTCAACCTGAGTGGTACTGCGAGCGCATTCTTTTTTGTGTCCAGGTTTTCTTATTAGTAACAGTAGTTGTGTCTTTGACTTTTTGACAATTTATGCTATTTTTATTGACCTTAAGTTCAAGCTCATCCCGGGATTCATAAACGAAGAATTTGGTAAGTGATATCTTTTTTTTTTATTATAAGGATCTGAAATCGAAAATATTATTTTACAGTGTTTGTGTTTTTCTTAGTGTATCGTTTTTATTTAAGTTACCAGGTTATCAGTCGACTGTTGTTAGATTTTCCATTTTTAAATACTATAAATACTCTCTAATGTTAAACATTATTTACTTTGTTTACTCAGACACAGGTTGATTTTATATTCAGTTTTAAGTTTAATATTTAAATATTTTTATGTGATGTGTAAAGGTACATTATGTTATGGTTTTGCAATTCTTTGTATATATATATATATATATATCCGACTTGTGGACCAAGATCTGACCTTGCGGGGGCCCAATTATTTTCCGTTACGCCTCTGCTCTTGCTCCCGTCAAAATCATGGGGTGAAATTCCCCCCCTCTATTTCTTGTGCCTGTGCTATTTCCAGGCTGGGGTGTTTAAAAGTAACATGCTATAAAGATTCAAACTATCTACTTATGCCTGAAATCATGTTTATTTCTCACCATATGGCAATACCAGATTATTAGTAATGTGTTTAGAGATAATTATTTCTCATTTTAAATTAGATATTAGCTCAATCAAACATGTATATTAGCGATATGTTTGTGTAACCTTAGTTCAGTTACTTAGTTCCACTTTCTGTGAATACACATGGGTTGCGTTCTTTGATGAAATAGATATATTTTTTAATATTGTATTCATTATGGAGTTAGTCAGGAAGTGAATCAAATTCTACTTTAAGTATAAATGCATCTGATAGTGATTCTGAAATAACTGATTGTTTTTAAAGTTCGTTTTTTTTTTCGAAAGAAAGTTTTAGTGAATCTGAGAGCAGTGATGATGGATCTAATCTGTTATGTGTGTTGTTGACTTTTTTTTATCTTATGCTTTGAAATTTATCTTCCAAGAAAAAATTACTAACGTATTTTTACATTGTGCATAAGTGTTGTAAAATTCTTCTTTAATGTTTAAAATACATGTGTTTTTTTTATTTATTTATTCTCTTTTTGCCGGAAAACCAATATTCAGTCATAATACTCCTAAATGTTGGCTTTTTTAAAAAAATTAATTTTTTGTATTTCAAGCTAAAATTTAAAAATAAATACATATATTGAACATACATTTAGTTTTATATCATTTTCTTGAATAAAAAAAGTAGGCACTTATCTGACCATTTTCTTCAAATTTATGCAACCGTTAAGGGTTAAAAATATTAGAAAATGTTCAGCTGTTGAGTTCTTTTTAAAACTATAAATCTTTTTAAAGGAAGTTTCTTTACACGTGCTTGAATAAAATTGGTCCATATTTTTTCTACAGGATATATAAATGTCTTGCTGGTTAGTAACTGCTAATATAAAATTTTTAAAAAAACTTTTGATGTATGTTCTGTGTGTTTTTGTTGTTTTTTTAAAGAAAAACATACAAGTACCGTATTTTCCTGTATATAATCTGCAGTGGCGTATTATCCGCAAAGCCTTTTTTTTTTTTTTTTCGAGTAAAAAAAATAAACATCGTATAATCCGCGGCAGTTTTTACAGCGAATAATCCAAAAATATAAACTGCCGATAAGGAGTGTCATATAAGATAAAAAATACACAATATAATTAAAAATAGAAGTAAGAAATTGTACAGAGAAAAAAAAAGTTATTATGAAACTTCTCTTTAGATATATATGATAATATTTTTTATGATAATCTCAATAAAACAAAAAAATTCTCTGCTACTGCCATCTATGTTTTGAGTTGTTAAACAAAACATTACACGTGGAAAAAAACTTTTTTTTAATGTCGCAAATTAACAGCAAAAAAATTAAGATCGAGACTGCTTTTCCATTGTCTCTTTCTTTTAAAATCAATTTATTTTTTATTTCTTCCTCTAATTCTGGCCAGTGAAGTTTTCCACGACTATTGGTTCTTTAACGTCGATCACAATTTTCGAAGTTGGTCTTGTTTTTTCTCCACAAACGAATATTTGATTCGTCAACGTTGAAAAATCTTGCAGCTTCCCGACTTGGGTAGCCTTCGCTATAACTTTTAACTTGAAGTTTGCAGTGTAACTTAACGCTTTCGCTTCAACATGATGAAAACTTTCAAAGGATGTAATAGCTCTAGTCAAGAGAAAATTGGAAATGGCGCCAGCGACTCGTAACTGTTTTTCCTTTCGAGGAATCGAATTCGTTTTTGAATGCAATTGGACAAAAACTAGTTATGGCTGATATACGTCATCCGAGTCAGGAAAGCGCCATATATTATTTATTTCATAAAACATAAACGGCATTTCTTTCAAAACTTTATTGTTAGCTTTCCTGATGGAGAATGTTTTACCTCAGATAATCCACGGCGGCGTATAATACGCACAACGAAATTTTAAACACATAATCCACGGATTATATACAGGAAAATACAGTAATTAATAAATTTTTATATTCTATGCGTATTTATCTTCTGTAACTTGTTGCATAAAAGAATAAATTTTTTAGATTATTAGTTGAACAAGTTTTCAACACCTGCCTTGTTCCTTATGAGAGACCTATGAAAGAAAGAATGAAAATATTTTATGAACTGTTTTTATCTGTAAATGACTGTGCTATCAGGTTAGTTCACGTTTACTCATTTTTCATCTGTTTTGAATTTTTTTTATTTTTTAAAAGGAGTTTCTTGGTGAAATTATATTTCATAATGTGTATATATAACTGTGTTAAAGTTATATTTGTTTCTTATGACTGTTAATATTTTTATTCTAGATGCATGAGAGATATGTTTCAAAGTCAGAAAAAGTAAGTAATCAAAATAGAATTTTAAATAATATTTTTGTGGCAGTATTAATTATATTTAGAGTTTAAAAGTATAAATTATATTTTAAAGGTTGATTGGATTAGTTGTTGTAAAATGCAGTATGGATACTAATTAGAAAGTGCTTTGAACTCACAAGTGTATATGTTTGTTTCACAGTCAGCTATTGTACTTTGATAAAATGTGATGAATAGATAAATGAATAGATTGCATTAAATATATTGAAATAGATTGCATTAAATATTTTAAAAGTATAATCCTGGGGAGGTGATTTATGAAAAAGGCTTTCAGATTGGTAGAAAGTATTTTTTACTTCAAATCTTTCGAACCCAAATAGTTATTTTCTTCTGCTCAAATGATGCAAAAATAAATTGATGTACTGTTGTGATTATTAAAGGTATACTCTTATAATAATTGTTTGTGTTACGTTGATAATAAGTGAAATATTCAAGAATAGTTTGTTTTAAATTATAGTTCCCATTGTGGAACTGTATTATTTCTTGTTTTTAAATGATGAATTTTAAAGAAAATGATTTACAAATGAAAAAATATGCTTTTTAAGACAATATTATGTGTGCTTTAATTTTTTTGTATTTTCTCTTGTATCAGTTTACGGGATAATGTGAAGAAAATTATAGAAATTATCCAGCTTGTTCCAGATCCTTCTAAAAAATCAGTAAAAATAAAGGCTTTGTCAAGTATGTATTGAAATATGTGCCTAATTATTTGTCTAAAAGTTTTTTTTTTCTTTTTACTCTTGTGAATAACTTAGTATGATTAATAAATAAAAAATATTTGTTCTGAAGAGTACTTAGTTTTATTGCTTGTGGGAAATCTTTTACTGTTATTCTTATTTGTTCTTGATTGTTAATAAATCGTATTATTTCTTCTTATAGAAAAAGAGGAAACAAATAATTTTCATTTAGAACATTTAATTCCAATTAATGAAATTGAATTCTTTTCATAAAAGAATTAATTCACTTATTATTTGTTGGTAGTTAATTTTCATTTATTCGATTATCTGTATAAATTTCAATATTTGATTAGATTTTTAAATTTCTATAGAAATTGCTATAAAAAATCATTTTAATTTAGTTTAATATTTTAAATTTCATAATTTGTTTGAAGCAGTATGTTTTACTTCTATTGAATTTTCATTAATTCTTCAGTAAGAATATGCTGAGTTTATACATTTCTCAATTTAGGGGAACTTCTTTACAGAGAAAAAGCTGTAGAACATATAGAAAAATTCTGTGTTAAAATGGAACAAGACAACAAATTGCGTAATATGATGATCACTCTTCTTGGTGGTTCTCTCACTTCTTCAGAATGTAAAGCTAGAATAGTAAGTTAAAATCTCTATCTATATATATAGAGGAGAAAAGCGACTCACTCACTCACTGACTAATCACGATATCTCCGGAACTATTAAACCTACAGACTTGAAATTTGGAAGGTAGGTTCCCTTCATGGAGTAGACATCAGCTAAGAACGGATTTTGCAAAGATCGAACCCCAAGTGTCGTTACGGGGGTTTAAGGAGCGTTATAGATAATTATTTCCATTATTAAACTATTAGATGTACAGTCGTGAAACTTGGTACACACATTTCTTTCATAAAGTAGAAATTCCCTACATAATGATTTTTACGAAAATCAACCTCCAAGGGTCCGTTGAGGGCGCTTAAGGGGCGTTATACATAATTATTTCCATTTTTAACCTATTAGACGTACAGTCTTGAAATTTGGTAAGCGAATTCCTTTCATAGAGTACAGATCCCCTACGGAATGGGTTTTGTCAAAATCGACTCCCAAGTGGCGTTATAGGCAATTAACTCCTTTTTTAAACTATTAGACGTAAAATCTCGAAATTTAGTAAGCTGATTCCATTCTTTAAGTAGAGATCCGCTATAAGATGGGTTTTGTCAAAATCGTTTCCTAAGTGGCTTAAGGGGCATTATAGATAATTATTTCCATTTTTAAACTATTAGACGTACACTTAAAATTTGGTAAGCGAATTCTTTTCATGCCGTAGAGATCTGCTACAAAATAGTTTTGGGGGAAATTGATCCCCAAGGGTCACTGAGGGGGATTAAGGGGCGTAATAGATAAATATTTCCGCTTTTCAACTAATAGAACCACCTGCTTGAAAAATAGAAGGTATGTTCCATTCATGGAATAAAGTTCCTTTTACAAAGATTTTTGCGAAAACGGACCCTCAAAGGAGAGTGGGGTTGTGAGGGATTAAGGCCTGTTATAGAAAAATTGCTGTTTTTGAATTTAACTCATTTACTTGAAATTTGTTGAGCACTTTTCATTAGTTGAATAGAGCTCCACTAAGAATGGATTTTACGGAAATCAACTCCAGGAGGAAGCAGGGAGAGTTATTGGGGCGTATTGATAGACAAAATTCCCGTTTTTGAACGGCTAAGACTATAATAATAAAATTTGGTTTGCATGCTTCTTTTGTTGAATTGGAATCTGCTAAGAATGCTGTGAATGAGGTATTGATGATAAAAATTCCGTTTTTGCTCTGTTAGATTTAGACTTGAAATTTAGCACGCATGTTTATTTTATGGAGTAGAGATCCACTGAAAGTTTCTTTGGTGGAAATCCACTTGATTATTAGGTTAAGTGAGTGAAAAATATCTTTCTCCTTCTATTTTAGATATAAATAGAAATCAGATATTATAATTTATGTTCTTTTTATATCAAGGGGTGAGTGTTTAACAGCTATAAATATATTTTTCAATGCAATGGAATTCTTAATGCTAGATATCAATAATTAATATATATGTAAAGAGTATACATATATACAACATCGTGAAATACCCAGTGAAGCAGGTGGGTAACGGCTAGTAAAGTTTATATACAAGTAGAAGGTTAATTTTCTTTTTTTTTTTGAACATTTCATGGATCAATTGACCATGCCTACTCTTTAGATCTCAATTAATTCCTTTTTGCTTTTTCAAGAACTATTAGTTATTAAATTATTTTAAGCATTTTTAATAGTTTGTTATCTGAAATAATTTTTTTAAGTGGAAATTCAGTATTTCGTTAGTTGTACTTTTTCCTAGTCCTTTTTCATACTGAAAGTGAAGGTATGAAAAAATGTGACCTTTTACATTGTTTTCTATAAAATTATTACTTCAATTGTAATGGGACAGAATGCAGTAACATGTCTCAGTGTGAAATATTGCAATACTACGATATCTAACTAATGTTAAACATGAATAAATGTAAACACTTTTTATTTAAGTATTTGTTTTTCTCTTTATAAATCATTTTAAAAATGCAACTGTAGTTAAAAAAGATATTTTCTGGATTAAAACCTGGTATAAATTTTGTAAATTACTGTATTTGTAACTGGTTTAATGTTTTGTTTGTGTTTCATTTTCAGTAACATTGATAGATTTAAATGGGTCTAATGATGATTAATTATTGTTTCTTTTGTGATGAAAATAAAAAAAATCAAAAAATGCTGTTAATAAAAAGATGAAAATATACAATTAAAAAAAGATATTTGTATTATGTTCATTGTCAAGTATACCATAAATATATAATATATATAATTTATCGTATAATATTAAAAGAAATTTTTGAATTTAAAAACCGTTTTAAAAAAATTACTTTAAAAAAACGCATTTCGCAAATCTGAATAGATGTTGTTGTTTTTTTTAATTATTAAAGGTTTTGTTATATTATATTAATTTTTTTAATAATTAATAATTTTTAATTTAATATATTTCTTGTTACAGATATCGTGCCTGTAAAATTTTGCTCTGATGTTAATTAAATGCTAAATGTGACATTATACAGTTCAAAATGCTAAAATCTGGTTTCCATTGTTATCTTATAAATATGTTTATTAATGTGATATGTTTAAATAAACAAATCTAGAATTTACGCTTAGAAATATATTTCATTCATAACTTTATAGTTTTCATTATGCAATATTTTTTACAAATCTTTTTCAAGCCTTGTTATTTTAATTTTTCTCTCTTTAGGGAGATATTTTGCAAACTTTAGGTGAACCTGTTTATACAAATCTGTATTACGTGATAATCAAACAGTTATTAGAGAAAATTGTTCCTGTATGGATAGATAAGGAAGGTGTGGAATATGTAGTAAGTCTTGTAAAAGATTCTATGAGTGGAGATCCTGCTAAAGAACCAAAAATCATTTGCAGGGGCATGGAGTTAATTTTGGTAAGTTATTTATACTAAGGACTTTTTAAATGTTTTCGTATATAGTTACGAATTTATGTTTACTTAGTGTTTGCATACATAAATTGATACAAGTTTTCCTCTTTTAAGAAAAGAAGTGTCACATTCAGAAGCTTGGGATTAAGACTGCTGCACTTAGAATTAAATTAGGTCTCAAAGTGTGGAACTTAATACCAACTTGTGTATGATTTGTATTATATGACCAGAGTTGCAAAATTTTATTGTTCTTTGCCAACAGCCTGAAATACTACCATATTACCTCTAGAGTCAACTTTAATCCCAACTTGTCACTAATAAAGTAAACTGTAGAATAGAGGAGAAAATATTCACTCGGTTTTCATTGTGATTATTCATAATAAATTAATGTTGAAAGTAGTGTAAAATGAAGCCTAGTGGCTGAGTGGTAGTTTATTGCGTTTCTATGTCACAGGTCTGGGGTTCAAACCCCAGGCTAGGCAAGGTCGAATCAGCCTTTCATCCTTTTGGTTGGTCGATGAATGAGAACCAAGCTTGCTTGGGAACTAAACACTGGGGATTTTGTGTCAGGAGGGTTTGACCACCTGACCGTAACACCTGCTCATGCACCTCAGTGTCCAAGGTCATGAAAAGTGAGATGGGTACAGTAGGTCTTGGCTCTCATGGGCTGTTGCACCACTGAGTTTTAGTTTTTAAGTGTAAAATGTCATAAATTCTAAAAACTTTGCTGTTTAAATTGTTGTCTTTTTATGTACAGTTGGATAGATAAATAAATTATAGTTTTAAAAAACTAAAAAACATGCTTTTATGTTTAATCGAACTAAAAAGTAGAAAAATAATTCTTAATAAAGAATAAAATGATTAACAGGAAAATATTAATGTTATTATGGTAAAAGCATGGGGTGCTTTGTACTGCATTTTTACACTAACTCAGGATTTCGGAATAGAACTAGAAAGAAATTATAACAATCAATATAGAGCACCCATGCTTTTACCCCAATGGCATTCATTTTCATTTATTCTTTATTTAGAATTATTTTTCTACTTTTTAGTTTGATCTACAATAAAAGCTTGCATTTGTTGTTACTAAAGCCACCTGATTGGCAAAGGCCAGATCACGGCCCACAAAATTCATCATGGCAATGGACTAAGTGACGCCTGTTGTTAACTGTAGCTTTGAGCACCATACAGGTGACAGAATATGGACTTATTCATCATTTGATACATTTGTGTGTGTGTGTTTAAGTTTCGAACAATCAATTTCAAAACAGCTTTAGCTTGTGAGATCATTGATTGTATAATCTTTTGTTGATTGAATGATTGTAACTATCAATTGTTGTTGTTACAAACGCCACCTGATCAGCAAAGGCCAGATCAAGGCCCACAAAATTCATCATGGGAAAGAGCTAAGTGATGCTTGTCGTTAGCTGTAGTAGCTTTGAGCACCATGCAGGTGACAGAACGATTTAGCTCGGTTTCACCCCAATTTTGAGGGAGAACACCCTGGGGGGTGGTCAGGGACTCCCAGCTCTCTTCGCCTTCTACCAAACTCATGAGAGGACTTTGGCTCAACAGCTAATTAAAGTACCCCCATGCCACAAAGGCACTACACATTTACAAACATCCATGTCTTCTCCAGGATTGGAACCCAAGCACAACAGTCTACGTCGCTAACAACTATACCGTATGGACGACACAATGCGACTTTAATATTATAAAGTGCATGTATTACCTATATATGTATTATATTTTGTATATGACTAGCCCATGTAAGTCACTAGTAATTACTAAGCTTGCTTTTAATTTAGTATTGATAAATCAATTATTAAATAATTTTTGCTACACTGATACATTTATAAGTATCTTATATCAATGTGAATATGTATTTTATTTTTTATCTTGTCAGAATGTTTTTTTTTCACATACACAAGTCTTTTTTTTATTTCTATTTCAGAAAAACTAGACATTACTGTTTATATTATGGTAAGAAATTGCTGTGTGAACGTTTTTGCTTTTATAGGGTTGTAACTTAATCTTTTAGTTGCCAAATCTTGAAATGGTATATGCAATTAGTTGCCAAATCTGTAAACTCCATAATAAATTAGTCACCAAATCTCGAAATCCTTAGATTCCTTATTTTTGAGGATCCTGATCAGGACAATGAAGCAAAATTATGAAATTATTGTATTGTCATTGGTCCTTGACAAGTGTACAAAATTTTGAATTAATCTGACCTTTTAAAAGTGGGTAAAAATCGAGTTCAAAAACTCCTCTTACATACAAATGAAACTCATAAAAATGTGTTAAAAATTGTAGCTTTCTGGTTAATTTAACTAAATGAATAAAACTGAATATGATCAGGAGATATAAAATTTTTCTCAATATAGTCAGTTGAAGGGGGAAAGTGCATATATTCTTTTATTCAATTTTATTGGGGGATTTTAAAAAGGAAAAAAAAACAGAAAATAGTTTCAGTGATATAAATTTTAATTTCATTTAAGGTATTATCTTTTGGCTTTCCACATTTCTTTGCTGCAGAACAGTTATGTAAAGATATGTTGGGCATTCTTTGTAAAAGTAATTCAGATGAAATTGTTCCAGTATTGCAAGCCCTTTCAAATGTTATTACAGATGTAAAAAAGTATTTTCCTCATGTTTGTGGGTAAGTTTTTTATTTATTTTTATTATTATTTTTTTAAAATTTTTCTATTTATTTATTTTTTGTTGTTGTTGTTTTTTGAAAGCGTAAATGCAGTAGATGAGTTTCATTACATATTTAACCTGTCCTCGGTCATACATAATTTTTTTAATGTTTCCAGAAAAATTATTCCTCTTTTGAAACAACTTGTGAAACTTGGCTCTAAGAAGCAAGCTAAATATGCTATTAAATTGATTTTTCATATTGTTGATGACAAACAAGAGGTCTTTGGAGAACTAATTCAGGTATGCTATTTTTTTTACTATGATTTATTACATTCTCAAGTTTCCATATTTAATTTTGAAAATTTCTAGAGTTTAAAATTTTACTTTTAATTCCTTCCACAGCATTTAAAGGAACATTTCACATACGATTCTCAATACTTTAAAACAGCATTGGCATCAGTGGGTTACATTGCTTTTCTGTGCCATGACATGTTTGCAACAGAATTCAAGAATGTTGTCGCCAAAGTAGTTGTGAAGGATTTGTTAATGCTGGATAAAGTAAGACATTATAGCTATTAGAAAATAAGACTTAAGAGAATTATTAATTTTAAAGCAATAGAAAGGACAATACTTGTGTATTATTGCAACTATGGTCACATGGACTGATTTTTTTATTGTAAAAGAATGCCTATTCACAATTAAAAAAAATAAAATCACGTGTGCATGTTTATGTCAGTATGATAATTTTTTTCTAGCTTTTAAGTGAATCGCAATTTTTCTAAAGAGTGAAATTTCATCACTATAGATTTAAGAATAGATTCAAAGCATTAATTTTTCTTATCTTATAGCTCTTATTTTATCTTTGTAGCTCCTTATAAATTCAGGAAGATATTTTTTGAAACAGTAACAACCTCTGTCTTTTTTTTTATTGTACCATTTAACTGATACATTTTTTTGATATTGTGTGTATGAATTCTAATCTACAGATTCAGGAAGTTTTATGTGTGGTTAACAGTTCTATTCTCGAATCTAGCTTTTTAAAGTTTGTGGGGCAAAATGTTTTACTTTTGAAGTAATTTCTTTCCTCTCTCTCACCGTTGTTGATAAATTCCACCTTTTTAATTTTTAGGAAGTCTCATTTACGCTACAATATTGGCATACGAAGCACATTGAACACTCAGAATGAATTAAAATCCCTTAAGTTTAGTCCATCTACATGGTTGAAGTAGTACGCAAGTACTTTAAGAATGAATACAATATTATTTGTAAAAATTTTTTTTTTCTTTTAAATTACTGTAAATATTTTTATTTAAAAATATGAGCCTGAATGTAAGAAAACATGAAATCTCGATTGTAGAATTGGATATGTGTTTCTTAAGGAACTTATAAAACTGGTACAGTATTGCTGAAGGGGCAATATTTTGGCAACTGATGACTAAAGTATATATGACAATTAATATGTGAGATTTTTAAACCTGTTCTTCAGAGTAAAAGTTGTACTTATGGCTGGAAATTTCTTCTTTTTTTTTATCCTACGCCCATCTTTGGCATCTCTGCCATTAGTCGACAAGCAGCCCAATAAAATGATGACAAAGCATAAAAAGAATTAAAATTTGCCTCCATACAGTTGTCTACACAAAACTTTAAAACAAGTGGGCAGTGTCTGTAGTGGTCACCATACATTTCACCCAGGTGGCACACAGAGAGGAACAAGTAGAATCCTTTACTCCAATGTGATGTAAATGCCTCTGCAAATAGTCATGTCCAGTAAGTAAACAAAAGCACGCAACTCCAACAGACCTGGAAACTTCTGCTATTTTGTAAATTAATTTTGTTTGTGGTATCAAAAAGACAGTGATAGTTTTTAATTATTTTGATTGAACTAGGAGTTGACAGTGGTACTTTTTAAGGTTATCAGGTTTGCAAATTGTTTTATAAGTATGCATTCTGAATACAAAATATATTTATTAAAAGAAAAGGCTATTTGGAGTTTTTTATTAATTTTATTTCTTCAGAGATGGAAATCAATACATGTATTTCGTCTTATTTTGAATTCTAAATTACTTAAGTTTGTACATCCATCTAAAATATTATATTTGTAAGCATTGGCTTTATGGAGAATATTAGAGCCCCATTGCAAATCAGGTTTGCCTTTAATATTTTATAAATTAGTTAAATATGTATTTTGTGTTGTTTGTATTAGTTAAATATGTATGTTGTGGACCCCTACAATGCGGGGGTTTACGTTAGGCCTCTGTTTGTAAAAATATATAAAGGTTTTTATTTGGAGTAAATGAGAAATTAAGTAATACTCCTCCCTCTTCTAAAAAAGATGTCTTTCATTGACTTAGCATACTAATTTGTAAAAACATCAGTAAAAAAAAACTCAAGATGGAAGGAAATAAAACTTTTTATACTAAATTTTGAAACTAAATGATTTTGTTTAATTAATATATTAATCGAAGATGATAATAGAAAGAATTGGATGAGAACTGCTGTTAACTGCTAATTCAATTTCTGAAGTCCTTAAACTTGGTGTAAATTTGAATATGTACTAAAAGTCAAATGATGCTTAAAAATTTGCTTAACTGGATACCAAAGATAAGAAGGGGGGCTTTTTCTTTTGTATTAAGTCAATACTGCAAAATATCTTGGCAAAAAATTTATCTATTCAAAATGTCGTTATCAGATGAAAATCTTAATGGATTCTAGTGTACTGAATGTGGTGAATCTTCCTAGTGAGAACATTTATTTTGATGCTTCTAATCAAATGCCTTTATTATCAATAATTTCTATTGTTTTTGAGTAATTTGTTTTCCTAATTTTTTATTTTAGTCATTTATTGAAACATGGATGAATATTTAATATTAACTATACAAATTAGTTGTGTTGAATTTGTAAATGTTAAATATTTTTTGTATGAATAACTGGATCTAAAAAATTTATGTATTTAAGTTTGTTTGCATCACTAATATATATATATATATAATAGACAAATTAGAACATGTTCTTTTGTTCAATAAACCATGGCAAATGAAATACATAAAATTCATACCCTTCTTTAAAAAAAAAATTTTTTTTTTTTTTGCACAAATTTTTAAATGACTTATCTATTGTTTTTTTAAAGAGATTTGATGTATATGAAATATGAAAACTATGATAGTCATTAAAAGATAGATTCTATGTGTAGGCTATGTAAAATGGATTGTTACTGAATTATTAAATAGGTTAATTTACAAAACTTTCCTGAAACTAACTTTATGACCAACTAATCACTTTTTACCCCTTAAGATGTTAAAGAAATGAGCTTAGCTATTTTAATTTTCTTTTTAAAATTTTTTACACTTAATAGGATTGCTGTAGAATTTCTATATATTTTCTCTAGATAAGACCAATTGTTGGAGAAATTTTTTCTCTCTCCCCACTGTATTTGTTATAAATTGGAATTACAATTAGGGTATATTTCAGAATTTTTGTGTGGATTTTGTACCTGTCATATATTAAAGAAAATTATCCAAAATTAACAAAATATATACCATTGTGTAATATATGATTTCACTCATTCTCAAGATTTTATCAGAACTTCAGATTTTATGTAATAGGTATAAACTGCTGTTTGTAAAAAAGGCAACACCATGAAGGAGTTATCAGAATTAAATGAGATGTAATTCGTAAGCGATTTGTATTGGTACAAATAAACGAATAAATTTTCAAAGAAAAAACCCAATTTTAAGTAGAAAAATAGTATTTGATGTAGCCACCACATGCTGCAATGAGTGCTGCTTTTCGATGGGGCATGGAGTCAAACAGATGTTGAATGTCTTCTTGTGGAAGAGAATTCCCTATTGTTTGTGTGTGCACCCAGATTTCATCTTTTGAAGCTGTAGTGCGAGGATCAGGAGTAAGAAGCTGACCAACCAAATTCAACACATATTCAATAGGTGACATGTCTGGCGAATAAGCAGGCCAAGGAATAAGTTGCATGTGTTGGGCTGAAAAGAAATATCGAACATTCCTTGCAACATGTTGGTGTAGCATTATCCTGTTAAAGGATAGCTCCAGAGATGTCTTCAAGGAAGAGAACGACTTCAGGCTCTAGCTCTTCACAGACGTACCTGTTGCTGTTCAGGTTACCCTCAATCCATAGCAGCTGAGATCATCCATGATACAAAATTGCTCTCCAGACTACAACTCCGGGTGATCTGCCACTGTGACATTCGATAAAGCACTCTGGTAGGACAGTGTTCACTGGCATAGCATCTAAGAAGAATGCAGCCATCATGGTTCCACAAATTAAAGCTGGATTCATCAGAAAAGACAACTTGTTGCCAATCAGCCTGCCTGGCTCTGTGTTTATGAGCCCATTGCTGATGCAGACATCAATGGTCTTCTGTGAGGAATAAGTTCCTTTATAAAATTGTATAAAGGAATCCTTGCACACAGACCAAAGTGTAGTAGTCATTGACAAAGCTCCAACATGTTGCCTACTGCCTAGAGGAAACTGTATGGTCATTCACCACCATGCATACCAGGTGTCTATCATCGCATGCTGATGTCACCTTCAGTCATCCATTCCCAGTTTTTCGAGTTGTCCAGTGATCGTTGGTCCACTGCTTCCAAACTCGTATCACTGTGGAACTGTTCCACTGCACACAAGCTGCTGTTGCGCTACAAGAAAATCATCATATCCCTGAAGGCCAATGATTCTGCCCCATTCAATTTCTATAAGTTGTTGAAATTTCATCCTATTTCATCTTGAAGGCATACTTAGGTTCCACTAAATATTCACCACTAACAAATAACCTTGCACATTTTTTAACATCCTGCTACAGCCCTCTTTTTATATGCTTTTAGCATTAGTTCAGAACACATTGCTCACACCATGCATGCATGGTGGCTCTGAAACTTGACTGCTTTAAATAGCATCCTATAATTGACTTTTGCTGCTAACTTCATTTCATTCAGATGATTCCTTCATGGTGTTGCATTTTTTACAAACAGCAGTTTATATTTGTGCATGGGCTTACATTGTTCGTAATTCTTCATTTGTGATTTTTACATTTTGATGTTATTTACAGAAGTAGATATAGGAAAGCCCTGAAATCTGCATTAATACAGGAGCTGTAAAGGTTTCTTAATTGAGTTAGATAATTATCATTTGACTAAAATAGAACTTTGATTACTGTTTATTAAATAGGAAACTAAATTTTCAAGTATTCTTTTAACCTTTCAGTGCACGTGCTTCTATTTTTCATTGATGTAGAGGCATATTATACTTTTTAAAACACAATATTTTTCTTTTGCATATGAATAATAAAAGGCAAATTAGAAAAAGTTATAATATCTACAGTGAAATTTGAATTTAAATATTAGTATTTATAAGAAATATTTGATCTATATATTGTTTTGCGTATTCCAAAATTTCATCGATCAGATTTACAATGGTCATAGTAACACAGTGGTTGGGATCACAAATTTGTGGATAGCATTGTTTTTGTTGAGTTGTGGGTTTGAGTCCTGATACCACTAAAGATCTATCATAGGGGCTAATGCATGCTAAATTTGTTCAAGTTCAAAGTCCTCAAATAGTGGTGTGGAAATTAGGAGTTACATTGGTTGTTGATCAAGTATCATCCTTCTCACTAGGCTTGTGAGTAATATAATCTTCTCTTTGAGTCTTTGAATAATAACCCTCATGCAGCTTTGAAATATGATAGTAATAAATAGCCAACAAACCATTTTTAAATCTTATTTTCAAGAATGATTAAATATCCCCTTTTGTATTTGGTACTTTTTAATCTTGCATGTTTGGTAGCTCAGATTTGAGTAAAATTTTTTAAAAAAATATGTACATTGTAGTACCTAAACAATATAACGCAGATGAAATATATAATTCCAAAAAGAAGAAAAAAGTATTTCCAAAGATAGGTGAATGTTTTAAATTGCACAAAATAGAGTACTATCTAAAATTAACAATATAACAAATTTAATTTTAAAAACTAGATCAATCTTATTTCCTTCCAAATGAAGGCATGATAAGGGAAATAGGTATGACTTTTAATCATTTGTTTTACCTATAAACTTAACTCAGAGGCATAACAGCCCATGAGAGCCGAGGTTTACTGTGACCTCAGTTTTCATTACCTTGGGCACTGAGGTGCACAAGCAGATGTTCCAGTAAGATGGTCAATCTGATGTGAAACCCCTAGTGTTTATTTCCGAATTGAAAGGCTGAATTGACTTTGCCCAGCCTGGGGTTTTATCCCCAGACCTGTGGCATGGAAGCAAGATATGCTACCACTCAGTCACTTGGCTTCTTTTACCCATAAAAGAATATTGAATTAGTATCATATGGAAAAATCAAAAGTAGAAAGTTTTATGAATACTTCCCTTTCTATTTCTGAATGTCTTGAATCCAGATTATTATGGCGTGAAAGTGTTATTTATCAGACAATGAATATACTCAAAAGCTTATGCAATCTGAAGTGTTGCCAAAATTTAGGACACTGGGAATTAAACATTTATTTTTTAAACTAGGTTTAGCAAGAGAAATCCCCCTTTCCTGTAAGTGGATTCCTTTCCCTTCTGCTTCATCCAGAAGGAGCATTGTAAACAATGGCTCGCCATCACGAGAGGTTTTAAGAAAACCACCCTCCTTATTTATATGTCCTTTTTGCATTGTATAGTCAGCATTGGGCTCTATTAAAATTAAAGTTATATGATGTGATAAAGCTATGAGATTTCATTTTATAAGTAAAATAACCAAATTAACTGATTTTTAAATTAGAAATACTTTTTAATGTATTACCAGTGTTTTAACATAAGGAATTATATTATGACTGAAAATTTTTTCTTCCTTTTGAGCTGACTAATGTAATATTGATTGTTGGTTTTTTAACTGTACTAAAAAGTTAATTTTATGTCATTTTGTTCGCTCTGCTCGAAGTTCCAACTCTCAATGCACTGAGATTTATCTATGTGTACGTATTTTTTTTTAAATTATGTAATACTTCTTGGATAAAATTGCATGTAAAAAGTTATGCATTTGAAAGCAAATTGATGATAAAAAGATTATATGATATTATTTTACTTATAATGTACATATATACATTAAAAAAATATTTGTAATTTAGGATTTGCCCCAAGAAGGAAAAGAATTATGGGTTCCCTTAGAATCATTGCGGGAAGTAATTAAAATTAAAGTATGTAAAGTAATCTTTTCTTTTTATTTTGCTTTATTTATTTGTATGATTATTTATTTTATTTCATTGAATTTGTACTTTCCTTTACATAGATGGAAGGAATGAAAGTAATGGTTCGTTGGCTTTGTGGAATGAGACATATGATACATCCAGCCATGTCTACACTTCGACTTCTATCTACTGTTATTGCTCATAATGGAGATCTGATGGAAAAAAATTCTCTGTCGTAAGCAAAACTTTTATTCCTTTTAAAAAATTTATTTAATTGTTAAACATAAATAACTCTCATTCAATTCTGACTACCCCCAGGGTATTCTGACTCAAAATTGGGATAAAACTGAGCTAAATTGTACTGTCACCTGTATGGTTCTCAAAGCTATGGCTAACAACAGGCATTACTTAGCCCTTTGCCTCGATCTGGCCTTTGCCGATCAGGTGGCATTAGTAACAACAACAAATATATTTTACAATAATTTTTGTGAAATTACTTTATGATTTTCATTATAATCATACAATATATAGTAACCTAACTTTGTATTATGCTATTTAATTTCAAATTTCTTCACTCAGTTTTATTTTCTGAGAATTGTTATGCTTGGTGCTTCTTAGTTCACCTAGATATTTAAAAAAAATTAACAAATTTTTATGAGAACATGTTGGCTTCAACATTTTACAATCAATTTAAAATAGAAATGCAAAAATTTTCAAAATGAAAAAGTTTGTCAATTTAACCTTTTTCAGCTTTTAGTTTATACTTTTGGATATATATTTTTTAAATTTGGATTGATTGTTTAGGAAACATATATATATAATTAAACTCTATAAATTTTAAAGATTTTTACTATGATGGAAGAACTTTTTATATGCAAATATAATATTGTAATAAAAGTTTTCGAGTTTTTTTTTATTTGATAGAAGTTTGCTCAAATCGTTTAATTATATTTAATGTCTTAATATTTATGAAGGCCTTTGTTTATGTTAACTGTTTACAATCTGTTCTAATATTTGTAGAATAAATTCTGTACCAACTTTTTATCTTGAGTAGTGTATGTTAACTTTTTGAAAATCAGCAAAAACTTTCCCCCAAAAATAGATTAACTAAACTAAACTCAGTGTGCTCAGCAGCCCATGAGGGCCAAGGCCTACTGGATCCATCACAGTTGTGATGACTTTGGGCACTGAGGTGCATAAGCAGATATTCCGGTCATATGGTCAATCTGATAAGAAATCCCCGGTGTCTAGTTTCCAAACAAGCTTGGTACTCGTTTTATTTACCCACTGACCTTTGAGTTGACCTTTCCCAGCTCAGGAATGAAACCCCGGGAGAAAACGGTTAAAAAAATTTTATGTACTTGATGTTGAATTAAAAACAATTATAGTGATGCTCCATATCTGAAAGCCTGTATGCAGTTTTTGAAATATTTTCAAAGATGTAAGATACTTCTTAAAATCTTCTATTTATATCAAAAATTTTTTGTATTATATTTGAGAATTCAGCATCTGATTTTGTTCTGAAAAAACTAAACTTTATTGGGGTAGTTGAATTATCAAGACAAATTTAATATCTTTTTTTTTTTTAATCTAGAATTTTTTTGAACAAACAACTGTTCTTTGGTCTTGAGTGTTTCAGTTGTACTCCTTGTTCCCAAAAGATAACCCTATATTTTTTGTTTATCTTGTATGTATTTACTCTGAGTAAAAAAAATCAAATTTAATTTTTCACTGTTTTTTTTAGGCCTGCAGAATGTTCGTGGATGCGCGTTTCTGCTGCGTCTTGCATGCTGAGACTCTGTAGAGAACCAACATATGCTGCCTCGCTCACTTTAGAACAATTCACAGTTCTAGCTTTTTTGATCAATGTATGATTTTTATATTAGATTAAAATTACAATTGAATTGCCTTATAGTAAAATTCTTTAAACTTTGTAAAACTTGAGTTCAATGTAAAAACGAAAAAAGAAAGGAAAAAAGATGAGTTTTCTCATTTATTCCAAATTTAAAATTGCAATTCTCCTAGAATTAAATTTACAGTTAAAAAACCAGTGTTCTTTATTTTTCTAATGACTAATAGGAAAGAGAGAAATTTTGTATACAATTAAGATAAATGTCAGCAAGTTGCATACCATGATACCTTGACTTAAATACAGCTTATTTTAAAGCTTCAGAACCAGTATGCTGTATGTGACATAGAAAATTCAATGCTAGGTGTGTTCAGAGAATGAAGAACTGAGCAAAGAGAGAGACATCAATGAAGAATAAGTCATAATCATTTTGAAGTTTTGCTCATAAGACAGAAGGAGAACATCACCTCAGTAGGTTGTTGGACCACTTTGAACAACAATACATGTTGCAGCACATCTTGGAATCGAGTCAATTAATGTACAGATGCTGTTTGGGGGGAAAACTTTCCCTTTTTCTGCCACCATAATTTGTTATTTGAATAAACAATAGTTTACAAGTGATTTTAATTGTGTCCCTGACAGGTTCACTTGGAAAGAAATCGGGAATTTGGTGGCCAGGGAAGCATCCGTACATCTTGCAGAACAAGTTGCCTGATTCATGCAGTGTACATTCAGGCATCTTGCAGGTAAAGGGCATGGTGAGTGTCACCAACCACAGTACAATCCGCATATCATTGGACCTTCAGAATGTCCTGGATGTAGAGTAGAAGTGGTCTGCTATTGTATGCTATAAGCATCCCAAACTATGTTCCCATGTCACGCAATGGGATGTTCCACATAGACAGCCACCTTGAACCTGCCATTGTTTTGGCAGCACACTCATATATGGTGACTATTGGGGAAAACTGAAGGAGAACCTCTAAAAATACAACTATGTGCCATTCCGTCATTTCCATTTCCCTATCCTGACTCTATTACAAGTAAAATAATCTCTGCTGTAGGGTCTAAAAATGGCAGCTTTCTTAAGATGCTATGAGTTTAGGCCGCTAACAAACAATTGCTAAATAATGATTTTTGGTTGGTATGGGAACACCTAGGAGGGAGGGGGGATTTACATGCTACAAAATGGTAGCAGCAAGAAAGAGGCTTATCAATGAATGCTGTGTGGAACCGCTGTGGCACCCCTCAAACTTGTAACAGCCAGTGCACCATGGATGTCTGATATATGGGCTAACCAGCCTTTCTCAGTACAGTTATTGTGTGTGTGTGTGTTTTAAGTTTTCTGTCTGCTGGAACTGCCTTTATCAACAACAATTTGGCACTATTACGTGTGTCATCTGAAACAAAATTCCACAATGATTTCCTTAGCGGAAATAATGACCTGGATATCATCCATTTTGTATTTCCTTACTTTATATCCTATTCAACATGTACTGGATGACTGCTCATTTATTATCATTTGCCTTACTAAGGGGGTTGCACCTAATCTAAAATTTGTATGATTTTCTGATCAATTCTTGTTATTGCATTTTCAATATCACATAGTCATTAGTAAAAAAATTTTATTTCATGTCTTGTGATATTTGAGTCAAGTAATTATTTTTTTCTGTTCTGATTCCATGTTTGTATAGAATGGGGACTGGTGGACATTATATTGGGCTTAATCTGAAAACTCTTTGTTAAATTGGCACATAAATGTTCGAATTCAATTAATTTTTGAAAACACATTGAAAGTAAATCAGTTGCATTTGATTATTACTATTTACCATAAAAATGTTTGTTTTAGGAGATAAAATTTTTAAATACTAGTACTGCCATTTGTCACACGAAAGATTGTAGAACCTAGTATATTTTCAATAGTTTTGGAATTTAAAAGTTTATTGTAAGCTATATATATTAAATATTTTATCTAAAAATTAATGTAACATTTTTCTTCTAGGATAAATGCCCTGAATTGTGTGAAAGGTTTTGTAGTAAATTAAATAAAGGTTTATATTCCATGAAACTTCCTCTGGAATTTTTAGCCATTTTAGCTTTGGGAAGCTTTGATGAAAGAAAAGAGTTTCGATGTGCTGTCAAAAAACATTTTATGCAACATGTATATAAAAGAAGAACATTCATTATAGACTATTGTTTACCATCTGGTAAGGCATACATATTTTCTATTTACTTAAAAGAATTTTCTTTTTTGTTAGTAAAGCCTTGATAAATTGACTGTATTTAATTAAAAATATTGGGTAACTTTATAAACTATGCTTAATAATAGGTCTTAAATAGCTTTAGAATAACTGAAACGTAAAATATGTTCATTATCTATTGAATTTTGTCTCTCAAAAAGGCATAAATAAAGTCTGATAATGTTGCTAATTTAAAAAAAAATATTTTGCATGAACAATACATATTTTGAATTTTCTTGTTTTAAATTCCCCACTCCCTGTTCATCATATGAGCCGCTCAGTGCACACATCGATTAACTGCATAAAACAAAAAGTCGAGAAAGGCGATGATGTAATGTATATTGTTTTTTAAAATTCCTCTGATAATATGAATTCAAATATATAATGTAGAATGCATAATTGCAGATATAGCTTTCATCTAACGGTATATAAAATTATTAAGAAAGAATAGCCAACAAACAATCGTCAGTATTGTTACAGTTTTTATGTGACTGGTGTAGTTAATAGATTTGGCAACTGAAAAAAGTAATAAAGTTAAATTTAGTTTTTACATTTTTAAGTTTTTTATTACAGAAAAAGTTAGTTATTATACATTTTTATCACAGCTTTTCCATAAAAATGAATGTTGGCAGTTCTGTTATAATATAATTTTTGTAATTAATTCATAGCAGCTTTATGTTAGCGGCATTATTCTTTGGGATGATTCAGCACAATATTATAAATGTCTTCTTCATCAACTGTATGCGAGGATTCGTCATTCCGATTTGTTGACAGGTTCTTATAGTAATCATGTTTAACAGGAGGAATGAATTTTAGCATGTCCATCATGTCTCTCCATTTTTCCCTTGTCACAGTTCTACCATTAGGATATAATAAAGGCTGATCTATATTTTTCAAACTTTGCGGTCTACCCACTAAAGATTTTCTTATGTTAATGGCTTGAAATTCTGTATCTTCATTATAGTCACATTTGAATTGTATGAGATAGGGTTTGGATCTTTCTAATTTTATCCAGCGTATTTTAAGCCAATTTACTGGAAGCCCTGTGACGGTTACTTTTCTGTTAATGATAGACTGTTCTAAAGGTTTTGTTGACAAAAAAATCTTGGTGAGTCATTTGGATTAGATGAAATGGCGCTTTCTTTTTACATGTTTTGATGATATGATACCAATCATCTGGTGAAAAAATGCTTTGATTTTTTTTCGCCCATGACTCAATAATGGCAAAATCTGAGTCATTGGGCAAATAGCTGTGTCCACTTATCAAAAATTTCATGTCAATTGATTCAGCTTTGATTTCCGTGCTTTGAACAAGTTTCAATAAACTTAGACGGTTTTAATATTTCTGTTTTGCCCGGTATACGAATCCGAATATGTTATTATTTTTTCAATGTTTGCAGCATAAGTCTTTATGTACTTCATCAGACAAGATGAAATTTCTTGAGACCCACGAGATCCTTCAGTTTCTGGCCAAACAAACATGTGTCTTATATTATTCAATTCATGACATCCAAAATTATAAACATATAAATTTCACTTATAATAAGCTAGGATGTGGTCAACTTGGGAAAGGCTAAAGCTTTTTCCAAGTCAAAAGAAAATACGAACAATTTTTCCGATGTTGCCATTCGATCGGCAGCCATTTGACTGCGAGCCCGTTCAGCCTCTTCTAAGTGAGTTTCCTTTTCAATTTTTGCCATCTTAATTCCCTCATCGTCTGAAGATTGAATTTTTATTTGAAAAGCATCACAAGTTTGACACGTATCCTTTGATGGTTGTTTAAAATGTAAATTAAATTTTGTAGAGAACACATTATAGTAATATTTTTCTTTCACTGGTGCTACGTTTTCCTTTTCACATTCTGTGACGTATAGTTCATACATCTTCTTAATATTTAAGTCAGGATTTAAATATTGTCGTCTTGGATTATGAGCTCTGGTGTAGTGACTATTGTAGGCTGGAAATGACTTTATATGCTTTATAACATTTGTATCATCTATTTTATTGCTTGCAACGCGTCCTTTGCGCTTATCAACCAAAGATGTAACTTGTTCTTTAGAACAACAATCGTATATCCGCCCGTCACTCACCTGATAAGTGTCTCTAAAATATTTTTTACAAACAGGAATATCAAGTCTCTCTTTTCGAAAGTAATATGTAAACAAATGTGATCTTTGTTCTTTAGTTTCATTTGTAGAGGGCCTTCTTTTTATTTCGTTAACTTTGATACAACCTCTTAAGAAAATATTTTGATCAAGTTGACTATGTAAACTATAAAATGCTTTCATGGCAGCCTCTCTCTCATCTGAAATAATTTTTTGATTGCAATTTTGACGGCATCTGCATTGTATATCGACAAATGTTTCTGCAGGTATTAATTTTCCTCCCCTATTCCTGTATTTTTGTATGCCAAACCTTTTATCCTGTTATGCTTTTGTAAATTTCTTATCCATTTAACAGGATTACGACTTCTTTTCCTCCCAATCAATGTGTTGGTTGGGTTTGTACTGTTGCAATCCGATGAATCCAAGGAAAACGATAAACGTCTTCTTGGACCAGACTTTCTGTTGATAAATCGTATTGAAGAATCATCACTGCTTTCCTCACTCACATTATTAGTCTCACTCATCTTGATTATAACGGTATAATATTTATTTCTTTAAAAACAATCTGGGAGTAATGTTGAAAAGACTAAGAAGTACACAGTAACATTCAGCATGCGAGATCACTGCTATACTATACTTCATTTCACCCTAAGTTGGCAGCGCTGGGAAGGGTAGGGAATGTAAAAATCCGCTTGAAAAAGTAGTTCCAACTTGTTTCGGAATTTAAATCAACGCAAATGCTCAGAAAATTGTTAAAAAGTATCGTGTATTATAGAAATTGTAGGTTTAAAGATATATTTTAAGTTAATCACATCTTAAAAGCATTTATTCTTTACTACTTGTGAACAAATACAGCATAAAACAACTACTTGACTGTTGGCTGATAACAACAATATTTGGCTGAGAAAACCGGTTTTCAAGATTACATTTTTCCGAAATATTCGCGCCAAATCAGCGCCATTCACATTACAATGTTTTTCTTTAATGATGCAACATAAGTGCTTACATAATCAGCTATCGGAACAGTTTTTTATGTAAACACTTATTTTGCATACTGTGGAGTGACATGCGGAATAGGGTCCTCGCCCTCACTTTGTAAACTGTGCTTTAAATATAATATTTGATGTTTGTTATGAATATTATTGAGAGGGAGAGAGCATCTTCAGCTGTTTAAAAACAAGCGTCAATGCAAGGCCAGAACAGATACAGCGTTAAGTAATGGTTTCCTAGAGCAGCGGTGCCGTTCTTTCGCGGTCGTAACATCATGATGGATGACGTCACAGAAAAGACGGCTGTCTGTTAACATTGATCGAGTGGTTTCCTAGGATAGCGGTCTGCTGTACTTACGTCCGTAGCTGTAAACAATCTTAAAATGGATGATTTTGATGTAGCGAACATATCTTTTTTATATTTTACCTATATATTGAACATATTTTTTTTATATATTGTACCTATATATTGAACATGTTTTTTATATTTTATACACATTTTTTATATAGTAGAACCTGTTTTTGTGCAGTCCTTTTCTATGCGGTATACGAATTTCAACACCTTTGCCACCACTGTAATGTTTTCGATCATTTCACATAAGAGTATGTACACATCAAGATGCATTGTTCATTTTTTATGAACTTTCTCCTGATTGCACGTTCAATTGCTTTCTCTCAATGTACTAGAAGCGTATGCTTGATTGAAGATGAAACTTTCAATAATTTGATAGATGGATGATAGATTTGAATTTCAAAAAGAGCTTTAATCATGCATATCTGGTCATCGTAAAGTTTGCAAAAACTTATCACTTAAAGGTGTCGAAAAATAAATCGATTGAAATTGTATCTTCAAATGACAAAAGCAATTTTTAACTAATTACTGTGTTGTACGTACTTTACATATATTGTTATTTTAGTATATCAATAAATGAAATCAAAGAATTTGATTATTTGTTGCATTAGTTCATTGAAATTAAAGAATTACAAAAGCCATATATTATTTCTAAGTAATTCCAAGGATTAATTTTCATAAAATTCTTTTTCTCAAAAGTAAACATTTGGAAAAGTTTAAAATAATCTGTAAAATTCCCAAAACTTCTAGTCAAATCCCACATATAACACATTATACTAATACCAATATTTTTGTATTGAATTAGGTAAACAGTTAACTGACTTCAAATGCTTTTATAATACAAAAAAAGACAATATGCTCCAAAGAAGTGTTGCATATAGTTGTAAAGAAAATACAATCATGACATGATTTTATAGTTTTATTCATATATTTCTTTTTTTCACAGTTTAAATTTTTACAGATTAAAAAATTAATTTAAACACTGAACAACAAAAAAAATGAAAAAAATACAATTTTGATAAATGAATTATAAGTTAAGTTATAAGTTACTTCCTTTATTTACATTAAAATAAGAGAATTTAATTTAAACACTGAACAACAAAAAAAATGAAAAATATGCAATTTTGATATTTGCAACTTAGACAAAAAATTCCGAAACATTGGCTTCATCCTCTTCAGGAATCCAGAAAATATTGGAAACTCATTTTTTTTGCCACCGCTATCGAGAAAAACGTTCAACAAACTGTTGCTGCTGCTATGACGATCGTAACGACCTGCAACTTCACATTCTGTTCCCATCCACCGCTCTCTAGGAAACCACGCCTATCTATTTACACAGGCGACGTTTTAGTGACATCATCCACTGTAATGTTATGGACGTTAAAGAACGGCACCGCTGCGCTCTAGGAAACCATAGCTTTACTGAAACGATTTACATTAGAGTATGGAGTTAATCGAAATGGCTTCTGAAATAAATTATTTATTATTCAATGGCCAAAAAAATTTGCCATTTAACGGTGCTAATCTTTATTATTCAGGAAAGTTATTATAAATATAAAAAGTTATGACTATATCAAGGGCTTTGACACTTAATTTTAAGATTTTTCAAAAAGTGGAGTTAATCAATGTGTGCACTGAGCGGCTCATAATCAAAGCTGAACATTTTTGAACAATAGCTGTGTAGCCTTGGTAAGTGAAATAATTATGAAAAATTGACTACAAGTAATAAAGTTTCTTTACCAAGAGAATTAATTACTCATAAGTCACTGCTTCTGGAAAACATTTAGTTCCCTTTGTTCCACTAAGTATAGTGTAAATGAAGGGCATATTAGGGCGCGGATTTTTCGTTATCCAAAAACCAAGCAAAATAGAATAAAGAATTAATGGTGAGATTAATTGGAATTACTGTCTTCATTAGAAGCTGTACTACATTCATTGATTTTGAATCTAATATAAATTTATCTTGTGATGCATTTGGAGATGATAAAACGTTTTTTGGTATCGACTTAATCAAAAAATTAATTATTTATGTGTGTATATTTTGCTGTTTTAGGTATTAAAAATCATATAAATCTTCAAATCTTGTTGGATGCCATTGTTTAAAAAGGATTAAAGAATTTCCTAAACTTGTGCCAAATTTAAAATCCTCAAAAATTAAACTAGCATATAACTGATGAATTTTGTCCTTATTTTTCCACTCGCTTCACTTTTTTGTTCTAAAATCACTTTAAAGTGGATTAGTTATGTGAAAGAAAAGAAGAGAAATGCAGCTTCTTCTCGGATGGTGTTTCAAAACTATGTAAAAAAGGATGAGGGTGTGTTACTTATTCGAAAATCACAAAATTAATTAAAATGTTTATTTTTTTATTATGTTTTTTACTTTAATGTTCATTGTACTGTCTTATCAAATATATTTAAAAGATTCCATCATAATTGTTATTCCTATGATATTCAAGTGTCTTTATTGTAAGTATCAAAACTTTTTTTAAGCTTTGCGCCATTAATCCTTTTTTATTTAGCTCCAGAGGAAAAAGCAAAGTACATGCCAGACTATGCAATAATGTATTTAGTGTACTTACTTGCTCATGCACCATTTTTTCCAACTTATAATGATGTTCCAGCATTACTGAAAATTAAACAGTGAGTATTCTATTGTTACTTAAGATTGAATAGATTAATAATAATTTAAGTGTGTATATGTGTAGTGTTTAAAAAAAAAAGTTGTTATAAAAATTAATGTTTGTATACATAACAGGATTTGGACAGCTTCTCAAATTTTATCTGTTCTTGATTCTTGTCCAACTAATTTTTAAATTAAGTCATGATTAAAACATCCAAAACCTCGCACATCTGTTGATGCCTGTTACAAATGAGTCAAGCAAAAGTGCTTGCACATGGGTAAAATGGGAATTACCAGGCTTCTGTTAATGGCAGAGTTAATTCTTTTGTAATTTCTTTGTATTATCCTGTAGATGGGATCTGAACATGTCCCAAACTAAAAGACTGTATTTAATAAATCACCTTTACTGAACATTTTTATCCACAACTTTACACCATATCCATCCACGTGAATGAAAATACGCTTTCAAGAAATTAGACTCTGTTTTCTTTAAAAAATAATCTTGGGTTTTAATGTTCTGTCTGCTTAGCAGAAGAGCACTGAAGTGAAATGAGATATTTTGTTACCTGTTGTTTTTATGGGAATTATTTTTGTCAAAAGATAAGAGCATTGCATGTGTACATCTTAGGTTTCTTGATGAAAGTTGCATTAGTGACAAAAGTAAGCTTTTTTGCGTTATATAACAAATGCACCTATAAATTAAAGTCTAATATCTTAAGTCTGAGAGTATAGGTGTGCCTAATACACTAGAATGTATCGTATGTAATATTAATACCGATTTTAAAACTTTTGTCTTTGATTTCTTAACAATTTCAAAACGTAAGATTATTATTACAATAGTCATCCAGAGAAAAGGATTTCAACAAAAGACAGACATAAACTAAAAATAGCAAGTGCGCATACTGGCTTCATGGTGTGCCTATCATGTCCATCGGCTGGAATTTCTTAATTACTTCTATTAACATCATTGTAATGGTAAAGATACTTGCCTTCCATTGACTGTGAAGCGAGATCTGGTGAAAAGGAAATCAAGGCTGCAATTATTGCATTGGTGAAATGGTAGAACCCCAAGCAGCATCAAATTCAGACAGACTGTTGGTGTGGAAGTTTGTTACCTGCAATTTTCTGGGTCAGAAAATTATATTCTGCTTCATGATTCCTTGCCAAGAGGTACTGCACTGAATATTGACTGTTGCTATATGGCAGAAGAAATTGTGAAGGGTTATTCAGAACAAGTTTTAAAAAGCTCTGTGTGTGGTGTTTTACTGAGGACAAAGCTTATTAGAATTAAAATTTCTTAACTTGTATTAATTTGGAAAATATATAGGATTTCATAGAAATAATTTATCTTACAACAAACATTTATCAATGTTAAAGAAAATTGAAAACAAACTCCAATCTAAAAAGAAAACTCCTTTTGATTATATAAAGCCTTGAAGTTGAAAAAGGAACTTCACCAGCTATGATCACTCATATACAACGCTGTGCATCTCCTTCAAGAATTCAACTGAGATCCAGTTTATAATTTTAGTCTCAACCTCTTAGAACTTCCATCTTTTCATACACTTAATGATATCCTTCTTTGCTCAGCACTTTCCTAGCGTTTAGGCCAGGGGTGCCAACCCAAATCTTTTGGTGGGCCACGTAAAAATTTACTAAACTGAGGTGGCTGCACATATCAAAATAAAAAAAAATATTCAAATTATTTTACTATCGTACAGCATTCAAAATATATGATCAACATTCAATTATTGATATGATCAAAAAACACCAAGTTTACCTTTTACTGGATCATAATCACAATGAAGTTGAAAGTCGACCGATTGCACTTGTTGTTGGTAGAATATTTCTTAACCTACAAAATTCTTATCTACACCTGTTATTACAATTGCTTGGAAGTCAAATGAAGGAAAAAAATTATTTCGGTAAAAACTGCACGGGGAGAGGTGGGGGTGGGTCAAAACAGGATATTTTCGATTCAACCGTCTGTAGTCCAAATGTCTAAAATAATATAGACAGAAACTTGAATTGGGCCACAAAAATTCTCTAAATGGGCCGCGGGTTGGGCATGCCTGGTTTAGGCAGTGCAGATGGGTTTTTGTATACTGACTTCAATCCCAGGAAACATACTTTAGTAAAACAGGGATATAAAAATGAAATCCATGGTATGACAAATGTTACAATTGCTGTGGATTTTATGCAGAGAAATAGCTAAAAGATTCTTTATCTATTCCAACAAATGCTCCCAGGGAATTATATTTTGTTTGCTTATAGCCTTACAATAAACTTCCTAAATGCCTCTATTCTATATTAGCTCTTATATGATTAATAGAATGAATTATTTTGGAAAAGTATGTAATTAATATATCATGGATTGATAATGTACTTTTCTAATTGGAAAAAAATGCTTTTATTTTATCATGGAATGTATCAATCTGGAATTTGAATTTTATTACATTGATAACTATTATTTATTTCAGCTGTCTTTCTTTCTTCTTGGATGTTGTTATGATTAAAAATGATTCACGTAGTTTAACCTTTTATGTACGAATATTGGAAATTATCAAACAAACAAAAGACAAAATTAATCCTACAAACAAATCTGCATGTCTAGTGAGTATGAACAATCATTTTTATCATTTAGACTAAATTAATTTCACTTCTTTCTGGTTTATAAATTTTGAATCAAATTTACTTTTACATTTAGAAATTGTATGCTGTGTGTGATGTTGGTTTGCATATACTCATGACAAGAACAAATTGTGTTTTGGAAGAATTTCCTGTTACGCCAATCCTCCATTCTAAGTTTTTTTCTGAGCCAGATCTAGTAAGTAAGAGTTTCAAATTTAACTAGTGAAAATGATAATATTTATGTAATATATTTTCACTTTATGTTTTTAATTATTAACTATTGTGTAATTTATAAACTGCTTTGAAAATTTGATAAGTAAGAAAAAAAAATTATTGTATTCACTGTGAAACAGATTTTAAAGTTTTTTTTCCAAAGTACTTGTAATGTTATTCATTTAACGTATTTGTTATTTTAGGAGTGTATTAATTCGAAGACATACTTACCATCTGAATTGATGAAACCTGAGGACCTAGCTGTATGCTGAACTCTTTTTTTTTTTTAATCATGTATTTTTGAATAATAACTTAATTGAGTATATATTACTTTTAATTTATGTACCTAGTCTGATATTTCATTATTTTTTTTGCATAGATTAAAGAAAATTTGTTTCAGATTCATTCACCGTAGTATTAAAAAACAGTAAACATTTTAGTTTATTAGTGATTTATTATAAAAGTAATTTTTTTTACTGAAAATTTTGTTTACTTATAGATATATATATAGGTTATTAGTTTAATGGATTTTTTTTATTAGCTGTGCTATAAAAATCAACTATTTCACATCAACTTAATATATTTTACTCAAGTCATTTTTGTAATTACTTTTCCAGAGAACTGGTTTTAATATTGATGTATATGATAATGCTGAAGAAAAAGAGGATGCAATTGTACCTTCTACTTCTACCACAGAATCTATCCAGCCAAATATAAATCCTTGTCATGTATCTAAATCTCCAAAAAATCCAATTCCTTCTTTTGTATCAAATCAGTCAAAAGTTGCTGCATCAAGTGACAAGACCAAAACAATATCTGAAGGTGCTACCTTTCCAGCTAAAAAGAACTCAAAGTAAATGGAAACTATATAATGAATGCTTTTTATTTTTTAAAAAAAATATTGTTTTAAATATTTCCGGGTATTTATAGCCTCCTTTAATAACAAAATATGGGGGACATGCTTTATAATACTATTTTTTTATAAAAGTGTTTGAAACTTTTTAAAAAAATAGTACACAGAGCATGTCCGGATACTAAGTACTGTTTTGTTCTACTGCAGCAGTAGTATCACGGTTCAACATTAGTGCATACGTGTCTCTGGCCGATATTTCAGTCCAGTGATGCCATTAGAGCTGGATTGTGTTGATTTTATAGGTGTTGGTGAGCGTTCAAAATATTTAAGACAATTGCCAATTCCATCGACTGTGGAGTGCATTTTATAATCCATTTTTTGAATGCAAAAAAATGATAAACCAATTTAAATCCATTGTCAACTTGTAGATATTTATGTAATGAATGATGGTGTTTTAAGAAATAAATGGCACTGTTTCGTAACTGTGGTGTTGTGCAATTTTCTCCGTAATAGAGCAGGGAAGTGATGTGTATGATATGAGAGGGTCTGAGAGTAGTTTGTAAGGTTGCTATGAATTGTAAGGTAATTAAGCTTTAGTAGTTGCAAAATGAAGTTATTATTTGTTATTAAAGAGTGGAAACTATATTTTAGATAGTAATATCATAATCAGATGGAATGTTTGGAAAGCGGCTTCGACAATTCAATGATGGGCACACCAATTTTCATGACGAAGCATGGAGTGGTCAACTTTCTGTTTGTTGTTGATGATTTAGTTGGAAAAGTAAATGAGTTAATTTGTGAAGACAAACATCTCATTATAAGATTGCTTTTGATGAGTTTCTACAAATTAAAAACTTTTTTATAAAATTGCCAATAATCTAAAAATTTTGAAAAATTGTGTTCTTATATTGGGTTTTGAAAATACTTAGATATCCACAAAACATAGTGATTTGGCAGTGCTTTGACGTTTTTTACCCGATACAATAAAGAGAGCCAAAAATTCCTAAATTGTGACTGGTGATAATACTTGGATTTCTCATGTCACTCTCCAGAGTAAAAACAGTCGATGGAGTGGACACCCACTGCGCCTTGCAAGACAAAAAAATCAAAACAACGTTGTCTGCATGAAAAATCATGTGCACTGTGTTCTGGGAATGACAAGCCATTCTACTTATTGGGTTCACTTTCCCAGAGGTAAAACCATTAATGCAGAATAATACAGTTAAACACTGCAAAAACAAGAGGTGTTAAAGTCTCAGTAAAGGCATTCTGTTGCTTCAGGGCAGCGTACGTCCCCATACTGCTGATGTCGCTCAAAACTTATTCAACAATTCAGTTGGAAGCGATTTGATCACCCATCATACAGTCCTGGTCTTTCACCTTCAGACTACCACTTCTTGAACTTGAAACCTGGTTATCCAGCGAGGTGTTTTGATAGCGATGATGATGCGCAAACCAGTCCAGCGGTGGCTTTCTTCACTGGTAGCATCTTTCTTTGAAGAGGTTGTAGAGGTTAGTTTCTCAATATGACAAATGTTTAAACAATGGGGATAGTTATGTAGAAAAATAATTTCTGACATGCTCTTTCATGTAAAAATAAACTTAGTTTTGAAGTAAGTTTTTATGCGAGTTTTTCCAAAGAATGGTACTTAGTTTTTGGACGCACCTCATACACTATACACAGAGGCATCAAATGTACTAATTATTACTCCATTTCTTATAAAATCCCTGTTCATGAGGAAAAAACAAATTTTAAAAACTAGATATATATTAGGATGATCTGGCTAGTTAACACTTGACCTGACTGAAGTGGTATGACAGGGGTGTCAAACACACGAGCCACGTTTGGCCCACCAGTACATAAGTTATGGCCCACCAATTGTTTTTAAAAATCTTTAACTATCGGGTTTTTAAAGTTTTTTCACTTTGAAACTTATTTGAGGTGAACCTTTAATATATATAAATCTACAATATATTTGCCTTTTACCAATTCTTGTTTTAAAAGAAATCATTTTAGATAATAGAAATGGACTTTAGATTAAAAACAATTTTTTTTTTTTATATTTTATGTTTTCATTTAATTTTACTGTAATAAGTTAATTTCTGAAATGCATATATTAACTATAAATGATACCCCGATGCTTCGTGTGCACAACTTTTATTTCTCTTCTTCATTTGCTGTTTGGAATGTTCAATCAGCAAGAGGCAGTCAGGTGTTTTTTAAAGTTTAAAAATATTCAAGACAGGCAGTGTATACTTACTGTAAAATCTGGCCTATAATGCACATCTACACTTTCAAATAGCATTTTTGAATTTTTTAGGCATATTCGTCGTATAACGTACACCCCTTTTTTATGAAAAAACCTGAAACGTAAATATGCAATGCTGTTGTGTTTTGAAGTCATTTATTCAAGATATTATTCCAGGCTTTCGAAAAAGTGGTATACTTCTAGAAATACAGCTCTTTTAAGTTCGTTAGATGTTTCATTTTTTTTTAAATAAACAGATTTCAAAATACAGCTCTTTTAAGTTCGTTAGATGTTTCATTTTTTTAAATAAACAGATTTCGATCTATGAAGGAGTCTAATTTTTTGTAAGCTCATTTTTTCTTTATATCTTTCATATCTGTCATTTATTTTTTCTTTAGCTCTCATTTTAGTACCCGCCGTGTAACACACACCCATAAATTTCGATCTTATTTTTTATGTTAGAAGTGTCGTTATATGCCAGCTTTTATGGTAATTGTTTGCTAATGAAAATGGATTTTTATTCATATTAAATTAAAAAGTTATTTAATAAAAATATAATTAAATTTCGACAATAAGTAAAGATAAACCAATCCGAGTGGAACCTCGTAATTTTCTAGAAAATGGGAACTGCAATATTTCTTGTGTCCAAAACAATAAAATATGCCTGATATCTAACTATTATTTCAGTTGCTAAGGTAAATAATCTTAAAAGGCACTATGGCACAAATCATGAAGCAAACTATGAACTTTTCAAAACTGTATGAAGACAAATTGTCCAAATGGAGATAATTTCTACAAAAACAAAGAATACTCATTATATTTTTTAAAGACAATGCACCTGCTGTAAAAGTTATATACTATCACTTTTAATCATGCAATCATATTGAAATCATTTACTGAAAAAGGAATTTATATTAGTAAATGTTCATTTAAAACAGCAGAAGTTTTATGTCCAACACAAACAAAGCAAATTAAGAGTGTAAGTTTGTTGAAATATTGTAGCTAGTCATTGATGAAATAGCCGAGATTCTGAGAAATCAGCATAATTCAACATGTCAAGCCTACTTTATTACAATATTGGTGAAAGTACAGATATTCAAAATTTCACTCAGCTAGTCTTTTTGTATTCATGGATGCTATTTTAATTTAAAAATAAGTGAAGACTTTTTGGAAAGCATTCAAATAGTGCTTTCAAAATTTATTTCCCAAGGTAAGTCAATTTTTTTATATAATTTCATGCAAATTAAGAGGAAAAACGTTATTACATTCTAGTTTTAATGTAACTGACAACTTGTGTAATAATCTTAAGGGGTACCAAAAATTATGACATTAGGACTGAAATTTTATTATTTGTGCGTTTTTTCTTAAGTTAGGCTTAGCAACAAAAACGCCCCATCCTAAAGTGAGTAGTCCTTACGCATTCACTTTGTCCCTAGCGATCGCCCCGTCCTTAACAGGTTAATGGTCTTATTATTTCTGTACATATTCTCCGAAAAACTGAATTTCAAACTGTATATCAACTGGCAAATGCAGTAAGACAGTATTATTATGTAATGACCGTTGTCAATGTCTCTGACTAGACCTAATACCATAAACAATCATTCAACTCATTCAGTCAAAATGCAGCTATTGGTCAAGCCGGTATGTGAGATTGCGGGTTGTGCACGTTTATTTGTTTCAGTTCACGGTTTGTACAAGTAGTTGACAATGCTTACTACTTTGCATATATACTACTTACTTTGCTACATACTACTTTTGCATAGGGGCCTAAGACATAAAAAATCTAGAGATTTCTCTGTAGCTGATATTTTTAATGTACTTGTAGAAGTTTTGAAGAAATGTTACCATAGGAAAAGTTGGTTTGGTTTGTCTTCCATAACTGCTGTCACTAAAATAGTTGTTAATTATTAAAAAAGACATGCAAATAGAATGGTAATTGTAATTTTGACCAATTTCTTTATATTATTCACCTGTAGGGACTGAGCCTCAAAGTTTTATATGTAGGACATTAAAATTCTATTATATATAATTATATTTGACAACATAGGCTTAATCATTGACAATTTGCTTCATTTATGGGAGATATAGTAAATGAATATATAGAGATTAAAATGATCTACCATATTATATAGAAGTTAAATGGCTTTCAAATCATAAAGTGTTAATGATTTTTCAAATTGCTGGACGATATCATGATGTTCTTGGAAGCAAAAATAATGAATGTGCTGAATTTAAAAGGTAGACTATGGATAAAGGACCTGGCGATGTGAAATATCTTCTAAAAAGTAATGTTAAATTCAAATTCTTATAATTATTATTTTTTTAAAAAATATAAAATATTTATGATTTAAGTGTAAAAAATGAGGTGAAATATAAAATGATTACATATTTATAATATACAATGTATTGAGTCTAATAAATGCATAAAACATAAAAATTGTATTTTAAGGATTTTTTGTGAAGATTGAAAACACTGATGCCCCCAATTTATTATTAAATAGACCCATGGGGCCCATAATATCATAATAGAGTGACATTCCTGTTGTATGACATTTCAGAACTTTCAAATTTGGTATTCATAATATATCATTAGTCTTGGGGGAAAAAAGGATTCATCGCAGGATTCCAGGATATTTTCAAGTTTTTACCTATTGTATCGTAAAGACTAATTTTGTATGAAGTTCTGTAATTATGAGAAAAGGTTTAGCAAATTTTATCATCCACATGTTTTCTTTTCTGGATTTTAACAAGTGATTCTCTTGTGTGCCATTATGCATGTTTAAAGATTGAGCACTGTGAGGGAAGTATTCCTTTTGGCCTTGACTAGGTGGCATAGTGTTTGTACATTTTACATTGGTAAAAAAAGCATTGAGATTTAATTTAGTGAAGATATTGACATGTCCTCTTCTAGTGCATATATAAGTTAAGTTACCAGTTAAAAAAATTCTAACTAGTACAGAGATATTCTTTAAGTTAAAACATATATCCATCCTCATGTAATCTGAGGTATAAGTGATGCTGTTTTGCCATTTAACAGGTTTACTTTCTCCCAATAGATTACTCTATGAAGAGTAGTTAAAATATTTGCTATCATTCAAGTGTGTATCAAAATTTTAACACTTTGTGGGTATGGTCTCAAGATAAGAGCTATCAATGTTTATGTATAAAATTCAGAACAGCTTTTTAAAATTTTTTGATGAATTATATATTTTACTTCTAAATAAGATTAATACAGCTGATTATAGGCTTTAAACCTCTTCAATATAAGCATTGTATGACTTGTTTAAATATGACAAAATACAAAAATCAGTGAAATTATTCAGGAAATCATTGTTTTGGTTTTGAGAATAATTTCAAAATATTCTTCAGCTTGTAAAAATGTATACAAAACATTTTGAATTGTGACGTCTCATGCAGTACATTCAGTTAACCAGCACATGCCAATAATTTTGGTAATTTCAATAAAAATCTGTATACATTTGGACTTCCATTTTGTGAACCTCTATTTTGAGAATTTTTTCCTGGAACTAAGAAGAGAAAAGTATTGAGAGAGATGAATCTCTTTTTGATGAATTTTCCTTGTACCAAACATTTTTTGGTATGTAACAACTTCAGTAAATAGAAGTCTAGCTGTAATTCTGCAATATGTATAATTTTACTATATTCTTGTTTTAAGATAGTTAAATATTATTTATTTATGTTATTACAAAGAATACTAATCTAGTTAATGTATTACAGACATTTCCACATGCATGATGATCAAACCTTGCTACTGCTCCATTAGACCAGCGGTCGGCAAACTTTTTGACTTCACAGACCAGTAAATTCATATTTTAAATTGTGTGGACCACTAATAGGATTTTTAAATTAAATATATTTATAAAAAAAGTTGTTATCTAAGAACACAATCAATGCATCTTAAAACATAACAGGATCATTGAGTATATTCCACATTTTTCTGGGGACCAGTGAAATTTTCTTGCGGACCGCCATTTTGGTGACCTCTGCATTAGACAAATGGCAACTGCTATTTTTAATGCTTAGTAATAATTATAATGTTTAAACACTGAGTTTTGATACCTTCATGAAAATTTTTTTTAACTATGTTATCTATTTCTAGCTCTGGAGTAACTCAGCAGCCAAAGACTTCTGATGTTTCCAGAAAAATTGTAAACAAATCCAATATCAGAAAAAAACCTCCAACTCCAATAATACGAAGAGTAACAAGAAGTCATCCCGTACAAGAAGTAAAATTGAACAATGGACACATTGGTAATATTGAGATAAATTCAAAAAATTCTTCAAAAATAAATTCCAACAAATCTCCAGAAACTGATTCAAGTAATTCTGTGAATACTGTTTCAAATGATTTGGCAGGCAGCAGTTCAGATAACTTACATGAAATGGACATTCATAAAACTAATTTGAATAAAGATGCATCTTCTGTGAAGAACCATAAAATACCTCAAAAATCAAATAAAAGTTTGAGAGTATCAATCAACAAATTGCCCCCAAATCTAGAAAATGATAGTAAATCCTTATTTGATAAATTTGCAGTTTCTGAGGATACACCTTCATTAAATTCACATTCTATTGAACAAAATGGTTCCCTATCACCAAGTATCACTAGTATTAAGTTATCCAACCAATCAAGTTTGCAATATTTGATAAAACAGTGTAATGTGTATCTGAGAAGAAATGATATTAAGGATTATTTAAATAAAAGAAGCTTGGATGAAGTAGACTCGGGGGATTTTCAAAATCTTGATTCTTCAAGCAATCGTTTGGATGAAGCACGTTTAAAAAAGAGAGGAAGATCTGCCAAAGAAAAAAAATTGCCTGAAGAAAGGTAAGTAAATTAAAATTATTGTATAAGAAAAAATTTTCATAAGTACAATCAATTGTTTGAATAATATGTGCTTCTAGTTCTTCAAGCAATCATATGAATGGAGAATATTTAAGAAAGAGAGGAAGACCTGCCAGAGAAATTAAAAAGTCACCTCAAGAAAAGTAAGTAAATTAAAATTATTGTGTAAGAAAATTTTTTCATATGTGCAGTTGGTTATTTGAATAATTTTGCTTGTAATATTGCTACTTAAAGTGAGAACTGCCTTCATACTTCGTCTTAAAACCTACTTAATCAATCTAGGAGGTGATTCTTTTGTCTGGCATGATTAAATATATTCTAATAAAGCCTTAGATATCTAATTCAAGCAATGCTGTTGCATCTTATCTTTAAGTTGCTGATTCTGAAGGGTATTACATTTTGGCTTAGGGATAGTTTATTATAACCTCCTGTATACTCAATAAATCAACCCTCTTCTCTTCCCATAGTCTTAAAATATCCCTCCTTATATAGTGCTGTTAAAAATTTACCAATTTCATCAATATGTTAACATTTTCGGGACGAAAGGTGCAAATGCGTGTGCATACCACTTGGCTGGCAGTTTCGTTACAGTCCTTGCTTGCACTTATAATAAATAATTTGCTATTTTGAAGTATTTTTGCTGGAATGGGAACTAACAAAAACTAAATTTTCTGTTGTGAATGATCATGGAAAAAGATTTTCTTTTTATTTACTTGACCATATATTATTTGTCGCTATCTCTATTCTTATAGTGTTTCAGAATCAATTTTGCACCATTTGTTGTATTTCAAAATCAGTTTAAACATTTTTGGCATTTTAACATTGTAACAGTAAAAAAAGAAAATTGTTGCTTACAAGATCAAAAACTAGACTGCAAACTCAAACCAAAGCAAAAATAAAACTCTCGTGCTTACTATAAGCGAATAACACATGTTCTTTTAAATAGCTGTCATAAGGCATGCAATTTGGAAACATTCCTTTCCCTTTATGCTTTTGAATCAAAATCCATTTGCATATATATTTCTCTAATTTTAAAATAGAGAGTTAAATCTACATGCATCTCAAATCCTATGGGCATACAATGCCTTCTGTTGCACCAAAAGTTGAGATTTCAAACATTCTGATCCACTGGCACATGTGATGGTAAGAGGTGAAAGGAAAAGGGCTCTCTGTCATGCATATGTGATGGCTTGGAACTGGATGTGTTTCTCGCTTGCACGTATATGCGACAGTCAACAGGATAGGGTTAAAAGTTCATGTTAGCTGTCATGATACTAATCAATTAGCTGTATCACAAACACTATGCAAGCTTGAAGACATACCAATTTCATCAATAGCTGCACAAATCATTTTTATAGCTATTTATTCCACAGAAAAGTTCATTATTATTTGGTTCTTTAATGCTATTATTGTATAGTTTTCTAATTAAATAAAAGCACAAAACCTTGGGGTTTTTTTTTATCTAGTTAATATATACTTTTAGTAGCAAATTTAAGAGTTTTAAATAAATATTTCTGTTTATAAAAACTTATATGGTATCCTTTTTAATATAAATTGAAAAATGTGTTAAATATTCTGAAATTTTTAATGTTATTTCTTACTGAAGAACAAGAAAGGCTATAGTGAAGGAAAAAATTATGTACCGTATTTACTCGAATCTAAGCCAAAGTTTTTACCAGTGTTAATTGGGGTGCGGCTTAGAATCGAAGGAAAAAAAATTGCTGGATGGGGTATTTACTGCAATTACAGGTTCATGGATGTTTTTAAAAGTTTATACAATATTTTCCTGTGTATAATCAGTGGATTATGTGCTGAAAAAGTTTCAAATTTTTATTTTGTGTATTATACGCCACCGCGGATGTTATAAAAAACATTCTCCTTCAGAAAAGCTTACAATAAAGTTTTATAAAATAAATAACAGATGACACTGAAAACTTTTGCAACTTAGCTGACATATTTCAGTTACAATTAGTTATGTTTAATTACGTTCAAAAACGAATTTTGTTCCTCAGAAAGATATTACAATTGCTAGTCGCTAGCGGCATTTCTCGCTCTGTCTTGACCTTCATTGATTCGTCCTAAAAATATTCAAGTTCATATATCATCATGTTGAAGCAGAAGCATGTAAATTACATGGCTGATTTTGAACTAAACAAAATAGAGAAGGCTACCAAAGTAGGAAATTGGGAAACTGCAAGATTGTTTTACATTAAAGAATCAAACATTCAATTGTGGAGAGAGAGAAAAACAAGGTTAACTTTGAAAAATGCAACCCAAAGCTTTTTAATTATGGACTTGATGAAGCACATCTCAGTGAGAATGTTAAAAATGCCCTGAAGACCGCATCTGCTACTAATACCTGCAGGCCTGACTATGGAAGTACAGCCTTTAAACGTCATGATTAGCAGATATTTAAATCGAAAGTTCAGAAATTATGGGTACAATGGAAGTCCGACAGAGAAAAGAATTTTACAAAAATAATTTTTTTCTGTGCATTTCATTACTTATAATTTTAATCAAATTGTGTATTTTTTTTTTTTTAATTTATGACACTACATCATTGGCAGTATATATTTTGGATTATTTGCCGTAAAAATTGCCGCGAATTATATGGTGCTGCGGATTATGCAACGTTTTTATTTTTTTACTCGAAAAAAAGGCTTTGTGGATTATGTACAGGAAAATACGGTAATACTGATAAAATATCTAATTATTCACTTCTTATTGGCTCTCATTTTAAATTTATTTTAATTTCTTAAAACTGGATATTTATAAACCATTTTACACTATTTTTCATTTATTACAAAATCTTGTTGAGAATTTGGGGGGGCAGCTCAAGATCAATGACGGCTTAGATTCGAGTAAATACAGTGTATGCATGTGTGTTAAATGTTCTATGAGGAATTTTTAAACATGTTACAAAAGAAATTCATGTATGTGATGAAAGAAAAACATTGGAATGTACTTTTCTATTCAGCATTAATAAAACTTTTACTTAAATTAGTTTTTATACTTTTAAGTTTAAAATTTTATTATATATTATTTTTCCCCTGTGATTTTGTAACATGCAAAAAAAAATTGCATTTTTTTTTTAGGTCAAATACCATTAAGTCATCTGTTAGAAATACCGTTAAGTCACCTGTTGGACAACGAAAATTTCCAGAAAGAAAAAAAACTCTCCAAAAACCAAAGCCTACTGATTATCTTTCAGAGTCCTCCAAGAAAAATAAGGCTAACATCAGAAAAATGCAAGTTTGTTTCTATATTTATTATTTATGTATGATTCATCGTGCCCCTTTCTCGATTAAAGTATGTAATTCTGTATTGTGACATGAGTATTTGGAATTGAACATTATGCAAAATATTTAAATCATTTTTCTTCTGTGTAGTTTTGATAGGATATCTTATTAACTATTATTCGTATTGGAGTTGCATGGATACAGTTTATTAAAATAGTTGAATTATATTCTAGAATATATAAAAAAAAAGGTAATACATTAACTACATTATGATTTTAAACTTAGGATGTGCATAAATAAAAAGTTCCAGAAAATGAAGTGCATTGAATACAAAAGTAATAGTCACATTTTGATGGTGATTTATTATTTCTGGTCATAGGTGGATTTTTTTGATAAACAGCTTTGAAATGTAGCAAAGTGATATCTATACATGACATGTATGTTATACTGAATATAATTATATTATATGTATATATATACATTGGAATTTCTCAGCAACATGGTAGCATTTAATGAATACCTGAAATCAGTGCAAATTTTAGCTCATTTTGGGCTCTCAGCGCAGAAGATCTACTGGCCCCCTTGGCACTTGCTGATTGAAATTTTTTTACTAGAAAACCTGATTAAGTCCAGTGGGTGCCTGCCCCAAGTGCCCAATGGATGAACAGGCAATGCCTGAAATTCTACTTATAATGCTAACTTAAATGGGTAAATTATTGTTCTAAACTGAACTCAGTGGTCCAACAGCCCATGAAAGCCTACTGTGCCATCTCGTATTTGTGGGCGCTGAAGTGCATGAGCAGATGTTCTGGTCTAGTGGTCAGTCTGGCGCGAACCCCCCAGTGTTTAGTTCCCAAGAAAGCTTTTTACTTATTTATCGACCCACTGAAGGGGTGAAAGGCTGAGTCAACCTTGCTCAACCTGGAATTTGGACCCCACACCTGTGGCATGGAAGGGTGATACGCTACCTCTCAGCCAAAATTATGGTACTACTGTTTCAATAATATCAGAATAGCATTAAGCCTGTGAAGAAAATGGTATTTATGACTGCATTGTGTTATCAATATTAGTTTATTTTGTTTAATTTTTTTATTGTATGTTTATCTCACTCTCAATATGCTTTATTTTATTATAAAAGTATTTGACACATCTGGGCTGTATTCCATTTTCCTCTGTCAGACCTTGAAATCTTAATGATATCACTAAGGCTGTTCTAATGGAAATATACGAAACAGGCTTGAGCAAAAATATGAATACATAAACCACCATAATTATATTTTATTATTTATTATCTGATAAAAAAATTTTTGTGTTAATAAGTAAATCACAAACAAATTACATTGTTAAGGAAGTATATCACAAAAGAGAGAGCTTAGTTATTTATACCTTTAATGTTCTTAGAAGGGAAGGGTTTATGTGTGCTTTGCTGGTTAAGTATATTTTTGAGACTTCCTTTAAAAAATGTATAAAACTGCAGATGATAGTTTCATTGAATAGATATTGCTATCACATTGATTTGTTAATAAACCAAATAGAATGATTTTTTATTGTATTTTTGTAGACAAGAAGAAATAGCTGCTGAAATAAATGCAATTAATAATGGGCATCCAACTGTCGAAACAATGAGTAAGCAAACTGCTGCAAAACGAACCGAAAAATCTGAGGTAAGTGTTATTGTAAACACAAAGAAACTAATAAATTGAAATTCAAAACTGTTTGTTATAAACACAAATATTTTTTAGGAGCAGCCTGCCGCTAAACGAAGATGATGTTTTGAGAAAGAATGGATGTAATTAAAATATGTGTTTTATATTTGTATTATTCTGCTATGTGGAATCAGTAATTTGCATTGTGTGCAAACTTTTAAGTACTCTTTTATAAACTCTGGTAATCAATTTTGATTGCCATAACTCCTTTTCAATAGAAGATGGTTTCTATAAGTTTTTTTCATTAAAATCTTTATTTCTTTTTTCAGCATTTAATGCTTTTTCCCCCTTCAAAATCATTAATAAATATCCTCCCCTTGTATTGTAAAAAAAATATCAGGTGTAATTATATAATGGATTTAATATTGTCTACATACTATGTCATTCTAATTTTTGCAAGAACTTCATTATATTGGAATCATTTATTTAAAATATTTTTTGTTTTTCATTGATACTTTTGATTAAAATGTCAATGGTTCGATATTTAAAGCTATTTATCTTTAATATGTTGATATGTATAGGTGTGTATATATATATAGTATCCAGTTTAAATGCTTTTCAATTACATATGTATGTATTTATGTATGTGTACACTTGAAATTGTATTTTCTGAATTAGATTCCACATTCACAGGATTTAATTTTATTGTAGATATTCTAGTTTAGACAGTTAAAGGCATGTGTTTTCTATTGAACTATTTATAATTGTAAATTCAATGTGTAAATCTAAAGCTGCATTACAGTATGTTAAATCTTCCTATCATTTGTTTTTTAAACTAAGAAAGCTACTTTCTATATATATCATGTGTGTAAAAAAAACTTATGGTGTGTTTTTTAACTATTCGATTTTGCTGTGTCCCTTTTATAACATGCCATATATGTATGTATATTACAAATAGGCTGCTTTGTTAGAAAATACCTCAAATTTATATTTACTTTGAAGAATATAATTATTGTATCAGTAAATTTTTAAAAAATTCCAATGTGTGTGTGGTACTCTAGCTAATGAAAATTTGTAGGATGTTAATCAGTTTCTTATTATTTTAGATTTTTATTTTTAAGCTTGCAGAATTGTCTGTGTGTGGAATTTATAAATTCAGAAATTTATTCTCCAAACTCAATTGAATCGGTCATTTACTTAAATCTTGCAAAAATATTTTCCTTCCTTTTTGAGCTCTAGTAAATTTTTGTATATATTGTGGTAATTATTCTGTATGAATGTCTCTTGCAAAACTAATTGTGTATTTATTCCTATTTCTGTTGATGCTGAATGAAACATTGATAGTTAAATGTTTTTTAAGTGATATTTGATTTAAACCTTTTAATTTTATGTATATTTTCTTTAAAATTGAATAATACTCATACTTAATTAAAAATGCTTATGTTTGATGTGTAAGAATTGTTTAATCAAATTTAATTATATGACTTTATTATCACTATTATAATATTTAATTACATATCACTTTATTTATATGATTATTCTGTTATCCAATTAAGCATTATTTTTCAAATATTCTTGGAATTTGAATGATGCATTTCTCCATATTAATGGGGAGAAAAAACTTTTTGAAACCTTTTCTTTTTTTATACTTATCTTATGTTTCTATTTTAAAGTAAATTTCATTTATTCTACCAATGCATTCGTTTCGTGTTTTGTAACAGTGGTACAGAACCATTGCATTTAAAATTAATGGTGCTTCGTGTTTGATGTCATGTTGGATTGTGTGTTCCTCTAATAGTTTATTGTAGTATTTAAGTGTTTACTACCATGAATATTAATGTTTTGCAGCTATGTACAGTCTGCAATATTTTACATCAAAAACCTGTATATAGGTATATTTATATCATTCCAGGAAACTTGATTATTAATTAATTGTGAATATTATTTAAGTGTACATAAATGTTTTGTTCCATCAATATATGCAAGCTATTTGAATGCAATCATTTTTCACATTTCAATTTGCAAATCATTTTTTTTTTAAATATTATTGGAAAATTGTTCTAGTAATGAAAAGAGTTAATTTTTTAGCTTTTAAATTCCCATGGGCAACAACTGTTTTTCAAATTGTGTATATAAATATTGGAAGTGTATATTTTGAAACTGTCTTTTGTATATATGTTCCACCTAATTATGTGGGGAGAAAAATCATATGTTTGAGGTTTCATTTCTTGTAATTTTTATTATTATTATTATTTTGTTGAAATTTGTATTTATCTGCAAAAAAATATCCTTCCATTTTCACACAGTACAATATATATGTATTTTTATATTTTATTTTAAAAAATTAGAAAGTTTGTATTTTATTTGGTATTATGAGTAAGATATGAATCCTGGGCTATATTTTAGTTCTAAACGTATACTATGATATTCTTCATTAATAAGGTAATAAATGTTTCTCTTAGTATGAAATTTAGTATTAAATTCTCATGTATATATATTTATTTATTGGTGAAAGAAGGGAATATCTAAAGATGTACATAATATATATTCTGGTGTATAATGGGCACTTTTAATACTAATTCTTAGACCAAAATTTATTGGTACACATTGTATCCTAGATATAGAAACAATAGATGTAAAAATGAGGAAAATATAAGTGTAAGAAAATTAAATTTCTGCATGTAATTAAAAGGCTGTTTATTTTTTAAAAAAATGACATACCTTTAAAAGTTTTATTTTTTCTCTTTGAAATAAATTATTCCATGCTTTAAAATTTTCCTTTGCGCAAAACGTGTTTATTTATGACATATTAGTTATAAAGATTTCATTTTCTTTCATGATTTTAATGACTGCGTTTTAGTATAGCGAGACCTATATTTACTACTAAAAGAAACCTAGACCAACTGTATTTTAACTACAGCAAGTTATCCTGTTTGTAGAATAATTTACTACACCTTCAAGCATTCCCCTATCCCACATTATTCTCCTTATCACATCTCAACTCAATGTACCATTGCTCAAAAGCTGAGAGAAATCCTTCGAATGAATGATTTCAAAAGATAAGAACATTGTAGATGTATGTTTCAAGTTTCTTTTAGGAAAAGGATGCATGCTATATGGAGAAAATATCTAGAATTTTAAAATTGTAGTTTGAAATTTATAAGGGTGTGCATTATACACCAGAATATACAGTATAAGTTAGAATGTTGTGTTCTAGTTTAATATTCTCTTATGATTTGGAGAATTTTCAGTTTATTTTAAATATGCATTACAAAAAAATAATGAAAGATTCTTAGACTAATTTTTTTACACCTCACTTCTCATTAAATGACATTTCTATTTTCTTTACAAAGATTTGTACAACATTTATTTGGAAGCTATTTTATAATTTTTAAATGAAAGCTGTTATATATATAATTTTTAAATTAATCTATTACTAATGAAGCTAATAGAAAAGTTAATTTTGTTGAAAGACATGATGATGTGATGACATTATTGTATTTATTTTGGTATCCATGTGTGTTCTATGAAAGCATTGATGAAAATTTAAAACAGCCTTGATAACATTTAAAACAATTATGCCAAAATCACTTTTACCAAAGTATGGTTACATATGCTCTGCAAATTTTTGGCAGCAGTAGTGAAGACAAATATATATATATATATATATTTCTTATTAACACAGTTTGTATATAGAGGTGTTATCCTAACTGAAAAAAAAATCACTATGCATTCTAGGATAGTGCTAGTAATAAAGACCAGTTAAAATATATGTATATATATATATATGTGTGTGTAATTTTAATCGATTTCAGTTTTGATCAGTAAAAGGAAACCAATTAAGTTGGTTTTTGAATATAACTTTAAATTACATTATTTTGAAGTTTTGAAAATTAATATATCAGTTTTGAGAGAAGTAGGGGCCTAATTAGCAATTCATTCCTCTCTAGATTTATTAATATTTGTACTGTCATAATAAATGAGAGCATAACTAATTTGAATTAAAACAAAAATAAATACTCTTTAAAATGGAATTAATTCAAAAAGTAAAAGGGGATTAAATTATGTGTAAAAATTATTCTCAATTGAAGAAATCTTTAAAAAATTAAATTTTATTTCTTGTTTAATTGAAATTAAAATTTTAATAAAAGGCATATTTATATATGTATATTTTAATGTTTCAAGCAGTCCCCCCTTTCCATTTGCACTGAGTATACATGCTGGCCCTCTATAATTGTGTTTATGTTAGATTAAAACCTTCAATGGGGGATTATTTTTTTTTAATGTGCTTTGTGATGTTTCAAGAATTGACTCTAGTATGAAATAAGAACTCTAAATATTTATAGACCATCAATTACTATTCCAAAAGATAAGTTGGAATTATGTATTGTAATCCTTACTTTTTTAAAATTATTCTATTATTTTGATTATTGTTACGGATATTTTGTTTTGGAGTAATTAAATTTTCTTTCATACTCCATTTGAATTTAAGGAAACCTTGTTTGTTTGATGAAATTAACTAAAAACTGATAATTCTTGAAACATAACTATTACAATTGTGCAGCTCACTTGTGTATAAGATTAAAATTAAACTTTATTTTAACTGAATAAATATCACATAGTAAAAATCAAGTTAAAAAATTACGTACATTTATAAAAATAATCTTGCTGCGATTTCCAATGGGCTCAATTCATGTGATGTCATAGTCACACAATAAAAACTATCTTGTGTTTCCAGCTAATCAGTTCACCCTCTTTGGTGTTGCCAAGTTTTGCTCTTTGCAGAAACTTTCTCTTAAAAAGTATAAATGTATACAAAATGTATTTATTTAAAAGTATAAGCATAAAATACGATTTTTTTTTAAATTTTAAAAGAACTTTTTGAAGATTTTTTTTTTTTTACATTTAAACATCTTTACCCAAATTTGAAATTTTATCCAAGTTTTGCAGATAGAACATTTAGTTTAATGTTTGTTTTGCATTCAATGAAGAACACGTGTTTTTGTCTTTATCATATGACACCATGAATTGAGCCCATTGCCAAAAAAGTATTCAGTAAAGACATTTGCATTAAAGTTAAACAATTGAGATAAGTAGAAGTAGGATGTATTATGATAATGCATAAAATTTTTTAAGTATTAACTAATGTTGAATCTATACAACATGTATAGAAATTCAAAACAGCTTTCATCAATAATCCTAAAAATTTGAAATGTTACATCAAATTAAAACTTTTTTATCTGTGTTATAATAAATTAACTGTAAATTGGCAAATTTAAAAAAGCAGTACATAAATATATAAAAATATTGCCAAATTTGTGGCAAAACTTTTCATCTTCATATAATAGAATACTGATACAAATGGGATTAAAGGAGATAAAGAAATATAAAGTGAGATAATCTGAGACTGGTTCTCACCTTTTGATACTATATTGTTAAATCTAACCCAAGTTATATGTAAAATTAAAAATATAAAGTAAAGAATTTTCAGTACAAAAAGTGTCGTATATTAATATTTCCTTTCGTGAATATTCTTAATAGACAATTTGAGTGCATCATGAAACTTTTCTCAGGGAGGGGGGAACAACCTAAAAGAGTCTTAAAAATGACTTTACAGGCAAAACACAAATCATGCAACTCAAAATGTTGAGTGGTTGATTATGACATAAGTACTCTAGCTAGAGGTTTTTGGTGTTCCTCATAATAGCATTTAATTTGAAGAACATGCATGACATGGGGTGGACTTCAGATATTCTCATAGTCTAATTGAAGTTCTAAATTACAAGATCGTCACTTTTGCTTTGAAACAAATTTTGCTGACATTGATGCATGTAACAGCTAAGTGAAAATTAATTGTACTTGACCAGAATAAACGAATTATCTGATTTATTAAAATGTAACATATTCTGCATACATGTTTCTTTCCTTATGTCTGAAAGCCAAATTCAGCCTTTTAAAAGTCAAATATACTGGTGGAAAATAATTTTTGCATGCAGATGCATTAAATTAGTTTCAAGGAACTATGCACTCCATATTATAAATGGGTAATTGTAAAATTTTGATAATATTGACTTGAGATGTGAACTTTCTCCCAAGAGACATTAATTATCGTAGTTGTTAAATAATGTGGGGAAAAAAACTAATGTGACTTAAAGGAGGAAAAAAGCATTTTAAAGGCGATTTTATATATATGTATTCATAAGAGTAATTTATGTAAATTTTAAGTTTGTAAAAGGTGAAACATTTGAAAAGGAATGAATTTTGAGTTTAAAAAGTTATATGTTTGGGTCCAAGGAACGCATTTTGAGTTTAAAAAGTTATGTTTGAGTCCAAATCTAAATTGCATGGTAAAGATTCATTTTTTTAAAAAAGATATTAGAAATAAATGGTGTATTTGTATTTTTAAAATGTGTCTTGAAATTGTATATTAAAGTATTCTTTTCCTGAGCAAATGAATGTTTTAGTAACTATTTTACAATTTGTGACAAATTTAACAATTTAAATTTCGCCCTTAAATTACTAGAATTTTAATTTTGTTCATTTTTAATCTTAATTATGGCAACAAATCAATGTCCAAAAGCAATTTTTTTTATTTGAAATAATGTGCCAAAAAACGATTTTTTGTTTTTGAATGGAATTAATTGGAGTATTCTTTGTTGGAATTGTTATAGCTTTCTGCTCTTCAAATATCTTAGAAATATTTAGACAAAATAGTGCCAAACGGTTTTGCTTAACTAATGCAGGTGAAAAAGAGGCTCTCTATATATATCCCACACTCATAAATTTCTTTTGGGAGCATTGTTATCTCGCTCCGTTCAAAGCTCATGGTACTTGATTTAAATTTTATTAAAAAAAGGATGCTCTTTTAAGAAAGATTTAAGATGAGACAGTTTTTTTCATTTTGGGTGCAAAGTCACAAATTTTGAAATCACATTTGGGGTAACCAGACATTTTTGGAAATGCATTGATTGGCATTTGAGCATTTCACTCATCGAAAGACCACCCACGGCGGGTTTTTTTAAAATTTTTATAGAAAGACGATTTTCTCTAAAAATATTGCTTCAAAAATTTTTAGAAGAAAATTTAATTTTTATTATGTTGATTCTTGAAGAGATCACTTAAGCTGTCCATTAGGATTTTCGATTATTTGTGTTTTATATAGTGTACAAATGAAGTATTTATCCTTGTGTTTCGTAAATCCTTAAATTATATATGTAACAAAAAATTTGAAATCTTAAGTTACTTGAGTACTGCTGTTGTTTGTACTCAGGTTATATGTGGTTTTTTAATATTTGTGTTTTATATGATGTTCAAATGAAGTATTTTAGATTTGTTTAATAAATAAATTTCTTTGAATTTTTTTGTGATAAAAATTTAGATCTTAAATTACTTGAGTACTAATGTTTGTACTCTAGTGTATGTTTTTGAATATTTGTGTTTAGTAAGTCTTGCACTAAAGGTAAAAGTTTGGAGATATTTTAAGTTACTTGAGTATTGTGAAAGGCATTTTCATTTGTAAATTATTATTTTCAATTAGAAAGTAGTAGTGGTTGGTATGTATTATATGTATCGTTTCTTTAGCGTTTTTTACTTAAATATTTGGATAATTTTATTGGTTTTTAAAATTTGATTTTTTTTCTGAATTGAAAAAACATTGCTTAAAAGATAATTTTGTATGACATTTTCTGAAATAGATTTTGTAATATGTCTAGAATTCGCGAGCTGTTAAATGCATATTAAAAAAGAACTTTAATTTAAGAGAACATTAAAAACCCAATGTTACTGAAATTTGCACCACATTGTTCTTTTTTATGTTTTAGTGAAATCCTTATGTGTTTTCAAAGGTAAGGCTATTGAAGCATTGGTGAGAATTAATGAACATCCAATTGACATTTTTATGTTTAAACGAGCATTCACTACTTTTGTCTTGGACTGATATTTGAACTCCAAAAGATGTTTGAATCTCATGCACACCAATGTATATGAAAAGTCATTTGTAAAGTGATGGTATGTTATAACATTGTTCCCTAGAACAACAGCCTGTTGCTGTACACTTGTATCGCATTACTGAACGGCTCAAAATAAAATGCCAATAAAACCAAACTGTCCTGGCTATGAGATATTTCACTGTATTGAACACTATCCTACAGTCAACATTGAAAAGACTCATATTAGGTATTTTGTGAAAGCATTTTTTTAAAAAAATAGATAACACATTTTTTTATAAATGCAATGATAGAGCACAATTTTTTGTCTAGCCCATTTTTAATACGACGTTCTAGACATTTGAAATTGTTATGCCCCTTCCCTTCACTATTTCCAGAGGACCCCTCTCCTTCAGTTCCTACCGTGCCAGTTTTGACTCGAGAGGAATTTTCCCTTTGTTTTTGCTCTTCGGAGAGTCTTTCCATTATCCACCACCTATGGAACCACCGTGTCCTGAACTGGAAACCGGCAGCCGTAAGAAAAGTATAGTGGCATGCAGTGCCGGTTTATCCATTGGGTGCCCTGGGTCTCGGAAGGGCCCGGATAAGCTGGACTTAACCACATTTTTTGGTTATAAATTTCGATCCTCCTGTGCCAAGAGATCTGTAGATCTTCTGCGCCCAGGGCCCGAAAAGAGCTTAAATCGGCATGGTTTGGCCACTCTTGTTAATTTCTTATCTTAACGACAGCATGGATCATCCACCAACCCTTTTGTGAATTATTGAAATCATTTGCAATTTCTGTATAGAACATTTTACTGCAGAGTCACACTGCAAATCTTTTTTGAAGTTCAGGTGGAACACTTCCAATTTCAGCTGGAAATGGCGAAGGGAACATTGTGATAAAATTTCATTCTCACAAAAATTGGAAAATCTGCTTTTGAAATCCTTTTCAGATTTGAAATGAACTGTACTTAATTATTTGAATTCCGTTTCTTCACACCCACTTTTATTAAGCAACTGACTTTCCCATAGGATTATTTTTGCCTCAAAGATTATGAACAAGTAGATCTTTTCGCACTAAGTGGTAGTTCAAATCATTGAGATTACGAGTAATATCAACAAGAATTGCAAAGTCTCTTGACCAATTTTCATAATTGAACTCGTCAATAGATTCCACGAATTATTGAATTTCGCTCTTCAAACAGTCGCTGAAGCATCTTTCCTCGGCTCAACCAACGTACTTTTGAGTAATGCACAGCGTAACGCCGTGTTCACCTTCCAAATTAACCACTTTTGCATCAACCATCGCGTGTTGAAAGTTTGACAAGGACTTCTTGCACAAATTTTCTTGGTGGATGATTACTGTGAACAGTCTTCATATTATTTCCACATGCCTTCACATCAGATTTGAATTAATATAGTTACTCCTACTTTCTCTCCAGTCATAGATTTAGCATCGTTTGTAGTTTTAGCAGATTTATATTGCTGAAATCTAATTCACATTTCTCCAAAGTTTGTGTCAGATCCGAATACAAATCTGCCCATTGTGTTGTACTTCTAACTACAACGACACTGGCTATAATTCCTCTACAATTGGGAAGTCTCTATTAACGCTACTAATAAAAATGGCTACTTGTGCAGCATCTGTTTTGATTGCTACAGAATAAAATTCAAATTGTTTACGTTTGAGTTTCAATTTAACTGTTGCGATATCCTCCACGTGGCCTTGTCGCCAAGGTCGCAGACTCGTGGCTGGTATGTTATGAGTTTGAGCCTATTACCACTGAGAAGACCCGCTGTGTAGAGGAGGCCGATGCATGTTAATTATGTCGAAATTCAAACGTCCTCCCTTTGGTGTGAAGAGTGGGTGCCGGCTCAGATGTCGTCCTTGTCACTTGACCATGGTTCAGAATTGCGCGGTACGTTGCCAATAGCCCTCGTGCAGCTTTATCGTGTAACGTAAATATATAACTCTCGCGATAACCTCCACGCGTCTTGCTACTGATACACCAGACACGCTAATATTCTATATGGCATGAGATGGACTAAAGCATATCAACTGCACTCTGAAGACATTCTTTTACAAACTCTCCATCGGCAAAGGGTTTTCCACGCTTAGCATTTGTAGCTGACAAGGACATTATTATCAGACTATTTATTCGTTCTGATGACAAAATTTAGCTCTGATATTAATTCTCTATCCCTTCGAAAATGTCTTTCTAAAGCAGAATATTTTCCACTCTATAGTATATTATAGTGTCTCTTGATGTTGTATTCTTTCATCGCAGCTACACTCGTTGCAAATAATGTAAACTGCCTTACTCTTATGTTCAACAAAATTAAAGATCTAACCACTTTTCTTGAAAAAACTCGCACTGTTCCTCATGTTCTTTTTTCGTTATCAAGGATTGCTATTGTGCCCTCATTCAAAGATCATTAATGCTTCTGAATTTCAGAATGTATGAGTATAATCTAGCTTAAAATCAACTGTTTTTAAAAACTTGCTTATTACCAACCAAACAGGATGTTTGAAACGACCCATGCCTTTGACAGCTGATTGCAACATTATGAGAAATATGATTTACCTCATTTATTCTCCTTCTATAGTAGCGGGAGGCTTAAAGTCACCTTTGGTGAAAGATTTGCACCCTGTTAAGTTCTTTTAAATATTAATTAAATTTCTTTTAAAATGGGCAAGTTATCAACTCATGTTTTCTCACATCATCAGACAGGAGATAAAAGCCCTGACGGGCTATGTGCTCCGCAAACAACCCCAGCTACATAGTCAATTTCTGAAGTGATAACTTATTTAGGTGCGTTTTTATGAAGAGTGAATACAAAAATTAGGCGTCGGGTGCGTTACGTTCACACGGATTTTTTCAGCTGAAGTCGCGAATTGTGCTTGGGTCGGTGACGCGCGCGAAGTTTTTAATTAAAAGCTTTTTAGGCACGTGTTTTTTTTTTTAAGTAAAAATCTCATGCACACTTTTTCACGTGAATTTTTTTTTTTTTTTTTTTTTTTTTTTGTGTTTCTATGTAATTATTACTATCTTGTGGTCCACTTCCGCGAGTGAACGAGAGAAGAGGAAGCGAAAACAAGTAGTATAAGAAAAAAATTTTAAGTAAATTCCTACTTAGATCAACAAAGAATAATTTTATTTTAGCTACTTTTTATTAAATAGTTACAATTAATATAAATGTGTATATTAAGTGGTAATTAATTTTTGTTAATTATCAGTAAAGTATCGTATTGTCATCCAAAATAATCGTGTTTATAAAATTTCAGTTCAACTGAATGCTTTAAAACGTAAGAAAAAAACCTTTTCAAGTTTTGACACAAGTCGCCAAAAATGATGTCAACGTGGCTGTATTTGTAATTCTTAAATAATTAGTTTTAATCTATTATTATTAACTATAATTAAATTATTGTATTGCCATCCAAAATAATCATGTATATAAAAATTCAGCTCAATTGAGAGCTTAAAAATGTATTTTATTAACGATGGAAACTTCCACCAAGATAAATAAATAGAGAGAGTGTGAGTTAATAGTGTAGAAAGTGAATAATTGGGAAAAAAAATTATTCTCTTGTATAGGAGATTGAAGATAAGAAGAAACGAAACGTTGGATCTATTTTTTGAATCAGCAGAAAGAGCATTTAAACGCAAAAATGTGCCAAAAGAATTAAAATCCAAAATCTTAATGAAGTTAATTGGTAAGAAAGTTTCAAATATTTTGCTTTATATTAGTGAAGACCAGTAGCGCACACAGGAATTTTTCAGGGGGTCCGGGATCGAAAGTTCACCATTCTTGTATCATGCTCCTTTTGATTTTGTCAATTTTCGGGAACAAAACACAGTAAAAAACTAATTTTTGAATAAATAATTAGCATTAATTAATAAAATTAATCATTAATAACAAGTAATTAAATTTTATGTACTATATACTTAGAATTACAATCAATCGGGGAAAAAATCAAGGGCTTTGGGGGTTCAGGACCCCCCTTTGTGTGCGCCACTGGTGATGACAACTAATAGATTAAGAGAAAGTAAACGCATTAATTGTGAAAAATCACGAACCCACTCCTTTTGTTTGCTTAAAAAAAATTTTTTAAAAGTAAATGCCTCTCACAGGGCATACGTTTTCCTAGCCTTACGTTGTATAAACGGTAGTTCGTTCGTATTATCGCAACGATATTGGCTACATTATATGAAGGGAAGCACATAGTTTCCAATTCAGCGGGTACGACACATGGGAAATCAGGATTACCAACTTGTCGAATTATCTTGAACGTTAGCATTGCTGTACAATTTTGTTGCGATAGAACACAAATACTATATAAACATATATCTATATATATAAAAATGTTGTGTGTGTGTTGGGGTTTGTGTATGCGCGCATAACCCAAAAAGTTCTGCATAGATTAATCTGAAATATTGACACAACGTTGCATTTGTCTCTGGTCAGGATCTTATGTACTTTTTATTTCGAAATTCTCTCTAAATTTTTTTAAATTTAATTTTTAAGTGATTTTTTGGTGTTACGACGTCACGATTCGCTCTGAATGCGAAAATTTAAACTTTACGCTTAGATTTTTCGAAATTATTGTATAACTCTTCTATGGTTATGTTTATGCGTTGTCATATTTATCTATTTATTGTCCTTTGATACGTAATTGGGATTATTTTTCGAATAAATCTTTTTTTAAAAATTATTCTTTCAAGAACTCAAATTTTGTTTTGTAGGTTTGGCAACAGTTGGATAGCATTATCGCGGGATGTTTAGGAAGTCGTTAAATAAAGAGCACTTTTTTAGAAGAGGAGAGGGGAAAGAAACAGGGGGTGACAGTCTGCAGGGTTACAGAACTTAGCAAATTTCTCGCCAATATCGGCGCTTGCTTTGAATACGATGCCAATCATTCATTTTCGCATTAGACGTGGACCTGTTCACACGGTGAAAGCTGTATTCTTATCGAAAGCATAAAAAAAAACATATAACCATCTTTCGAAATAGCAAGTTTAAATACATGGAACAAATTTATTTTAAATGAAATTAAATAATTTATTTCTTCATTATTTTTTTAATAAAAAGTTGAATTATGTAATTGCGGTGGTAAGTAATACGAGCAGAAAGCGCTTACATTATTGTTTTTTGAAGCTCCGGGTTTTTAACGAAACGATACTGGATTAATTTAGATAATACGATTACTCATGGCACGGAAATTCAAAAAAGAAGCAGCTCCTCTGTTGTACATTTTGTATATGTTACGAATAAGTATTTTAAATATAACCAATAAGTGATTTAGTCGGATTTTTTACAAATGTTATTACTATAAATCGAAAGGGTAATTTTTTTGTTACAGAATAAAAAGCGTTTACTAAAGTGATTTGAAAAGCTTATTTTCGTATTTAGTTTTCTATTCTACAAAATATGTTTATTTATAATTTTAGATAGCTTGTGCACTGAATATTCATTGATAGATTTTTATTAAATCGGTTATTTATTTTGCTCATTCTGTGGGTCATCAAATTACATTTTAATCGTTACGTAATTGTAAATCCTTGTTTTACTAATAACAATTCAATATGTATATATATTCATAATGATACAAGTTGAATGACGGATTGACCGGAAGCTATGGTTTTCACTCTGACAATGAATCGAGTTTCTCTGATATTTTTGTTTAATATAAACGAAAATTTTTTTAAAGCTTAATATTTTATCACTTTATAACAAACTCTCCCTCTGTAAAAATAAAAGCAGACTTCCAAAATTAACTAGAAACAATTTTTTTCTCATACTTGAAAGCTAGATCAGATTATAAATTAAACTCATTTTCAAACGGAATTTAGCATATATCCTTCCACAGTATAATCATATATCTACACATATAATGTATGAACTCGACTCAATTTGTTACTAAACTTATGCCAAATAAAATAATGAAAAAGTGGATTTCAATTACATGTTACTGCTAAATGTAATTATTCATATATAAATACGTATTTGTGCAAGCAATTCTTTTTTTTTTTTTTTTTTGTACCTAATGAAATTCGAGTTCGAACAAGACAAAAATTGAATTACATACTTCCTTTTTAATTAAATAGAATGAAAAGTCGAATTTATACATGGTATGCGTAATTTACACGCAATAAGTTGTCTTATAAAGAGAAAGTTAAAAATTCGCAGATTTAAAATACAAGAATTCTCGTTCCATAAGAAAACATAGGATACTCTCTCTTATGGTTTCCTCTTCTAAAATAACTATATTGAACGCCGAATTAAAAATAAATTCCCTTATTTAAATGCCTACAAAATGAACGAAAAGGTTTATTGAAATATTTTTACCTTAGCAACAATAGAAACCACAATTTCACACAATTGTTTCTTTACAGTAAATTATTTTAAACAAGGGATGCATTTCTCTACAATATTAAAAATCATACGGTCAATTATTTACAAATTACTAAGAGCACTTCTAAATTTATATTAATTTAAGTATACAAAGCATGATTTAATTTTTTTAAGAAAAAGTGATTAGAATTTTTTGCGAGATTTTCTGGCCGTAATTTTATATCCTTGCTAATTTTAAATAATTTAAATAGAGTTTATCCATAAAAATGTTTCTAATTATAAAAGTAAAATTTTATTTCTATGAATGTCCCTAAAATTTTAAGACACGTTTACATAAATAATGGACATCATACTTAAATTCCTGTTTAATTTTTAATTATTGAGTTCCAACCCTCCTCCCAAACTTTTTAGACAGTCATAAAAGCGTGATTCTTACTGATTAGTGTGTGGGGGGATAAGGATGATAATCTTATTTTTTCTGCTTAAATCTTCAAAACATGCAGATACTCTAAAAATAGTTTATTTATTCAACCATATAATAGTATTACTTCTATTTGTTATTCTCTCTTCCGTGTTCTTTTTAATAAATTCTGAAGTTGGAAAAAAAATTACTTTTGAGTCAAAGATAGTATTCACAGTCCTCTAGCGTAAATCAATTACTTTTCATTTAATGTTAAATACCGTAAATTGTGCCAATCCTAGCTCATGACGCATGGATATTTAATCACGCAAAGTGAGTGAGATTATGGTGAAGCATTGAATATCGCGCAAAATGGGTGATGACACAGATAATTTTTATCAAATTGCAACTGTAGCACTTTTTGCTGAAATAAAAGGCCATTTGATTTCATAAATAATTACATTATATATATATATATATATATAATATATATAAACGTTTTAAAGAAGCGTGCAAATAACCAAATATCATACAAAAAGAGGATAACCTAAATGAAATTGGGACTGGTAAAACACATGACTTTTAACAAATTTGGTAAATTCAATGCAAAAACTACATTATTTTTTTAAAACACTTTTAATACAACTGATCACATACACGAGTACATTTGTTATATTGTAAATAGTTTTGAAATGAGACAATCTAAAACATAGTTTAAAATTAGAATATAATACATTTTTGACTAATTGTGATATTGGTTGCTAAATAACACGGAAACATTAGATTTGTGGTGCCTCAATTTCAATAGTATGCGTCTGCTTTAAATCTGGTAAAACACCATTTTAAATAATTTGACCGAAAAAACCGAAGTTTATTTTGCTTTTATTTCAACTTTCATATTATTCTATTCTCTGTATTTTAATGTTGGATCATATCTGCAAGTAGCTGTATTATTGGCTGAGATTTATTTTTGTAATAATTTTAGTTAAAGGGAAAAAATACAGCATTATGTAACAAAATTTGTTTCAAATGTATAGAGAATGTATTTGATAAAGCATGACGACGATAAACCTGGATCCCCATTTAATTAGTTATAATTGTAAGGGGTATATCAAGGTGTTGACTCATAATAAAATAAATTCTCATCGGAAAACTTGATCAGTTCAAACTTTATAAGAAAAAAAAGTAAAAACAAATCTTTATAGCCTTGACTTTCTCTATAGCCTGTGTGACGTATATTCAATAACACTACGAATAACCTAAGACCTCCCTCCCTCTGATTTTTCATAGAAGTTTAGGGGCCATAAAAGAAGAGACATCTGTTTCGCATTGCTTCTTCCCCACTCAGTTCAAGGTCATTCGTTTGATACGTGGTCGAAAATCGAAAACGAATTCAAGCATCTCCCCCTCTTTCAGAGGGTGGCTCTCCCGTCCCCCGCCTGTGGGGGCAATTAACCGCAGCTCTTTTACAAAGCTGCACTTGTATTTTTCTCATTTCAGATAATTTCCTTGCTCAAACGTGAATGGGATTCTAAGCGCTATTTTTTAAAAATTAGCTAATTTTATAAACAAAAGGAACTGAGGAAAAATATTTGAAATTATAGTATGATCATGGAATGTACATTAAGTTTTATTATTAACTGTAGTAATAATTTTTTTTTGGAGGGGCGGGTGAGTTTGTACGGAATTAATGATTTCTAATATGCAATAACGCCTGCTTTTTTGCTTGGATTATTTCAAATGCGAAAGTTATTTCTTGGCATTAAGTCATCTTAATACAACCTAATTGGAAAACAAAAGAGATGCTGACATTGAGTTTCATGCTTTTAAAAATTAAAATTTGTTTAAAGATGCGAAAATTTCTTTATATGACAAAAAGAAATTATAACTGATAATAAACACTTTACTTATTCTTAAGATTTTAAAGACTGTGTAAACATTTACCACTTTGTAATAGAAAAAGATAATATTAAGAGAAATTTTTTATATAAGTATTAACATTGATTTTGATGCTATAAAATGTAGTCAAAACTTTATAAATTTTATAGATGACATACATATTTTGAATAAAATGTTAGTTTTCAAACTCTTTGAATCTCACTCAAAGTAAAACATTTTAAAGATGTTAAATGTTAATAAAAAGAATAAGCTGATCACACATACACACAGAAAATATATTATTTTAGGAACAATATTGAAGCTGAGTAGTAGTGCATCACGTTTCCTCACCACAGGTGCGAGTTTCAAACCCGGGCTGGGCATGGTTGACTCAGCCTTTCATCCTTTCTGTGGGTCGATAAATAAGTGCCATGCTTGCTTGGGAACTAAACACTGGGAGTTTTGCGTCATATTGACCACATGACCGAAGCATCTGCTCACGCAACTCAGCGCCCAAGGTCACGTATACTGAGATGGGCACAGCAGGTCTTGGCTCTCATGGGCTGTTGCGCTACTGAGTTAAGGAATAATATTTGATTACAAAATATAAATGTTCAAATTAGAAAAAGCAGTTGAAAGTACAGAATTTAATGTACAAAGAACACATATTAAGGAATAAACAATTTTCCCCCTTTAATATGAGCAAATGATTATAATGCAAACAGATACCATTATTATATAATAAATTATTAGCTTTACATAGAGATATTCTAAAATCGTTTATAGAATTGCAAATCGATGAAAATCTCAATAACCGGTGAGAGAGAGTGACAAGTAATGTCGCTCTGTTCAGCTACACGAGGACTTTTGGCGACGGACCTCATAATTTTGAACCATGATCAAGTGACGAAGACGACACCTGAGCTGGCACCCCTGTCTTAACTTCCACACCACACCAATGAGAAGACGTTTGAGCCTCAATAGATTTAACGTGTATCAATACTTCTACATGACGGCTAATAACTAGATGATAAATATCGAATATTCTTTTACTTTTGGAATCTATTTCCAACTATAATCACATTTAGTTTCTATACCTGTTGAGAAAACTCTCTACCGAATTTTCAATAAATATAGTTCCATCTTTACAATTAGATTCAGTAATTAATTTTTAAATTTTTTTTCATAATTACACGACAAATCTTTTTAAATATTTTCTGACACAAATACAAAATTATTCATTATTTAAGAAAAAAAGGTTTTCAAAAAAAAAAAAAAAAAAAATGTAATAGACTTTGAGTATTTTGTTCTATACATTTCTTTAACCAGCCTATCCATTTAAATTCTAAAAAATTGGTGTAATTGGGTAAAAAAAAGAAGCACTTATTTCATTTTAATTAAAGGTACAATAAACTTAGATAAAATGAATTAAATTTTGTTAAGTAAAACTTATTTATATTTTGATTTTCAGTAAATGCATTAAAATATGTAAATTATTATAAATTCATTTTTCATTCTATTAAATGCAGGAATTTGTTACACAAACTTGATTTACGTAGGTGTCAAAACTAATGTAATTTTTAATCTATATATATAAAAATGAATGTTTGTATGTATGTCATCGATGAACTCAAAAACTACTGTACCGATTCTTATGAAAATTGGTATATATATGAATTTTTCCACGGAGAAGGTTTGTATATAATATGCTCATTGATGCCACTTGCCACCAGGTGGCGCTGCAGAGTAGCAACTTCTGCCCCGTTCAACCGATTGTCATGAAAATCATTATGACCATGTATTTTTACTCAGAGGAAACGAATATGATATTCGTATTAATGGAAGTTACTACCAGATGGCGCTTCCATGTATCAAGTTCAATACTGATTTTAATAGATATCTATACGAATTCGTATAAATAAAAGTTCTCAAAATATATTTTTGGTCCGATAAGTAAAATAAAACTATAAACTTTCTTTTCTTCTCTATCTCTTCTTCTCTTCTCTTTCTCTTCTTCTCTATCTCTTCTCTCTCTCTCTCTCTCTTTCTCTATTCTCTTTTTCTTCTCCTCTATCTCTTATTCCCTTTTCTTCTCTTCTCTATCTCTATAAAAATGATTGTTTACCTGTATGTCTTTTCTAGAATCGTAAACTATGTATTTGATTATGTGAAGATGTCATTCTAATGAATTTCATATATTGTCGTTGCAGTTCATGCTGATATGAATTGAAACAAATGAAGCGAACGATAGATGACATTTCGAGTCGAGAGTGACATAAGAATTTGTGTAGGTTGTGAAATTCATATCTAGCTTACATTAAACAGACAATATTGTGCGTATTTTTATATTTGGGAGAGTTTTTCGAATAATTTTGTGCATTTCATCGGAAGCTGAATTAATTTAGATAAATACTTCAATCGGATTGAATATTTGTAGTTTCCGTGAGCTGATTATATTCATTTTCAACAGTGAATTTACGAAGATCATCGAATGTGTATGTGAAGTATTTGACTGCTGATTGACATTCCAAACGCATTTGCTGAGCGGTTTTTTTTTCTTATTAGCATCTTATACCATCTGCGACTTTTCGACGTTTTATAAATTCAAAAGCATCACGTCGTTCCTGTATAATTATGCCTCCAAAGCGACGAGCAATTGGCCGATCTACACCTCAAGCACGAAAGAGAAGAGCATTACGAGCCTCAGAATCAGACGAGCAACGAGCATTAAGGCTGGAAAATCTTCGAGTACACGCTACTGAGACCCGTTCGTCTGAATCGTCTGACCAACGAGAAGTAAGATTAGAAACTGATCGAATACGTATTAATCAGATCCGTTCTTCTGAGAGAACTGAATTACGGGAAAGAAGGCTGCAAAATGTTCGAATAAGCACTGCTCGATCAAGACAAACACTGCACGCTGATTTGAATCTTAGTGCATTCCATTATGACAGTAATAATGATTAAAGTCTTCATCAAAATGTCGTCATTGGAAAAATGGATAAAATTTGCATGTATTGTAGTGCACTCAAATTTAAAAATGAAACGCGTGGAATGTGCTGCGCCAGTGGAAAAGTTAAGCTACCAGAATTACATTCACCACCCGAACCACTGTCAACGTTTCTATCTGCTGTTACACGTGTGTCGAAGCATTTCTTGGAAAACATCCGCAAGTACAATTCATGCTTCCAAATGACATCGTTCGGTGCAACGAACATCGTGCGCGAAAATTACATGCCGACATTCAGAGTCCAAGGGCAAATTTATCATCATGCCGCATCGCTTCTACCATTGCCGGACGCAGATCACAAGTTCCTTCAAATTTATTTTATGGCAAACAGTGATGAACAAATTGAACAACGATGTCATTATAATGCGGGCACTAGACGAGAAATTGTGGGTGCGTTACAAGGCCTTTTCGATCAACACAATGAATTAGTTCGGTTGTTTAAAACCGCCATTCAACGAATGCCAGCCGATGACTATGCAGTTGTGATTCGAGCAGACAAAAGACCCGTTGGCCAACACGAGAGACAGTTCAATGCACCAACAATCGATAAAGTGGCGATCGTTATAGTTGGCGAAGAATTTGAATCGCGCGACATAATTCTTCATCGCAGAAGTGGTGACATTCAGCGAGTCTCCGAAACTCATCGCTCATACGACGGATTGCAGTATCCGATTCTGTTTTGGCGAGGAGATGATGGATATCATTTTAACATCAAAATGATAAATCCACAAACAGGTGAGGAAACGAATAAGAAAGTCAGTGCCATGAATTATTATTCGTATCGACTGATGATTCATCAAAACGCTGAGAACCACATTCTGAAATGTAGACAATTGTTCCATTAATATATCGTCGACATGTACGCGAAGATTGAAACCGAACGGCTATTATATATTCGATTGAATCAAACCGAGTTGCGTTCTGAACAGTACATCCATTTACGAGACGCAATCGTTAATGATGGTAACGTCAATCCAAACGAATTGGGAAGAATGGCCATATTACCGTCTACATTCACGGGGAGTCCACGGCACATGCATGAATACGCACAAGATGCGATGACATACGTTCGCGCATATGGTCGTCCAGATTTGTTCGCCACCTTTACATGCAATCCAACATGGAATGAAATTAAAGAACTTCTATTAGTTGGACAATCATCTTCGGACCACCATGACATTACCGCACGCGTATTTAAACAAAAATTGAAATGTTTGATGGATTTTATTATCAGGCATCATGTTTTTGGAGAGACACGCTGCTGGATGTATTCCATTGAATGGCAGAAAAGAGGATTGCCACATGCACACATATTTTGGTTTGGTTAATCAACAAAATTACGCCTGATCAAATTGATCAAATCATCTCAGCAGAAATACCAGATAAGCACATTGATCCAAACTTATTCGACGTCGTCACCAAAAATATGATCCATGGCTCATGTGGCGCATTCAACAATAATTCATCATGCATGTCTGATGGGAAATGCACGAAACGATACCCAAGAAAATTGGTTTCTGATACTATCACTGGCAATGACGGATATCCACTGTATCGTCGACGATCAGTTGAGGATGGTGGCAAATCCGTCGTTCTGAAAGTACGAAACATTGATATTGAAGTAGATAATCGTTGGATAATCGTCAAAGACCTTCAAAGCACACATTAATGTTGAGTATTGCAATTCAGTGAAGTCGATCAAATACATTTGCAAATATGTCAACAAAGGAAGCGACATGGCAGTCTTCGGAGTAGGGAATGTAGCTGCACCGCTCGATGAAATCAACCAATATCAACTTGGACGCTACATAAGCAGCAATGAAGCAGTATGGCGCATCTTATCATTTCCAATCCATGAACGACATCCAACAGTAATACACTTGGCGGTGCATCTCGAGAATGGACAGCGTGTGTACTTTACAGCAGATAATGTACGTGCAAGAGCATTGGTTCCACCGGCAACAACTTTAACTGCGTTTTACTCATTGTGCCAAGATGATCTTTTTGCTAAAACTTTGCTTTATTCTGAAGTACCGAAATTCTACACGTGGAATGCATCGACTAAAAAGTTTCAACGTCGCAAACAAGGTAAAGCAGTTGAAGGACATACCAATTTATATTCCAGTGATGCATTGGGTCATCTGTACACTGTTCATCCGAACAATACAGAATGCTTCTAAGATTGCTGTTGATCAATATACGTGGACCAATGTCCTTCCAAGATTTAAGAACAGTCAACGGTCAGCTGTGCGCTACTTATCGCCAAGCTTGCCAAGAACTAAATCTTCTTGAGAATGATGCACATTGGGACACTGCACTAGCTGATGCATCGAATACTGCTCGACCACAGCAAATACGCACGCTACTTGCCATAACATTAACAACCTGCCTCCCATCTAATCCAAAAGATCTTTGGGAAAAATACAAGGACTACATGAGTGAAGATATTCTACATCGTTTGCGCGCTGCGAATCAAAATCCGGACATTCAATTCACACCAAACGTGTATAATGAAGCATTGATTTTGATTGAAGACATATGTTTGACAATCGCTAACAAGGCACTGGTGCAACTGGGAATGCCTGCTTCAAACCGACCTGCAAACAACCTTTTTGATCGTGATTTGCAACGAGAAACACACTATGATTCTGATGAACTGGGGACATTCGTTAGGACAAATCTTCCGCAGTTGATTCTAGAACAACGCATTGCGTATGACAGAATTATGCGTGCAATCACAGAACAAAGCGGTGGACTGTTTTTCATAGATGCGCCCGGTGGTACACAGGCAAGACTTTTCTTCTTTCACTAATTTTGGGAACCATACGATCACAAAATAATATTGCACTGGCTATTGCATCATCTGGAATTGCGGCAACTCTTTTGGATGGTGGCCGAACAACGCATTCAGCATTGAAACTGCCGTTGAATTTGCAAAACACTGAGGCACCAACATGCAACATCAGCAAAAACTCTGGAATGGGAAAAGTACTCCAAACGTGTCAAATTATCATATGGGACGAATGTACAATGTCTCACAAGAAAGCATTGGAAGCGCTTGATCGTACACTGCGAGATTTCAGAGGAAACAGACGGATCTTCGGTGGCGCACTCATTTTATTGTCTGGTGATTTTCGACAAACACTGCCCATTATACCACGATCAACACACGCTGATGAACTTCATGTATGTCTTAAATCAGTGTTTCTCAAAGTGTGGGGCGCGCCCCCTGGGGGGGCGCGAGCGTATCGAAAATTTAAAGATTTTTTTTTAAAAAAAATAACCGGAAAGAGAAATAAAACAAAATGCTTTCTTCCATAATAAAAAAAATACACACAACACTGACATAATTTATGTTTATTATCTGGCTTTTTTCCGTCATTAAATAGCTATCTTTGATCCCAAAACCAAATTAAAGAAAAAAAAAACATTTTGTTTTATTTGCTGTATTTCCTCAATGAGAGATTTTTTTATTACGTTTTAACATAAAATATTACTCGTTTAAAAAAAACAAAACCCAACCCCGAGAAAAATTCTAAGAAGATAAACAATTCACCACTATAATTATTATTGAAATACTGTACATTAGTTGTAGAAAAAGAAAAGGAAGTCATGATTCACTTTTCAGCCAGGCTGCATAGTACGTTTGCTAATCATTTGATTGACCTTCAATCTTATGGTATGGTTTTATTATCAATATTAGTTCCCTCCCATCTTTTATGCGTTTGCTTTTCGCTTAGGGAAATTGTAAATAATTGAGTTTTGCGATATTTGGTAAAGAATTGATTGGTTTAACATTTCTGTAGGATAATTGAAAAGTGTATGATTTGCGTCCTTTATTATGGTCTTGTACTTTTTAATCATTTTAGTTCAGTTTTATTGGATTTTTTCTCAAATCATCAAAGAATTGAATAGTCCTTGAAAGAAGGTAAGTATACTTTCTATAAATTAAAATATTCACTAGAATTCCGATTTGTATCGTGTACAGTAAAAATAATTCTAAACAAATGATTGGGGTGACTGAGTCCCCCCGCACAACCATTAATGTTAGTATCGAGTACGCGCCTGCTCGCGGGTTAAAACATTTTGAAGTCTTCTCGCTTTAAATGTTAAAAAGTAACACAATTATTCTTCATCGGAATTTTATATTCTTTTTCATAATTTAACATTAATTCTAAATGCTAATTGTGTGAGGTTTAAAATTACAGTTCTTTTAAACAGTTATTTACAATTATAGCATTTATCTAAAAAAAAATCATTTTACATTTTTGTATACAATGCCGTGCACACAGTTTTACTCTCCTTACAGTTCAGCTATTATATCAAGAATAATGTTTTATTTTTTTAAAAAATGAACTCTTGCGAAGAGTCGGTGTTTCAGCCAGTATACGTTTGATGTATCAGTACTGAAGAAGGTATTTTATAAATAATTTCTTATTACTGAATTTGGCCGCGGTAGCCGAGTGGTATAGATATCGGATCGTGGCTTGCCTTGTCACGAGTTCGAGCCCAGTACCACTAAAGATCCGCCGTGTAGGGCAGCGATGCACGTTAAATCTGTTGAGAGTTGAAACGTTTTCCCGTTGGTATGGTGTGGTAGTTAGGAGAGAGGGGTGCCAGCTCAGGTGTCATCCACGTCACTTGACCATGGTTCAAAATTACGTGGTCCGTCGTCAAAAGCCCTCGTGCAGCTGAACAGTGCGACGTTAATATTCAATCAATCAATCTTATTACTAAATTAAGAACAAGTTTAATAATTATTAGGAACTTCCATGGGCTTGTCTTGTAGAGGAAAGTTTTTCAAAGGAAGGTTTAATATCAGAAATTGACACTTAAAGAGTTATTTTTCTATATTTAGCTGAGATCTATATTTTGTCTTCAAGGCATCCACTGCAGAAAATCCGGTTTGAAAAAGGTAGGATGTTGAAAATGGTAATAGTATACGAAGTGCTTTTGTTTTCAGTACAGATAATTCCTCATCCACCTCTACCCCAAATTCAAAGAGCGATTTATCACAAAATTGCCTTTTAATTTTTCACAGGTTGTGAAATCTATGAAGATTTCTTCTTCGGAAGTTGAGAGCCCTTCTGGAGTAGCTTGAAATAGATCCCTAATCCACTCGTAACTTGCTACCAAGCTGTCCTCATCCAGAAAATACTTTTTAAAATTCTTTGCCAACATAGCTAAATGATTTTACATGTTTTAAAAACAACTTTCACATGTTGTTCTACAGATTTGTAAGTTTTAACACATATCGAGCTGGGGCTTTTTTTCCATCATTTACTTCAGTAGTGGTAAATCCAAAATTTAAGTATTTTTGAGAAGATCGCCTTGATTTAATTTTCGGAACCATGCTCGTTCGTCTGTGTACTTGTTGATTCTTTATTATGGTCGAATGTTTGCTTACGACTTAAAAATGTATGTATGATATTGTTTTAATCTACTGCCGTAAATACTTAATTACCGTGAATTACAATTAACGTGGAAATTAAAAAAATGTACATTCAAGAGAGCTAGATTCGGTAGCTATAGGAGTATCGAGTCGACCAAAACTGACTGGAATTGTACGAGGAAAAGCATTTTTACATGTTTTGCGCAGACGTCTGATAGGTTGCCCAGACTCACGCAAACGTACCCTATAATGCCAGATGTGATGGATATGATAGAGAGCGACATTGACTAGACTATGACATTTTCTAATGACATTTGTACTTTGAGAATAGAATGCTGAGGGAAATAAATCTTTAATTAAATACATCATTTTGCGATCTGTTCCAATTTAAAAATTAGAGAAAGAAAAATAACATAATTCTAAGTAATATATATTTTAAGTAATTTTCTTAAAATATATATTACTGAAAAGTTACATATACACAAAATTTAATATACTTATCGTATTAATTTGTACGGTTTATAATTAAGATCGTATTGTAACTTTAGCGTCTCTCTCTCAAAGTGCATTTTTATTGCAGTAAATACATTATTGTTGTACAGGGGGGCGAGACAGAAATTCTGATTGAAAATTGGGTCGCCAGTATTGAAAGTTTGAGAAACACTGCTTTTAATGTATGAGTGGTGCACAGAGTACTTTATGACTAATTAATTAATACTAAATTAAGAACAAGTTTAATAATTATTAGCTACTTCCATGGGCTTGTCTTACAGAGCAAAGTTTTTGAAAGGAGTTTTAAGATAAGAAATTGACCCTCTGAGTTCATTTTCTATATTTAGCTGATATCTATATTTTGTCTTCTAAGCAACCACCGCATTTTGTAATATGTTCCAATTTAAAAATCAGAGAAAGGAAAAATAACTTAGTAATTATCCTATTACTTAACTTTTTTTTGCTTAAAAGTAACATATACAAAATTTAATACTTATGTCATGAATTTGTACGGTTTATAATAAATATTGTTGCTTTATCGTAAAAGTGCATTATTATTGCATTCAGTAAATTATTATGTATAAGGGGGCGCGATAAAAATTGTGATTGAAAAGGGGGGCGCCAGTATTGAAAGTGTGAGAAGCACTGTCTTAAATCATCAGTTCTATGGCGTCATTTACAGAAATTGACTTTGAAAACTAACATGCGTGTACAACTACAACGGGATGCATCGGCTGGAAATTTTGCAAAACAATTAATGGATATTGGAAATGGGCGAATGGAAATTGATGAATCTACACAATGTATCACCCTGCCAGCAAACTTCTGTAAGATAACAGAAAGCATCGACGAATTGGTGCAAAAAGTTTTCCCAAACATTGCACAAAACTACAAAAACCATCAGTGGCTCAGTACGCGTGCTATATTAGCAGCCAAAAACATCGATGTCAATACCATCAACTTCACCATTCAGCATGGAATACCCAGTGAAACGACAACATATAAGTCCATCGATACTGTGGAGAATCAAGATGAGGTTGTCAACTATCCAACTGAATTCTTGAATTCACTTGATTTGCCAGGCATGCCACCGCACGTTCTTACACTGAAAATTGGCGTACCCATCATACTTCTTCGAAACATAAATCCACCACGACTTTGCAACGGAACCAGACTCTCAGTCAAGAAAATGATGAACAATGCTATCGAGGCAACAATTTTGACTGGAAAATTCAAAGGTGAAGACGTCCTGTTGCCACGTATCCCAATGATCCCGACAGATATGCCATTCGAATTCAAACGTTTACAGTTCCCGGTGCGACTCGCTTTCGCAATGACTATTAACAAAGCACAAGGACAATCGTTACAAGTGTGTGGATTAAATTTGGAGAATCCATGCTTCTCACATGGACAGCTCCATGTGGCTTGCTCACGTATCGGAAAACCTTTCTGATTTATTCGTCTACGCACCAGATGGAAAAACAAGAAATATTGTGTATCCCACAGCACTTCAATAAACATCTAATTGAAACCGAACTTTGTAATCACACAATTTTTTCGAAACGGCTTTGAATGAATTGAATATTTGTGTACTGATTTTCCTTTAAAATTATTTTTCTTAAATTTATTTCAGTTGTTTGCGTAGCAACGCGCGCCGGGTACAGCTAGTTAATTATAATAATGTATAATCAATAATATAAAATAAAAGAAAATGGAGAATGTGGGCTTGTTGTATGTCATAATGTAAAATTTAGATTTTCTTAGATCGTTAAAGAATTATTCTAAAATAGTTTAAAACTTTGAAGCTCTATATATCTTTTTTTTAAATGAAAATATCTACTTGGAGACACTTGCATACGGCTTCAGTCAAGAAGAAAATTACGTGAAATATGTGTTTTGTTTAAAAGTTGTTGTACGTATTTGCAACATATGTATTCCAATGGACATCGTCAAAAATCAACTATGATTCTTAGGAAACTGCACTGTTAATGATTTTATAATTGTTTTTCTCTTTTAGAATATATTTGCAGAATACATGGTACTCTTAATCCATTCTGTTTGGATACATTAGAGTTCATAATACTTAACGAATCCTTAGAATAAGTCTAAATTTTATTTACAAGTATTTTTCAAAAATTAAAATTATATTTTCCTTTGACCTAATTCTTCCTATATGTATTGAAAATTATGATAAAACATTTACTGTGGCAAATAAAGGAGATGAACAGTACGTAGATGTTTCGCATTATGCTATAAAATGTGAATATCTAAGGCTATAAATGTTGGCACATGTTAAATAGTGCCACATTGTAGCCCCTTCATGTTTTTTTATTGAAAAATAATCACGATTAGGGGCTCCATCATGTAACAGAGCTGATACGCATTAAATCAAAATCCTTACGTTGTCATGGTGTGGAAATTAGAAGTGGGGGCTCTAGCTCGGCTATCGTTCTCGTTACTTGATCGTCATTTAAATTACGAGGTCCGTCTTATTACTTTGTTCCTAATGGAACTCGTAAATGAAATATTAATAACTAGCTGGTATACCCGTTCTTCGCACGGGTGAATTGAAAAATTAAACAACACAGATTAAAGAAAAAAAAGTTTTTAATGAGTTAGTTTTATGTGAATTACAAATTAAACAAAAAAAGCTTTTTGCATATCTCAGCTAAACAAAAAAAAAAAAAAAAAGAAAGAAAAACACCTTTGTTAAATTTTAATTATGTAGATCTAATAGCTAATAAAAAGGATTTTTTTTTTTATTTATAATTCCTCGAAACACTCTTGAGGGTCGATTTTTCAAAATACCTCCCTAAGTTGATCTCTGCTCAGCAAAAGAAACACATTGTTAAAAGTTTTGCGTAATGAACGCTTAAAGTAGTGTAAATAATTTATATCTGAAAGTGTAATACATTAATATTACTTTCTGTTGTATTTATTTTATTTTAAAATTGTTATATTCGGAAGCAACGCCGTTTCTTAAATTATAATGGCGATTCAATGAAAAACATAGCGAAATGTTAACGATAGAGTTAAGTTGGCAAATACTAAATCTGTCGAGCTGAAATGTCCTCCCGTTGGTGTGGTGTGGTAGTTAGGAGAGGGGGTGCCAGCTCAGGTGTCGTCCACGTCACTTGACCATGGTTCAAAAATTACGTGGTCCGTCGCCAAAAGCCCTCGTGTAGCTGAACAGTGCGACGTTAATCTTCACTCACTCACTCACTCACTCACTCACTCACTAAGTTGGCAAATGAATAGCTACTTTCGTAGCTCGAGCTTTATTAGAGCTTTGTAAGACCCGCCGTGTAGGGGAGCGATGCACGTTAATACTTTATCCAACCGCATTATGATTTACTGCAGTTTTTTACATACAATATTTTTTTGGATCACTACATTTACAAATTAAGGGATATACATAAACAAAACTGAAAAATTTAATCCTTTAGAGCTAATAATTAATTAAAGATATTCCACTGTAAAATTAATTGTATACACCGTTCACTTAAAATAAGTAGTCAAATCATTTTCCAAGGTCTTCACTAACATACAAAAACATAAGACACTTAAATTTTGACAAACTATTTTTTCGGGACAAAAATAATAATCTTTGCAATCCGCTGAAAACGCCGTTAGCTGAAAACGCAATATCTGCTACAAAACTATTCGGCTTCCCCGCTAAAATACTCATCATAGAACGCGTGCTGCCATATATCTTGGAAGAGTGGATTTCAAAGAATATTCCTGCTAAGTATTGGTAGAATATTTCTTCTAAGTTGGTGTAGTGTGGTAGTTAGGAGAAGGGGGTGCCAGCTCAGGTGTCGTCCACGTCACTTGACCATGGTTCAAAATTACGTGATACGTTGCCAAAAGCCCTTGTGTAGCAGAATAGTGCGATGTTAATATTCACTCACTCACACACTCCAAAAAATACAGTACAGTAGTTATAATTATTTTTATACTTAAAAACGGAATATCTGCCTATTCAATTAAAATTATGGCGTTATAATTAACTACTAACCACAAACAAATTTTGAAAATTTGTCCAAATGATCAGTGGGAAAGAGAAAGTTTATTTACTTTAAGTACCAAAACCGATAAAAGCATTTATTTTGAAAAAAGATCAATTTCTTACTACTAAATATGCATAATAAAATCATAAAAAAACCACTAAAATAAAGAGAGATTTATAACAACCTTCTGAAATAAAAAAAATAGGCATTATTCTGATCACAGGAATTAATTAGAAGCGAGCCCCTTGCGTAGCCAAAACAAAAAGATTTTTTCACAAACAAAAGATAGATATATGCTGTGGTGGGCTTTTTTGCAGCGCAAGCCAGATTTGCTTGCAGATGCCAAAATTTTTTCCTACTTTCTTGACAAATATCGTTATATTTTGGACACTTTTTACAAATTATAGCCTATGTGTTATTCTGATGTATAAGCTATATTACTGTAAAGTTTCATTAAAATCCATTCAGTTGTTTTTGCGTGAAAGACCCACAAACATCCGTACAAACTTTCACATTTATAATATATATTATATTTATCAATTTACCTACGTGTTCCTAAAAATAAATTCTTTAAATACATATAAGAAATTTAAGATTATATTTTTTTCAATAGTAATAAATTGTTTTCATTTGTAAAAAAAGAGGAAATGCTTTTGAATGTTAGAATACTTGATAGTAAAGTACAAACAATAAGCTGGTATCAAAGACAAAATATTATGACTACAAACATTTTTTATTTGCCCAGGAGCTTCATATATCTCGGTAAACTTGTTTACATAAAAGGATTATATTAATATTCTTTGTACTGAATTGTTTCTTTTGCGAGTAATGACAAAATACTGGGATTCTTAATTTTTTTCGACTTTTGCACAAAAAGAGATATATTCTTAGCCTTTGGGATAATCCTTACTTTTTATTTAAAATTTCAAAAGAATTGCATAATGCCTAAATTCTAAGATTGCTGCTCTGATTTTTGTGCGATGATGAACTGATTTTGTGCGTTAGGTAGAGCCAAAACATTCCTACGATCAACATTCAAAACAATTACAAAAACATTTCTTTCTCAACGCACTGACTCCTCAATCGAGTTGCAGATAACTTTGACAATTTTTCTTTACTTTTTTCAAAACGAAGAAAGACTTTAGCTTCAAATATCACTACCCCCCTCCTCTTCGTTTGAACAAGTCCTTAAAGTGACCGGGTAAGTAGAAGAGGGGCTTTTTTGGAGGGCTTTGTCGTCATTATCCTATGTCCGACAATTTAACAGAAAAGGAAATGCCCTTTCCAAAGATTTATTACGGCAATAAGAGGAAGAAGATTTCCGGCTATTTGAAAGTAACCTTAGAAGATTTACAAGAAGGCAGATGTGCATTTCTAGGTTTTCTTACACCAAATAGGCATATGATAATCAACAATGACCAAAAACTGAAGAATCAACGGGGAGAAGCATTTTTGTAGACATAAAAGATTTTACGACTTGATTTCCATATTCATTTATAAGAACCATCTTATTCTGTATTCAGAGTTTCAAACGTTCAATAGTCTTAGAGCGCCCCCGAACACTCCTTTCTTTATACTATTGTACATAACATGCGTGACTCATGAATAAATAGGCGAAAAAAAGAGAGAACGAACATATTATTTTAATTTAGATGTAACTATATCTGTTAGACTATGTGTTCTGATTATATTCATTTTTTCAGATATTTTGGATTGGATAATTTTTTTAAATTATCCAATTAATTATTTTTTTATAAAAAATTATTTTTTTTATAAAAAAATAATTTTTTTTATAAAAAAAATTAATTATTTTTTTTATAAAAAATTATTTTTTTTATAAAAAAATAAATTTTTTTATAAAAAAAATTAATTATTTTTTTATAAAAAAAATTATCCAATACTGTGTGAACTTTCTAAGTTTGAAAGTCCCCATTTTCCTTTTCTTAGAGAAACTTGTGTTTGGAAATCGCGTGTGATAATTACTACTGATTTCAGTTCAAAAAATTTCTTTTCCTTTTAAAGAAGACATTTCCTATACGAATTTAAACCACATTCCACCAAGATTTCTTTTTCAGTATTATTTAAGGCATTGAATGAAATAGTATAAAACATTGATTATTATATAAAACACTAATCACAATGTAAACTATTGCACAAAAAAGGAAACGCTTATTTCATTTCAGTCAAAGGTATAATAACCTAAAGCAAATTTAAATTAATTTATCAGGGTAAAATTTATTTATATTTTGATTTTTCAGTAAATGTTTTAAAATGTTGAAAATTTTATAGAGATTTATTTTTATTCTGTTAAACGCAGTAATTTCGTACATACAAACTCAAATTATCGTGTTAACTCTTAAATTAATTAATTTTGCAAAACAAATAATATAATTATTGGAACATTTAGATAATACAATGAATTTAAAAAATGGAAAGAAAAAGCAAAATTTCTGCCTGTCTCTCTATGTCATAATGTAAAATCTCAAACCGATAATGGGCTATTTTATAATCATATAGTACTCTGAAGCTCTCTATCTTTTTATAATGGAAAATATTTGCTTTAAGACACATGCATAATTCTTTAACAAATAACAAAATTACATTAAAACTATATGTGAGTTTAAAAAATCTTATAACTATTGAACATCTGTGTACCAATAGACATGTAAATATTCAACTAAGCTATATTGTGGTTAATCAATTTATAATTGCTTCTCTGAGAACTAATTAGTTAGTTATATAACGCTCTGTTAAGAATTTTTGTATACTTTCTTTCTTAAAAGAATAAAACATTGATAAATGTCATTTTTTTATTGCCTCGATAATTCATTCTGTTTTGATGCATTATATTTCATAATAATTATTGAATCTTAAGATTAAGTTTAGATTTTTACACCAAGCATTTTTCAAGGATTAAAATTATATGATAATGTTCATCTTTGATCTAATTGTTCCTATGTATGCGCTGAAAATTATGACAATCGATTAACAATGACAGTTAAATGTGATAAATGGCAGGAATGTGGCGTTAACTTAATACTATATGTCAAAATCATAAATAAATGTCACTTGTTAAACAGTATCACATTGTAGATTCCACATGTTTTTACAGCTGTGGTAGCCGAGTGATCACAGTTGAGGATTCCATCATCCAGCAGGGCTCTAATACACGTTAACTTTCTAAAGACTTAAAGTACTTTCATTGCCGTCATAACATAATCGACTGGGTTCCAGGTCGGATATCATCCTCGTTACTTGATTGTTATTCAAATAATGAGGTCCGTCTCATTGCGATATCCCTCATGTTTCCTCTGAATGAGACATTGATAAACTATCGAATTACTTGCATGTTCTTAAAAATAAATCCTTTTAATACACAAATGAATAAATGTAAAATTTATATTTTTTCCAACTGTAATATACTGCTTTCGTTAGCATAAAATATCAAAACCTTTGAATTTTTAGAAAAATTCTTGATTAGTAAAACGCAAACAATTAGTTGACATAAGACAAAATTATGACTACACATATCTTTAAGTCAGCAAGGAGCAAATCATTCAAGTATCTTGGTAAACTTATTTATATAAGGAAAAAACTATTCTTATTCGTATTTAATTGTTCTTTTATGACTAATTACAATACATTTATTTCTTACTTTTTCATCTTTCATATAAAAAGGTTATTTTATTAGTTTTTTATGGATAGAAGTTAAACTTGTTAGCTTCTTATTTTTAAGTTACAATAAATTATAATTCTTTTGATGTATCAGTTAGTATAACATTGCTGAAATTCTAAGATAAATGCTCTGATCTCTGTGTGATAAAAATAAATAAACTTCAAAAATATTTTAAGAAATATAATGCACGCGTCATTCTAATTCTAAACACAATCTTCCCTTTTAGGACGTATGGTAATACAATAGTTTCCAAATGTGCAGCTCAGAAAAAATTAGCCCCAGTACAAAAATAAATCGAAAAATTCACAATAATCAAATATTCTTTATTAACATAGCAATAAAAACCATTACATTTGAAAATCAATGTAAAATCAATCCCCTCTCCCAATAATTTACACTCAAAACGTGTAAAAGGCCTCCACAGGTATCTGCCGTATGCAAAATCTAAATAAGTTTTTGGAAATTATAATTTAATGGCTAATTTTTATTTTTGCTCGAAAACGTATAATTTTATGTCATATTTTCGTATTAATTTTCGAGCAGTAGCTTTACAGGAGGAAACATACTATAAGAAAGGAGAAAATTGATGTGCTTCGAGTGACACAACACCGATCAGCAGTGGCGCACACAAGGGGGTCCGGAATCCCCAAAGCCCTTGATATTTTTTCCGATTGATTATAATTATAAGTATGTAGTACGTAAAATTTAATTACTGGTTATTAATGATTAATTTTATTAATTAATGCTAATTATTTATTCAAAAATTAGTTTTTTACTGTGTTTTGTTCCCGAAAATTGACAAAATCAAAAGGAGCATGATACAAGAATGGTGAACTTTCGATCCCGGACCCCCTAAAAAATTCCTGTGTGCGCTACTGCAGATCAGTAAATACTTCTTAAGATGAATCCAAATTTCAATAATGACCATTTCTTCATCATACTTGCCTGTTATAAAAACAAAATATTCTCTATAATAAACCACTGATGAAGGGATTCAAGTGGTACTCTATTTCAGGACTTTTGATTTAAACCCTGAATGAAGATTTATATGTTTGAGCATGTTAGAAGAGAAAACCTCTAAAATAATTGCAAAAATTGAGAATTATGTGAATAAATGTGTCGATGATTACTTGAACGAATAATTGGATGTGTTGTGGAAGTTAGAACAGTGAGGTGTTTCTTATACAATAGCCACAAATCTCTTTATTTATAGTATTTTACTAAAGATAGAAAGTAAAAATTTATATAAGTATGAGTTTATTTATATAGTTAAGTTTATAATAGCTAAAACTTTTGCAGTAAATTTAATTCTAAAATTTAAAAGGAAACAGAGTATTAGACGAATTTTTTTTATAAATGTGAATATGAGTCTTTCACACACACACACACACACACACACACACACACATATATATATATATATATATATATATATATATATATATAAAATACAAAAACAAATCACTAATTACAAAAATGAAACTAAGCTAATAATTTAAAATATCACTTGCCTGTACAAATTCATTCTGATATAAGAAGGAATTCATTTACCTTTAAAATGTACATTAATATTAACAATAAATATATATTATAAAAAAAACATACATTTTCTTTATTTATAAGTGACTTGTTTTTTCTTACATAAGGATAAAACTCGAAACATGTAATTCATTTTCAAAGTATTAATCACTGTAAATGGATTATTAAAAACTTATATAACAATGTTTTTATTTGTAATTGAGTTCCTCATTTACTAAGCTCAAATATATATTTCTTCTACAAAATTGAATCCATTAAAAATATTTTGATTTAAGTGAATGAAAAGAAAGAACAGATTGTTATTTTTACAGTGAAAATTTCATACGCAAGGGAATTTAACTGTTATACTCAACACACGGACGAAAAAACTGCCTGAAAAACAAATCTCCCAAATGGGGAAAAAACTTTTATGTTTCAATGAACCTCTCTCTAGGGCATAGAAAATGCTATAACGCCAAACCAGGCAACCCAGAATAATGACGTCATTGCACATCTACCAATGACAAGCAACCTCTTTTCCTTTGACCGTGCCGAAGAGGAATGCCCGAGGTGTGAGGAACTCATAAAGTGCTCTTTATTTCTCATTTCATTTGAGACGCGCATGACTCTCTTCCAAGCACATGATATCTTCCAAAATTCAATAATTGAAACCAGCATCTGCAAACGATTTGAGCATATGGAGACCGATCCGCCCCCGCCCAATCCCGACGACCTGGAAAAATGCTCGAGAATCCTCGACACTTTCGAGTGCCTGATAATCAAAGAGAGCCGACTGACTGCAAACCAACACCTCCTGGACTCTATGGACAATGGCATAATGCGGATAAATCATGGCAGCTACAGCATGATTCTGAAGGAAGTCAGAAAGTTGACAGAAGAAATCGAAGAACTCAAGGGTGAGTTGACTTTGATTGGTTTTTGCCCTATCGAAGATTGCCAGTACCACTCTAAAATTAACGCTCCGATAATTGCCCAAAAACTTAAAGATTCCTCGAAAAAACTTGAACTTGATCTTAAAAAAGTAGGTATCAACACTTCCGTTGATAATCCCCGAACCCTTTAAAAGAAGAATCGCCTTGACGGCTTTACTGCGCCCACCAAAGTGACCAAAAAGCAGAAAGTTCTGCAAAATTACTCCTTTGGTGCGGCAGCACCCATCCCTACTACCAACAAGTACCAGACCCTATCTGGAAATGATGATTCTCTGACTCAGAGAGACGAAGCGATGCCAGTTGCCACCCCCAAAATCCCCCCTATCCACCTTAAATTCGATGCTAACTATAACCTAATAATGCAAGAGATTAATAGAAAATACCCCAAAACCAGCTCGAAGCTATCTGGGGAATATTTACGCATTTTTGCGACTTCATTTGAGGAGCGCAATGAAATCATCGATTTCCTTAAAGGAAAAGGTGAACAATTCTTTGCGCTCCACCCACAGGACGTCAAAATCCAAAAGATTGTTATTAAAGGCTTACCTATATCCGCAGATATCGACGATATCAAGCAAGATTTATCTGAGCAAGGCTTCCTTGTTTCCAAGGTCGCCCAGCTCACTAAAAGTAAATCGAAATTCAAGCTCCCCATTTTTATGGTGGAACTTCAAAAATCACCCGATTCCCCAGATATCTTCAAATTGGAAAAATGCTGCTACCTAACTGTAAAAATTGATACCTTTAATAGACGACCAGGCCCGACGCAATGTTACAATTGTAACCTCTTCAACCATTCCTCTAAAAATTGCCATATCAAAACCAGATGCCTCAAATGCGGTGATCCGCACAAAACGGGCGAGTGCCCAATTAAAGATTTAATTGAAAACCCCGTCTGCATTAATTGCAATAAAACCGGCCACCTGGCTAACTCGCATCGCTGTGAAAAATTTCCCAAAATTCAACCAAAAAAAGGTGCCCCCTTAAACAGAAACAAACCCCAATACTCCTTTAATTCAGATCAATCTAAAGTTAAAAACGACATCTCCTTCGCAAATGCCTTAAAAGGTAACCAACAGATGGCACCACTTCCTGAAAACCCTGTTCCGCTCAATGAGCCCGAGACAGCTCCAGCCCCCAAGAGGAAAAGAAATCAAAATGTAATTGAAGACGATGATAGCGGAACCTTCGGGTTCATGGACGCTATCATCGAACTGAAAAAGTTCTTCGCTGAAAACCCCTCTCTTCTTGAGTTGGGTAAGCAGCTTAGAAAAGCCCAACCCCATGAAAAGATTGACATCTTTTATCGTCACATCACAACTCACCGATAACGGGTACGAGTTGTCTCGGACCCCATTACTTCAACCTACCCCGCCCCCCATGCGAGTAGCTGTCTCCCGATTCGTCGAGAGAAACTCTCGCTCCGACCCTCAAAACTGACCGCTTCGGCGGCCGCCTTTGGGAGGAGGAGACCGGTTCGCCGTTCCACTCCTCTATCGTTCTCTCTTCCGCCGACTTTGTCGGTAGGCACCGATTCACTTTCCCCACGTTTCACTACTGGCAATTCTTCATTTAACTGTAATCTCATATTTTCTTAAATATTTTAAACTCAAAAAAGGGCAAATTACTGATCCAAAGTCACTCCCCAACTTCTGACTGATAGAAGATTAAGATTTCTTCGGAAATCAGGCGCTTCATCAACCATTCAACACCTCTTTATTTAACGTTACGCGATGTTTACGACTTTGATTAAATTCTACATCGTGTTTTTTCTGTAATTTTAAGCTAAATTTATTTCTCTTTATTAAGCGAAAATGAAACTAACATAATTGACTTCTGTACGCTACTTTCTACCAAATAGTTTCCGTCAACCATTTACATGAAATAAACAGACGTAGCCAAATGCCGCGATATAACATTCAATGTTTGGAAACAATATTTTTTTCCCACTTGGAGATATTTTAATGTGACGAAATTAATCGACGGAGTTTTTAATAGGAATGTTTTTTTTCTTTTTTAGACAACTTTTTAAACTTCATTTGATTCTTACGTTTATCGCAACAATCGCCAACTTTACTGATAACTCGCAAAGTTGGCCATTCCATTTTCGCGGATGTTGTACGCGCGGAGTTGGCAATCGTGCTTCGTTTTATACAATATCGCTATTAGGTTGCGATAATATGTAAGTACCTTTCATTTGATGTTAGTATTGAAATACAAATGTTAAAACTAAGATTTTCTGATTTTGAGTCATCAAAATATTGCACCTTATTTTGTTTTTCATTGCTTTATAAGATTATTACCTTCTTAAACATATTTCATTAGTAATTTGTTAAAAAAACTACTGGAAGTTATTATGGTTTGTTTTTGTCAGGGACGTAGAGCTACCGCTGTATCAATGATGCAGGAGCCCCAACGAATGTTATTACAATTCCACTTAAATGGTGCTCATATCTGAAAAAGGGCCACAAAGGAATTCGGATACAAGGCCCACTCAGAGCTGTTTTGTAATTTCATATGTTTTTCTTTAAACCTTCACTTTAAATGCAGTCAATCGGCTTGAGTACATAAAATTGTATTGCAGAAACTCGAACTTAGGTCATCATACTGGCCAAGCAAACACAGTGCGTGGGATAAATGCTGATCAAATTAGAGTAAGCATCAGTGAATGAGCAAAACAGACAGAGGGCTCAAGTACATGTTGAGGAAGCAGGTTGTCATAAGATTGTAATTATTTTTTCAAATTTTACTTTCGCGTTGATAAAGATAGTACAGCTCTTTTTATGTCAATTACTGTTCGTATTGTATATCATTTTTCAATTTATTTTTAAGCACAGAATATTTACTTTGGATAATTTTTATATATAAAATACTAAATTTAATTCTGTACACTATGTATGTGTTAAGCGAGTAAGTAGTATACCGATTAAAAAAAAAAAAATCTTCCACCTACCGTAAAATCCGGCTTATAACGCGCACTTTGAACACAAAAAATAAGATCGAAATTTACAGGTGCGAGTTATACGCTGGGTATAAAAATGAGGGCTTTAAAAATTAAAAAATAAATGAGCATATAAAAGTTAAACTTCTAAATATTTCGAAATACTATTTATTTAAAAGACATGACATTCTTATTGAACTTAATAGGTGGTAGTTCTAAAAGTATACTATTTTTGCAATAGCTTAGATGAACACCTTGAATAAATCGCTTCTAATCATAACAGCATTGCATTTGTACATTTCAGGTTTCTTCGTAAAAAAGGGGTGCACATTATATAGCGAATATACCTAAAATTTAAAAATTGCAGCTTGAAAGTACGGGTGTGCGTTATGTGCCGGACTTTACGGTATTTTATCTTTCTCCAATGAATCTAAATTAAATTAATATATAATTTTTTATGATACCTATATTTTTTCTTCAGTCGGCCATTTACCTAAAATCAAAAGACATCGCCGAATACTGCAATATGCATTCAATAAGGGAAGAACATTCTATGCCTGTTTGTGTACAATAATAATACTTTTTTGCACTTGGTAGTGAATTTTTCCACTAAATAGTTATTGTATTTTTTAATAATTGGATTTTAACATTAGACTACAAAATATCTATTTTGTGTAATTTCAAAATTTTATTAGGTGTTACTGTGAAATAAAAATGGAAAGGTTGAATCCTAGGAGGACCCACTTTTGGTCGCCAAATTTTTTTGTCGCCAAATTTTGAGTGATAAAGGTTACAATATGGTAACCCTTCCATTTCATCCAAAAGTTTGGATTTTCAAATCACCGAAAAAAAATGGCAACCCTAAAAAAGTACAACGTTTTTCGCCTTTTCCGAAAAAACGTCATTTTGACATTTGACTTCGTTTGAGAAGGTTTGCTCTCCACCGGTTGTTGTTAAGAATGGCGTGTGAAAGGAAATTAATTGAAAGTGAGGCTACGACAGGTTTCTTTGTGCTCCTGGGCACAAAGGGGAAGAAAGAGACATTAGAATGGTGTATGAAAGCTAATTTAATTGCTTCACGTTATGAATGTCCGAGGTTTAAAAAAAATATGCGTTTGTAAGAACGAAAGGGAACGGTTGACGGCTACGAATGGCGTTGCCGCAACCAGTCGAAAGATAATCGCCACGACGTTGTTCGGAGCGTAAGAAAGGGCACTTGGTTTAGCGAAAGCAAACTTGCTATAATAATTATCTTGCGTTTGACGAGATATTGGTTTGGCAAGAGCATGAATGCGTTCGTGGTGAATGACTTGAAAGTTAAAAAGAATAGGTCACAAGTTGGTGGATGACAATTTTCATGAATTCCTTGCATCCATCGCAAGGGTGTATCCACCAACGGAACATGACGAAATGCAAGCGTAAGGTAAGTGCCTTTTAAAATTCTTTAAAATGATTGATTTCATGTATTTCTTCGATTTTATATTTGCGAAACGCCCCTTTCGTCCTTTTTTAAAAATGTAAATCATGTTGTACACACTGGTTTTAGAATGCTTTTTTAAAATGAATTTCATTGCTTTCTCCGTTTTTTTCTTTATATAATGATTAATTTAATGTATTTATTCGTTTTCATCTTTGCGAAACGCCTATTTCATCCCCCGCTGACGCATGCGCTTCCCAAGAGTTTTTCGTCATTGACGCCTTTTTGAAAACATTCAATTTGGCGCTTTTTGGAGAAAAATTTTTGGCGCCAAAAACAGCAGTGGGTCCTCCTAGGATTTTACCAATGGAAAAATTAAGATTTTCTGATGTATATTTTGTGTTTGTTTCGTTATTTATGTATTATCACAACCATATTGGCAACATTAGCACTTAATTGCCAATTCACCGTGTATGATGCGAACAAAATCGGGGTTGATATAGTTGCAACAGTACCCAAGTACCTTTGTTTGCAACTTTTTTTGGTGATTTTATCAAAATGATAATTTGTTAATAATAATTGGTTTTTGATAGCTTTTTATCATTTAAGTTTGTTCTAGCTAGCTGTATCCAATCACGTTTTCATGTGGCTCAGTCTGGTTAAAAAAAAGAAAAGAGAAAGCACAGATTTCTGATATCTTTAACTGCTTGCACTTGAGGTATGATTTTTTTTTATTAAAAAAAATGTGGAAATATACATTAATAAAACTTTTCTAAACATATTTCATTTGTAATTTGTTAACAGAATACTCCCAAGTTATTATGGTTTTTTTGTCATGTTATGAATCTAAAATTATTTGCATTGTCTCCATAGAAGAGGTGCCAAGTTTGAAAACAAATTTAAAATGACTCTTCTTGAGGTGAAAGGGTTAATTTTACAATGCTTATGAGTAGACATTTTTTGTTGCTTCATTGTCTGTATATATACAGAAATTGTCTGCTGTGCCTACTTTAGAGCAGTAGTTGCCATTTTTCAACACTTCATGAATCCCTTAATGTATAACTTTATAATTAGCTTTTCACTATTAGGATTGACCTCTATGTGGTGGAGCACTATAGCTATATTTACATATTTATTTAATCTTCTATGCCCTGAAAATAAGCTTCATGAAAAGAAACAATGAACAGACTGAAGTGTTTTGCCTACAATTTTCCAAAAATTGGTTGAGGTTACCAAAAATCGCTAACCTCAGGAATTTGTTTTTTTGTTTAGTTATTTCGGTAACTAAAAGCTTTTAGTAAAGAATAGTTCGTGTTCCGTAATATGTTATTTTGTTGTTCATCTTTTTTTAAACTGAATCTTCATAAAAGTATAAATTATTTCCCAATTTTTCTGCATACCATCCAAAATTTTTCACGCATCACCAATAGGTGACTGTTGCTCTGTAACACACATCAGTAATTATGTATTAGCATCACTGTAACAAAATTGGTGTCATGTGTATCGTACCTTAATATCTAAATAATAAAGATTCTAACATTTTTTTTATGAAGAAAGAAATGGAGGAAAAATGTTGCGATTTGCATGGCGGTAATTTGGCTGTGGTGATGCTAATATTTAAGTACACAGATAACAAATAATTGTCAATGTGAAAAGCTGTCTGTGTCTAGATATAAGCCACTCTGTTTTAAAGATATATATAGGCCCTTAACTTTGTTGATAACAATTGCTAATGCTAATGGAATTGTGAATTGCAAAAATACTCCATCATTATCAACGCTTTGTCGAAGTTTTCTGCTGCAAAATCCGTGTTTATATTGGAATTTTCCTAGCGTATTCGATTAAAAATACCTTCAGCCTCTCATTGCATTGAGTTTCAGCTGTGTTAATTGATGCACCTTTAAAGTTAAATATTTCATTAGCATTTTTTATTTTTTCCTTTTCTTTTTGTTCCTGATTTTTCTTTTTTTTTAATGTTTTGAAATTTTATATGTTTTTGTTTTAATTTTCTTTTCTTTTTAAGTGCAGTCAATTGGCTTCACTATATAAAAATAATGCCTTGCGGGAAATCAAACTTAGGTTGTCATACTTGGAAGGCAAAAGTACTACAATAAGTGTAATTGCACATCAAACTGAGAAAGAATGGATATCAGCAAACGAGAAAAGCAGACAAAGAATGTCACAAACACAGGCTGAGGGCGCAGCTGAGCAACATGCAGACAGACTTGAGGATGCACATTTGCGAGCACATCATTTGTGTTTTACAACATCAGAAAGATGTTAACCAGAAACAGCACATCTGCATCAAACATGATTTTGTGGTGAGCAATCACACAATAACAGTCAACTTGCATCCCGGTACAACCCAGTGGAAGATTCTAGGTTCAGGCAGCATGTTCTCATTTACACAGTGATGGAAGTGTATCCTTATTGCAATGTTCTGGACTTTAAGGGAGAAACCAAAGGAATGTTTTGTACCACTGAAAAAATTAAACTGCCTCAACTCAGAGAACAGAGCCATTACAAATTTTGCTTGCTAGATATACTGCAGAATCAAAACATTTCCTATTTAGCATCAGGAAATACAATTCATGTTTCCATTTGACATTGTTTGGATAAATGTGCATTTGTGAACACACCTCTGATTTAATAAAAATCCATAACCATTGTAAAACTAACCCAAATATCTCAATGAATCCAGAGTGGAGCCATTTAAAATTTATGTTCAAACTTGAGGTCGCCACTTTAAAGACAATGTAAATAAATTTAGAGAGGTTCATAACATGACATAAAGACAAAAATAAGCTGTAATAACTTCAAGCATTTGGTTAACAAATTATAAATATCAGTTTAGGAAAGTTTTTCGTATATATATTTATACATTTTTTTATAAAAGATCATACCTGCAATGCAAATTATTTAACATACTGAAAATATGTCCTTTCCGTTTAATAAGACTGAGCCACAGCAACGTGTGGCAGGGTACAGCTAGTATTATATAAATATCATCTACATAAGTAATTTATGTATAAATATTTTTAAATAATTATACTAATTGAAATTTAAATTGTATATACTCATATATAAAAATATAAGAATGCATAATTATTTAAACATTGCCCTTTACATAAAAATGATTAAATAAATAAATCCACTGATGGACGGGCACGAAAAAGAGAACTAGTTAACGCCCGCATGTGAAAATGTCGTAAAAGGAAACGTAGTACATCCGAACAAATGGATTCTCTTGATCAGAATAAATCAGAAGTTTTTACTTCTATCGTGTTGTCATAAGAACGCACACAATTTTTTATTTTTAAAAACATTTAAGATAGAGTGAAATTTTGGAATATTTCAGCAGAAGAAGCAACTTGCAGAAAAAGTCATCTGAAATGTATATCATGCATATAAATATAATACAATGTGTTGGCGCATGCGCGCCAACGTCATGCGCACAAATGCAAATATTCTTCCTTGCCGCGCTGTGCCGGCAGTTGAGAACTTTCTGTGGAACAAGATAGACGAGAAAATTTCTCTTTAATACTCAGACGTTAGCATTAATATAGGACTCTAATAATCGAAGCTCACAATAAAAATTACTTAAAATTTGCTGCGCTTGTAAATAGCATATATATATATGTTGTGTGATATATGTTGTGTGGTTAAATAAAAAAAGAAATAAGCGTGGCTGGTCCGTCGATGAAACAAAAACAACAAACTAAAAATAAACACAATGTTTTAAACATTAAGAATAAAAAAAAATAAACACTGTTCTTTCGATAAAAAGCTGATAAGCTTGAAATTGCCTCAAATTCAAAGATTGGGGCACTAAAATTCCTGCAGCGGACCACGGGTTGAAGACTCCTAGTTTAAAAGAACGTGGAAAATAAGTCCCTTTTTAATATGCAGACATATTATTATCTATTTTGAATGGTTTTACCCGGTGTTTCATAGAACGTATCAGCCGCTTAAAAATAAAGTCAGATGTATAATGAAATTATATATACAGTATATAAGGATTTTATTTTTTAAAAATTTCTTACTGTTGCAATTCAGATGAGCCAGACTTGTTGATCGTAGAAAAAAGGATGAAACTTTTGGCTGTTTCTTTACAGTATTTTTCCTTTGTCTTTCTTAATTTTGCGTTTAAAAACATTACTGGAGTAGGATCTATTTTCAAAAGTTGGCTGCACAAAAAATCACAACGTAATCAATGGCATGTACAGACTGAAATGAAATAAGCATTAAAACCTGTTATCGGTAGGCTGTTGGAATGATTAGTTATGGAAAGCGTTGTGTTTTGGACCGAAATTTTTAGTACTATTAGGTAGCTATTATACTGGGAAATTAACTAGCGACTGGAAGGATGACAGAGAACAGGCGCTTAGGGTACTTCTTTTCTCAGAAGGGGTAACAGCTTTCGAATCCTTGCTGACCATGAATGTCCGTTCGGACGTCATGCAAATAAAACAGAAAACAAAAAATTTATTATTCTCTTTCATTAGATTACTTTGTTACGTTTATTTTCAGTTAATCAATCGACAGATGAAGAGATGTCATTTACAATCAAATAACAAGTTGAATGGATTTTTCTCATAAATGCTATCTGTATTTTATTTCAAGCAACAATCTTCGTGACTAGAGACTTTATGAATAGGAAATTCTTGAACGAATCTATACCACCACATGTGTTATTATCATTTTGAGTAAAACGATACTTGTGTGATTTTAAAGTTCATGGAAAAATTTTCACTGTATGAAGCAAGTGACAGACGATGTCATAAACGTAAATGAGAGCCCTATAAACAAAACTATTGGTCACAATTATTGATTTTTTTTTTGTTTATGCATGTTGGGGCCCCGTATCATTGATAAGGCGGTAGCTACGCCCTTGAGTCAATCAATCAACAGAACGAAGGGATGTTGTTAATTACAAGCAAATAACATTTCAAAGAGAACTTTCCCCACTTAATGTTCTGTGTATTTAAAAATAAACTATCTTTCTGATAAGAGCCACTTTGAATAGGAAATTTTTTACTCTTTTCCGGGTCTGTACTACCCCCTGTCTTCTAATTATTTTAAATAAAACAATGTATACTATTGATGGTTACTAATCGTGGGTACAGAGAAGTAGAGTTCATGGGAAAATTTTAGCCGTTTGAAGTCAGTGATAGACAATTTTATTAACGTAATATTGAGTTCTGTTAATAAGACTATTGATAACATTTTAAACATGCTGGGCTCCCGTATCATTGATAAGGCGGTAGCTGCGCCCCTGAATGGAATCCTCTACCATCTGTTTTCAGCTCTCTCGTCCAGTGTTGCCAGATCGGGCGATTTTTCACGAATTTTGCTTTTTAAAACTTTTCGCTACTTTTTTTATCCTATTGCTACTTCGCGAATTTTATGCTACTTCACTTGAAGATCCCGCTACTTTTTGCTGCTTTCAACCATACATAAAAGTATTGGAACAAGTTTCGACAAAAAGGATCATTTTCGGAAAAATCGCAAAAAAAAGTGACTTTAGTCCCTAAACAAAACATGGAATTGCGGTATGTTTCACCACTCCGAAACGCTGTAATCCCCCTCCCCCCACCACTAATTGGAGCCAATCAAAGCGGGACTCCCCTCTCCCACCACTCTTTTCCACTGCAAGTGGTTGAAAAAAGGAATGGTGAGATTCTTTCAAACCCCGATAGCAGCATGAAAATGAAACATGTAATATTCTTAAAAAAAGGCTCAGGGAGAATTTCTACCTAAATATTAACCTGGAAAAGTAATTGTGAAAGGACAAATTCTTATAGAACTAAGTAAATTGTATAATTATCATAACGGTATTGCATTGAATTAAAGAATAAAAATGTATTTTAGTAATTAACTTACGTTTCAGCATTGGACTTATAGAAAATTGCATACAGCGACAAAAGTAAAAACTACTAATCTAGAGAGAGATTATGTGATAAAAGTCTGATTAAATCCCTTTTGAAAGGTTTTGACCTAAATTTAGTGGCGTAACGTACACCCTTGCAATGCGGAGAGGCCTGGGGATTCTAGGGGGTCGAAAGCTTGACTGACACCAAGTACGTATTAGGACTTGGGGTCCAAAAGCTGACCTTGTAAGGTGCCCTAATATTCTCCGTTACGCCACTGCCTTCCTCTCTTTCCAATTAACTACTTGCCTTACTGTTCCATTAATTAAATTATTACAAGGATAGAATTAAGTATTGCTAAATTACAGCTGTCAATTTTAGCAGAATTTGAGCGGATTTTAATTTGCCTTTCAAAGTTATGTTGATCATTGCAAATTACTGAAAGAATTAAGATTATACCCTTACTCTTTTAAGAGCAGTTTACCCTAAATATGTGAATCTCGAGGTTGACATGAGTTTAACAAGCATTTATTTACATATTGAAGTACTTTATGGATGCCTTTTTAAATAAACTAACTAGCAAAATTTTCATAATTTCTGCAGAAACTACTAAAGAAATCTATCAAAGATGTCATAATTTTCTCAAGATTTATGTGAACAACTTTTAAACCTAATCTCTTCAATTTACTGAACTTTAAAAAAAAGATAAAGAATTTTTTCCCTGATATTTTTTAAAATTCAAATGGTTTTTTTTTTTATCTGCCCTTAGAATTAGCAGACCAATCTAAATTATATGTCCTAGAGAATCAATAGAGGCAAATTTTTAACATACAGTTGAAAGATGTTTTTCCTTCTGAATCTGAGCTTTTAAATGATGGAAAATTATTTTGGTGTCACATTTTTAATATAAAAGACGCAGTTGGAAATCCATTTCGGCAATCTTCGCTCATTTCAAAAAGTCTCTGTAACGATAGTTACATCTCGATACTCAGAATTCTTTCGCAAGTGGGAAAATTATCTTCTTTTATTATTATTATATTCCCAGTTTTGACATTATCCTTTAAAATTCACTTTTTTCCGTATTGCAGAGTTTTTAAGCAATTGTTTTGTCATTATTTATAAATAATCTGTACAATTTTTGTAGTTCTTTACCATAGTTTAAGCCCATTTTCATGAACATCTAATACAATAGGTTGATATATAGCATTTAATTCAAAGCCTCTAAAAAAATGGCCAGCAGTCCATATTTCCCAGTTATCAATATCTTCTAAGGCTGTAAGTGTGGTAGAATTGAAAATTCCCTCAACTTGACAAGTTAATGTTAGAAATTCAATATAAAGACTATCATACACGTATATTTGGAGCAACCGCTTAGAACAATTTTTCACCCAGCTGTGGATGAAGGATTGCCATAAACAAAACGACATGCTCTGACATCAGCCGCACTCTATCTCCACATTGAAAAATTACTCGCCGATTCTTCTGCTTCGGAAAACGAGCATCCAATATTAATTATTTTTAATTTCGCTCGCGTTTTTGTTGATCTATGTAAACAGAAATGAGCACAATTCTGTTTAAAATATTATACGCCGTTAAAATATTATACACCATTAAAATATTACAAGTCATATCTGATGCGTTTGACGAAACCGAAGCTGCCATCTTGTTTATGACGTAGGTCGCCAAAGAATTCCATTGGCTGGAATTTCAAGTAACTTTTTTTAGAACAGTTTTTTCAGCTCACTGTCAAAAAGTTGTTCGGAGCCGTTGCTATAGCAACTAGGAAGAAATTGTTAGGAATTGGTTGGAAAATTGCTTCAAACGTGTACGTGTGATAAGACCTTAAGTTCCCCACGGCCCTTTTAAAATGATGTTTGAAAGATTAGACGTAGGCCAGTTATGTACACAATGGGGAGGCTTGAGGTTCAAATCTTTTCCACTGACCAACACATTTTTAATTTTTAGCATAAAGATTTCACTCAGGAGTTTTGGCTTCTTTTTTTTTAAATATACCCCTTCCCTTTCTAGAAAGTCTCGCTGTTTGAACACCTGAATTGACAGAAATAATATTGGTCAGGAGTTTGAGATCACGCTAGGTTACTGTAAAGCAATGTTTCTCAAACGGTGGGGCGCGCGAGTATATTGAAAATAAAAGGTTTAAAAAATAACTTTTTGGAATGAAGTAAAGCAAAATGTTTTCTGACATAATAAAAAATACACATTTACACTGATATAGTTTATATATATATCATCTGGTGATCATCAAAAATAAAAGATTCTACATTAAACACTCATTAGCTTTCTTTGATCCTATAACTAAATAAAAAAAGACATTTTGTTTGTTTTGCTGTAATACCACGATAAGAGATTTTTTTATTACGTTTCTTTTAAACCCTAAAGTACTACTTTTGATTATCATATATTTGACCTTCAAACTTACTGATATGTTTCACTCCGTCTCTTTTTCTTTTAGGAAATTTGTAAATAAAATTTTTCTGTTGCTTTTTCCCCCATGTGAATGAGTTTTATGATATATGGATAAGCATATTGAGCACTTTGATGGATTATTTGGCCAAGATGTATTTTTATGAGTATTCTGAAACATATAATGCATAATGAAAAACGTTTTACACAATTATTTTTTAGAACTGACATCGATATTTTTGATTGAATGCACTTTTAACATGGGAGTGGTCGCATGAGGCACTGAGTCAACCCAGGCTCACGAAATCGTTAATTCTGGGAAAACTGTTTATTCATTAACAGTGACCTTGACAGTATCCTCCTATTAGGCAGTCTTAATGGGAACTAAAATGAATCTGTCACTTTTTTGTGAGTGGCAAACGTTTTTTTTACAATCAAGGTACTTGTTTTGATCGAGTTCCCTGCGCGACCGCTTTTGTTCAAAAATATTTTCTATGAACATGCAACACTTTCCCCTATGAACAACTTGTGGTTTTGATTGATGTGTTGTACGACTTATTATGGTTTATAAATGTAAATGAGCAGAATAAAAAAAATGATCATCTGTGATCTATATTGAAGGAAGTTGAAACTGATCAAGCAATTGAAGAACCTTGCAACATCGTGAGCAGCTAGCCATAAAAAAACTGTCACAGCCTAATTTGAAAATAAAAGGATTGTTTATTTTCTAAACAATTTGTTAGTGAAGCAATAGATTACAGTTCACATGCCAAGCCGGTGCAGTCAGTCTATATTCTATTCTCAACGCCACCGGCGTTCATCGTCTTTCCTTCCTTTCCGCTCCAATCTCGGACTAAGACCTTTTCTTTAGCGCTCTCTCCCAGCCCGTTCCAACCAGGGCTCTCCTCTCATACTTTCTCGATCCAAGGCAGGGCTTTTTCCTTTTTCTCCATCCAGGGCCGGGCTCCTCTCTCTAATTTTCTTCGTCTCCTGAAAAAAGCCCTTTTAAACACCAGGGGTAGTTTCACAACACGCCCCTCGTCCCTTCTTATTGGCAGGTCACAAAAGTATCTCTCGGCCTTCCTCGTCCTATTTGCGCATAACACCAAAACACACCCGGGTTGTCTGGGCCAAGGCGCCATAATTCCTAGTCCAACATCTGGACACACTTGTCCATCACGCCACTTGTATCTATTATCCCCTTCTCTCGACACCAGAAAAGACGACATGATTCTTTTAAGAAAGACCTCGCCTATTGTCAATGGGGTGCCGGCTCTCCTTTACGATTATGGCTGCTAGTCTGGCTGTCGTCACTCCCCGAGTTCAGACAATAAACAATGACCCCATGGCCACGTGCACTGGTCATTTTACCACTGGTGGATCTATAACATCTAGGGACAATCGATGGGTGTGAGTTCACAACCATCGAAGACGTCGTACTTGTCATTTAACAGCTGGTGAAGCTATAAAACTTATCATTAATCGAAGGATGGGGATTCACAACAATCGACGACGTCACAACCTGCTGAAATAATGCATATTAATCAAGATAGTGAAAGTAAATGTGAGAAAAGAGGTAGACATGAAACGTTTCAGTTGTATAGAAATTTTCAAATGCTGCCTAAAGAACTCTATGAAGAAAACTATGAAACCATAAACGTAGCACTTCGCCTTGTCAAAAAGACACAAGGAAGAAAAAGTTCAAAATGATATTTGTAGATCATCAAACGACAGCGAAACTACAATAACGTGAACAAAATATTACAGTTTTGCTGAAAAATAACGTTCCTGTATTGTTAGCAAAAAGTGTCTGTGATTTATGTCCTTTATTAAGGTCACGAACATTTGTAGCATTTTCTGTAGTTTTATTGGATTTTTTCTCAAATCATCAAAGAAAAATTGAAAAGTCCTTGAAAGTAGGTATTAGGTGCTTGTTTCATAGCACTCTAAATAATACTCAAGTGTTGAGTTTTCATTGAATTCAAACTTTAAGACGTTATCAATATCTACTGGAATTTTATTCTGCGTGTTCGTTCAACGGCGGCAAAGCTAGATTTACACGTTGTATACACACAGAAATGCCACGTTTTTCAGTATTTTATACAGTTATCAACATAATCGATATGACTACACAAGTAACAAATATAAAAACAGAAATATAAATTATGAAGGTCATTTTAAAAATTAACATAAATTAAATGCATTTATATAAAATAAGTTTAACAATTATTATTTAAGTTTAACATTTGTTTGAATAGAATTAATTATTTATCTTGCCCATACCATGTTTAGTGGATTCGAAAAACAGTTGACAGGTGCAGCCATCTAGCGAGAGAAAATCTCTACAAAAACTGTCCTTTACATTACTCCCTTGCCAGTAACAAAGTTACGATACAAGAGAAAAATATATGGCAGGGACAGTTTCAGACTTATTGAACAGATTATAATTTCATTTTTTTTTACAAATTAAACTTATACAAACCGCTTTTAACACAATTATTACTAATCATTACATTACACAACACAAAATTACTACTACAGGATTGCTACAGAAGTCTTAGTGCACAAAATATGCTACAAGTTTAAAAATATTTAAACACAGCTACCTTCTTGTTTCTTAAAAAATACATGGAAAAATACAACTAAAATGTTCAGCAATTACTTTAAATGTATATTTTTACTGAGCAACAATCAAATTTAAACAAAGTCAAAAAAGAGTACATATAAGATATTCAATAACTCAAAAAAAAAAAAGAATAAACTACAGAATGCTTTTGCAAATACACAAAACTCAGTCAATATTTGAACGTGGGAAACCAAGAAGTACATAAATATTTTGCGAAAAAAAAATCATTCATATTCCAATGAAAGTTAACATGCCATTAAAAAAACATTTCAAGTTACTCTGCAATGACACCTTAATTTTTTTTGACTATTATGAAACATATCAAATCCAATACTGTTAAAAAAATCAATTTTCATATTTACATACACAATGGGTAATTTTATAATATATAACATATAGAAAACTTCCTATTTACAAGAAAGAATACCAGAAAACTTTAGTTTCAATTCACCACATAATTAATTATTACTCAGTTAATCACTAATACAATCCATTTACCACAATTGAGCATTTTTATGCAAAACAGTATCTATTTATACACATTTTATTTGATACTAACACATATTATTTCTACACATAGATTTTGATGCTAACACATATCTATTTATAAACATAGAATTTGATGCTAACTCATATTTATTTATAAACATAGAATTTGATGCTAACACATATCTATTTAAAAACATAGAATTTGATGTTATTAACACATCTATTTATGATATCCTGAAAACTTTATGTTCATTATTAAATACATAATAGATAAATAATTTTGTTAAAATACATACTTTCCAATGGAAAAAAAAACATTCTGTAACACATTTAAGAGATGAGATGCCCACAAATTGTAATACTAATGAGAGAATTTCTGTGGACAATGTAAAAAACAGTAGTAATGAATAATTATTTGTGACATAAAGTTGAACTTTGTATAACATACATTAATTTGAATGCGAGAATATATATGGAAAATTTTACATCATGCTCTTTAATTTCTTTTTATTTACAAAGCTTTTGTTTGATTTAGGTTCTCGCTGTTATGAAATTACACACAATTCTACTTTTGCTTACAACTTACTGATGAGCTTATATCAGGATAGTGGAAGAGAATAATTATTTAAATTTCACAATACTAGCATAAAAATCATACATGTATATATAACCAATTAAGAGTCAATTTTCAATTCTAAAATCCAGGAATAAACATACATTGTCATTTTATAAGCATATCTACAACATTTAAATCAGTGTTTACTATTAACTTTTTCACTATATGTACATGAATTGCATTACCATAAGAGATATATTAAATCAATTATAGATACATTTTTATAAATGGTGATTTTCAAATTTACTAATTTTAATAACTGTTTACTAGTAATAAGTGAAAGGAATTTCAAACTTTAACACTTACATACATAATAGTTGCTATTTTGTTTATTCTCTAAATCTTACTGGTTTTTTTTATCTTTCTGCCACAGCTGGTAGTAGATTGTTCATCAGGCATTGGGGAAAGTTCTTTCCAATTTGAAATCTCATTTTTTTTCCAACACTAGTTTGTTCATTTTGAATGTCCACTGTTAACAAATAGGCAGGTTTCAGTCTATCTACAGAGATATTAACTGTTTTATCTTTGATTAAGATTGTGAAATACTTATCATACTTTTTTTGTACAGTATATGGTCCTTCATATGGTGGTTCTAATGCTTTTTTAACTCTGTCGATACGAAGAAACACATGGGAACAGGATTTCAAATCTTTATGCACAAAGATATTTTGCTTCCTGTTGCTAGGAGACTTCAGTGGCTTTAGCTCTGCCATGTGTTGCTGTAATTTGGCAACAAAATTCTGTGGATCCATGTTAATAGTAGGGGGATCAAAAAATTCACCAGGTAATTTAATGGAAGTACCATAGACCATCTGTGCAATTGTGTAACTAATGTCAGGTCTTATGGCAGCTCTTAAACCTAACAACACAGTGGGTAATGACTCTGTCCACCTAATATTGTTGTGAGCTTTTTATAGCACCTTTCAAGGTCCTATGTAAACGTTCAACTTTCCCATTACATTGAGGGTGGTAAGGTGTTGTGTGGGCTACTTTAGCACCACATATTGCAGCTATGCTTCTAAATAGTTCTGCCTCAAACTGTCGACCTTGGTCTGTGACTAATTTGGCAGGTACTCCAAACCTGCAAATCCATTTCTCATAAAATGCTCTCCCAACTATTTCAGCTGTTATTTCAGGTATAGGAATTGCTTCCATCCAGCAAGAGAATCGGTCAATGCAGGTTAAGCAATACTGCATCCCTTCTGAAGGTGGTAGTTTTCCAATGAGATCTATGTGAACTACACTAAACCTTTCATCTGGTTGTTCGAATTCTCTAATTTGGATTTTGTATGCCTGCTGACTTTACATTTTTGGCATCTAATGCAAGCTTTTGCCCATTCTCTGACTTGCTTTTAATATCTGACCAGACATATTTTTCAGTCATCAGTTTTACTGTAGATTTAATACCAGGGTGAGCTAAGCCATGAATTAGTTGAAATATTTGAAACCTGAATTTTTGTGGAATGTAAGGCCTAATTTTTTGTGTTGAGATGTCACACCAAAGTTTTTTTTCCAGATGGCAATGTCGAAGGTTTAAATTTTAGAGAATTGTTGTGCAATAATTTTTGCAACTCTTCGTCAGTAGTTTGCTCTTCTGCAATTTCCTCAAAGTTGATTTCAGAAATTGAATCAATTCTGGATAAGGCATCTGCAACAACATTATCTTTACCTAATACATGTTGAATGTTACAACTAAATTCTGAAATGTATTGAAGTTGTCGTTGGTGATGCTTTTTCATTTTTTTGCTTAAATGCAAAAGTTAGAGGCTTGTGGTCAGTATATATAACAAAATCATTCCCTTCCAGCAGATGTTTGAAATGTTTCACTGAAAAGTATACTCCCAATAGTTCTCGGTCATAGGTACTATACCTTGTTTGTGTTTCATTTAGTTTCTTTGAGTAAAAAGCTATTGGTTTCCAAATCTTGTTTTCTAATTGCTGGAGTACTGCCCCCACAGCAAAATCTGATGCATCTGTGCAAAGTGATAGGGGTAGTCCAGATCTTGGAAAGGATAAAAGAGCAGCTTCGGCAAGGTCAGTTTTGCATTTTTCGAAGCTTCTCCTGGTGTCATCAGTCCAATGCACTTTTCTGCGGTCTTTCTTCTTCGCTCCTTTTAACAGTTCATGTAGAGGTGCTTGGGTCTTAGCAGCATCCTTTAGGTATCTTCGGTAAAAATTTATCATGCCCAGAAACATCCGCAGGTCATGAATAGTTTCTGGTAGTTTGTAGTTGAAGATAGCTTGAACTTTTTCTGGCAATGGCCGAGAACCTTCTGCAGTGATCAGAAATCCCAAATATTCAACTTGGGCAGCTCCCATCACTGATTTGGAAACATTTATTCGAAGTCCATATTGCTGGAATCTTTCAAATACCATTTTTAGGTGTTCACTGTGTTCCTCTTCAGTAGATGAGGCAACAAGTACATCATCAAGATACAGGAAAACAAAGTCGAGTCCATACAGTACTTCAGTAATGAAGCGTTGGAAGGTTGAAGGAGCATTCCTCAGTCCAAAACTCATAGTATTGAACTCGTACAAGCCAAATGGGGTGGTGATGGCAGTTTTTTCTTTGTCTTCCTCAACAATAGGTATCTGATAATATGCCTTTACAAGATCTATCTTGGAAAATATTTTTTTATCCTTCAGGGTGTGATTAAAGTCCTCAATTCTAGGAATTGGGTACCGATCTGGTATTGTCTGCGCGTTGAGTCGCCTGTAATCGCCACATGGTCTTAATGTGCCATCCTTTTTATTAACCAAATGCAATGGACTTGCCCATTGAGATTTTGAGGGTCTAATAATGTCGTTGTCCAGCATAAACTCGAACTCTTGCTTCGCCAGCTTCAACTTATCAGGGGCTAGTTGTCTTGCCTTCGAATAAACCGGTTGGCCAGTTGTTAGGATGTGGTGCTTTACTCCATGTTTGACAACTCTGTTAACCAAGTTTGGCTTGGTTAAATCAGGATACGACTTAAGCAGGTTGAAATACTTGGAGGCTCTATTGACTGTGCTGAGATCATTATTTTCTTGGATGGTAGCAACTTCTCCTTTAATTGAAAGATTTGTTACTCCATCGATTAATTTCCTGTTGTGCAGATCTATCAGCAACTGGAATTTTTGAAGGAAATCAGCACCTATGATTCCTCGCTTAACTTTGGCAATAATAAACGGCCACTGAAATGGGCGTCTTAGGCCTAGATCCAGCGTGAGACTTTTTAGACCATATGTTGGAATTTCAGTGCCATTAGCAGCCTACAGTTTATATTGAGAGGCTTGGCACTCACCTTTCGTTTTTGTCCAAGGGAGGATCGAGACGTCTGCTCCACTATCCACAAGGAATTGACATCCGGTTTCTCTGTACTTGACAAATAACCGGAATTTGCGGCCTAAAATGTCGGCAGCAGGACTCGCCGCGGCGTCTACTGCTGGGATTCGTTTCCCGGCTCATTGAAACTGCACGGCTGTACGCATTTACCAGGGAGGCACTTCTTTCCGAATCGGAAATGGTAGAAGCAATATCTTCCCTGAGGATTGTAGCAGCGCCTTGATTTGCTGCGACTTCTACTCCTTTGATGGTGATGAGGTCTAGAGCTCTGGAATTTTCGTTGTAGCTTCAAAGAGGCAAGTTGTTCTTCAAGACTTACTAATTTAGACAGGAGTTCATCCACTCTTAAGGAATTTTTCTGAACCACTGCAGCATCAATTGTTCTTGGCGCCATTTCCACGATCTTGTTAGCCAATGCGCTATTTTGTTATTTTCCAGTAAATAAAATCCAGGGTCACCAGTTATTAGGTGCTTGTTTCATAGCACTCTAAATAATACTCAAGTGTTGAGTTTTCATTGAATTCAAACTTTAAGACGTTATCAATATCTACTGGAATTTTATTCTGCGTGTTCGTTCAACGGCGGCAAAGCTAGATCTACACGTTGTACACACACAGAAATGCCACGTTTTTCAGTATTTTATACAGTTATCAACATAATCGATATGACTACACAAGTAACAAATATAAAAACAGAAATATAAATTATGAAGGTCATTTTAAAAATTAACATAAATTAAATGCATTTATATAAAATAAGTTTAACAATTATTATTTAAGTTTAACATTTGTTTGAATAGAATTAATTATTTATCTTGCCCATACCATGTTTAGTGGATTCGAAAAACAGTTGACAGGTGTAGCCATCTAGTGAGAGAAAATCTCTACAAAAACTGTCCTTTACATAGGTAAGTATATTTTCTCTTAATTAAATTATTCACTGGAATTGTGATTTTTATCGTGTATAGTAAAAATAATTATAAAATAAATTATAGTTTAAAAATAAACTAAAAAAAAACTCGCTTTTATAGTGAATCGAACTAAAAAGTAAAAAAATAAAACTATATATTATTTAAAAATAACATATACAAAATGCAATACTTATCTTGTTAATTTGTGCGGTTTATAATTATGATCGTATTGTAGCTTTAGCGCCAAAAAAGTGCATTATTGTTGCATTCAATATACTATTATTTTGGGGGGTGAGGAAAATTATGTTTAAAAATTGGGTCGCCAGTAGTGAAAGTTTGAGAACCACTGCTGTAAAGCGTAGAAGCGAAAGAAAAACCAACTTATAAAGCAGTTGCAAACATCTCAACCTTTTTATTTATTTACGGCACCAATTTAAAGCGCGAAATTGTTGTCTTTAAAAAGTGTATGTGGGTGATAATAGCATTTAGGTGCTATATTTTGAATCAAGTCGTTTGTTTAAATAGTTTTCTCTATTTATAAATTTTTTTTAAATCCTTTTTTTTATTTTCTAGTTTTCTGTTATTGGAAATAATTATTTTGTGTTATCCAGAAGTATGAATCTTGAAGAAGAAACTTGTATTGGTATGTGTGTTTTTGTGTTTGTGTTATACTCTTCATTCATGTTGTTTTTTGCAAGTTGAAACTTAAATTTAAGTTTGCAAATGCTAGCAGTTTCGCGAGTTTTGTGAAAATATGAAGGTTGTTTGGATATTACAGTAATAAACAGCAATAAATATTCATTTAAAAAATTTTGTTTGAAAAAAGAAATTAATTAAAAAATAAGTTCCACCCAGAGAGAGATTGTTAACATGCTTCTGAAACCATTAATAAAGACAAAGTATTACAGCTTTTCCAATTTTTTAATTCTTAAAAATCAATGTAAAAAAGAACCATTCTAAGGGAATTTTTAAATGTATGTTTTATTTATAGTTAATGTTACTTAATTGAAGCCTAATGTATCTACAGATGTTAAAAGGTACCATTTTTGTTGAATTCTCTCTAATGCAACTTGATATTGACTTGTATTTATGAATTAAATTTTTTAGCTATGCTCTTGTGTTATCTAGAAGTATAAATGAATATTAATTTTTTTAATTGACATAAACATATATTTGGAATTGATAATTTTATTTACCAAAGTGTTTTTCAGAAAAAGTAATGGTACATGTGTAAAATCGTGTAGACTGTCAAAGTTGGTGCAATTCCTTCCAAATGTACATTGATCATTTTGCTATCAAAAATCTTTGATTTTATTCAAGATATTAAAAAACTAATCCTCTTCATTGTGAATCTTATGCCTTGTGCTATGTTTGATGTTCTTTCTGCTATTGATGAAATATTACATTGGGATATTTTTCTGACTTAAAAATAAATTTCATAATCTTACGGTATTTGCATGTTAGTGTCACCACAGTAAAATTTGTGCCAAGTGAATTGCATCAAAATATCTGAACATCAAAGTTTCTTGCATGTTTTGTTTGAAAAATACCAATCAATCAAATTTGAAATATTTTAAGAAATAAATTAATAAGATAAATATTATAATTTCATGAAACTATTTCGTACTTATGCTCATAATTTAAATGTCCGAGACAAATTTTAAAAATATTACAAATTACAATTCTTCTTAGTTAATGATTTTTCACTCTCAATTTTTAACTATTTTATTTGTACAAAAACTAATAATTTGTGTGCAATTTTAAAACCTTTTTGTAAGCTTTTTTAAAGGTGGAGGATAAAATTATATATAATAAAACAACTTCTGAAATTTAATTTTCTAAAGGATTTAAAAAAAATAACACATATTCTATTTTTTTAAAAATTCTAACTTTTATGTATAAAAAAATAATTTTCAATTGATAAGGCAGCAACTTAAACAATATGAGAAGTATAAGTTTACTTTGCAAATCTCTATTATGTATGTCACTTTTTTTTTGTTTAATCTTATGTAAGCACTAAAATAATTGTTTTTAATGTATGCAATTTTGTTATATTTTTAAAAATGTTTATTTGGAATTTTCTACTAACAATAAATATATCATTGCTATTATTATTCAAGCTAAGACTCACATTAGTATTTATGAATGGTAATGACTGCTGTGTTTTCTTTTACAGAAAAATGTAGAATGTGAAATTGATTTTTAATTTTAATTCATTTATTTTCTAAATTTGTACTTTTATTTTCTACTAACTTGATATATTTATAAATTTACAAATTTTCTTTTCAGGACTGAATTTTTTAATGTTTTAATAATATTTATCTTTACTTATTGATTGAGTTATATATGTTTATAGATGAATTACAGCATTATGCTGAAAGCACATATTCTGATGAACTAATGTCTATCATGCTGACAGAAAATAATCACCAACATTATTCTGTGATGATTGAGTAAGAAATTGCTATAATTCTTCCTTTATTTTTTGAATAAATTAATTTTATTATAGATATAGTTGTGTTCAGATTCATTTCAAGTTTTGAGAAAAAGAATAAAAATTTTGGGAAAAATAAAGATTTCTACAATTGAAAATACCTCTTCTTTTTAAAAAAGGTTGTATTTTGTTCATATATAAAAAGCAACAGCTTAATTTTAAATTAAAATAAGAATATAAAGAGTGCTAATTTTAGAATTTGGTTGCAGGCAGATTGTATTTCCTTGGGAATTCCAAATGGAAAAACTCAATTATTTTAATTAAACATTTATTTGTATTTAAAATTTTTCAATATTTTATTATGTTTTTAAAATGGTGCATGTTTTCTTTTTCTGGTTTGAAAACTTGGAAAGTTGTACATGGGAGTGTGTGTTTTATTGCTGAACCCTTATGTCATGTCATTTTTTTGTAGTGGCATATTTCTTCACACAACTGTCATTTGCTTACCTTAGCTTTTTTTTCTTATCTTTAATTTTGCTAATTTCTTACTATCTCACCCTAACAATAAAGTGGATGGTAGCAAAAACAAACTGAAAGAAGAAATGGATGAAACCTAGTAGAAAAATATTCTGCAAGAAATAAGCCAAGGTAGTGTTAATTTAGGGCTGAAAATATATAATATGGCTTCATTTGATGCCAAGCAAATCATGTCATGATATCAAAATGATAAAAAAAATTCTTATGTGTTTTATTTGGGGAAAAATAAAAAAAAAAACCCAGTCGGGTTTTGGTGGGAAAATGGTATGATTCATGCAGTGACATTAATACGTAAATACCATAAAGACTTGCTTTCTTTTGGAATTAAAATTCTTCTAAGGAAAAATAAGCTTTTTTTCAAGATCAAGAAATATGCAATATTGTTAATTAAATTGCTGTTTTTGTGCATACCTTTCCATACAAAATTAGAAATTTAGAATAGAATAGAATAGAATCTCAAATGAAGCAATTGAGTTTCAGTTGTACTCAAAAGAAATGAAATCATGTGGTTGGCAATTAAATCTTTATATTCATTCTAATTAAAATCTGGATTATTCATAATTTACTTTCTTTGTCTAGTCTTTCTTGCAGACCTTGTAATGTTATGCTTATGCTTTCCTCTCACTGCATTTTCAAATAAATTCAACTATTAGATTCTTTTCAATCAAATACTTGTTCTTTTTGCAATTTGAACATTTGATAATAATTAAAATCAAACTTTAAAGCAATGCACTATTGTATCACATGTATTCCCCCCCTGCTCTTCAAAAGTCATTGTAGAAAAAGAATGTAGATTATATATTAGGCAAACTCACACACACATATATATATGTAATAATTCATGTTTATCTTCTCTTGAGGACTTTTTAATCTATAATGGTTCTGAGCCCTCCAAGATTTTATGTAATAATTGAATTAGTACTTACATACTTCTAGTTGGTATTTTGTATTAAGACTAGAATGTTCTGGAAAATTTAAGCTGCTTGGAAAACATAATAGATGCCGTTTGTGTGTGTCTTATATATTATATTTTTGTGTGTGTTATATGTTTTGTGTTTGTTAATATATTCTACATAAAATAATAAGGGAAAATGTATCAACCACCAAGCTTTCTCATCCATTTTGGCTTTACTACGCCATAAACATGTTAGTTAACAAAATGCGATTCTTCTTTGACGAAGCATTTCATGTGTATTACTTAGCAAGGCATATCAGTGCTGAAATGAGCATATTGTTTTTCAACAAGAATAATAAAATGTAAATTTAAAAAAAATACCTGTTTTTTTAAAACATTTGTTGATTTTAAATAATGAATATTAATCACATATAGAGAACACATTATCTTACCAAAATAAGTCTGCATTTCATTGTATCTGAATTACCAAAGTAAACAGTATGCCACAATGAAAACATTATCTCACCAGGAAATCTCAAATTCTTGCCAGATTTTTTATCTACTCTCTAGCCAAACTTATTTTTCACAAAACAATTTTTTATAATTTCAATATTAATTGTAAAAAATTGAATTGAAATACCCCCAATTTAACCTCTAAGATTTCCTTTTTATATTATAAATAGTACATAATAAAGGTGTGTATAAATCTATAATTTTAAAATTTTTTGCCTGCTAATTTTAATATGATAATTTTGAATAACTGATTTATGTTATTCAAATCTTGTTTAAGTACCTAAATTCTTTCACGTATTTTTTAAAATTCATTGCTTAAAATTCTCTTACCTCTTCTTGATTTAGTTGAGGTTTCAAAAAAGTACTTTTTTTTCATTTTTCTTTTTAAAATAAAGTTGGTATCAGTTGCTTAACAATAACAGAATGTGTAATTTTTTAAATACCCAAGTAGAATAATTATTTCTCTTTATCATTCGTTTTACTTATTTTGCTTATTTTATTTCTTATTTTTCATTGCTCAATTTTCAGCACCATGAGTCTATTTGAGTCAAATGTTACTTTTGCACACATTTTGTTTGAATGTCCTGAAAGAGCTTTGAAAATCTTAGACCAAGCTTTTCATCTAGCTGCTTTAAACATTTGCAAGACACATAAAAGAATATCGGGCATGGTAATGTACTTTTAAATTCTGTTAATGCGTTGTTTGTGTAAGAAAATTTATTGATTTTACTTGTAAAATCAAAACATTGATTCATTATATATGCATTTTTTTTTTGTTTTCTGTGATGTAAAATCAACTCATTCATTTTTTATTAATTTATAATTTTAGATATTCTTTTGATTCTTATAAGAATTGCAATCACCTAGTGGTTATGATTTTAAATTTTGTGAGTACATCAGAAAATTGCTTAAGAGAATAATAGAGCTGCTGCATGTTAAATAGAGTTGGAAAATTCTCATGAATTTGATGTGAAAGCTAGGAGAGTGGATACTGAGTGTTTCAACTGAGTTGTGTGTATATTTTTGAAAATTTTAAAATGTAATTTGTTTTGCATTAATTTTGTGTGGTCTGATAAGTTTATATGCTTATTCTGTATGGTTTGTACTATAGTTCTTTTAAAAGATGGGTTTTTAAAACAGATGTTTTATGTTAGAAGTTTTTACAGTTGATGCAAAATTTTGTAAACTGTTTAAATTTGTGAATCATAACAACTATATATATCTTTGTTTTGTTTTCTCAAATTTTTGCATAAATTTTTTTATATTATTATTTCAGTGTTATGCACATACACACCTCTAATGAAATGCTTATCAAAATATTAGTTACTAAAGTGTATGAATTATATAAGGATGTGTGTGTGTGAAAGCATTAAGTGATAAGAATATATATGTGATTAGATTAGAAGATTAAGTTTTAAAGAAAGATTAAGTCTTAAGAAAAATTTATTTATAGTTGCTGTAAAAATATTGTTTATTTTTAGTTTGTTTTTGTTTCTTCGACGGACCAGCCACGCTTATTTCTTTTTTTACTTTTTATTCAACCACGCAACATATATATGCTATTTACAAGCGTAGCAAATTTTAATTATTTTTTTATTGTGAGCTTCGAGTATTAAGAGTCCTATATTAATGCTCACGTCAGATTATTTAAGAGAAATTTTCTACACTATCTCATTCCACAGAAAGTTCTCATCTGCCGGCACAGCGCGGCAAGGAAGAATATTTGCATTTGTATGCATGAGGTTGGCGCGCATGCCAACCTCATTGCGCATGCGCCAACATCCCGCCCGGCCTTGCCATGTTCACATGCAAGAACTTACAAATATCATAATTAGCACAATATATATAAATTTAGCACATAATTAAATACAGTGATTACAACAATTTAAATGTAATAATAAAGTTAAATCAATAATTTTACACAAATGAAATATAATATAGCTATACATGTGGGAGACAACAAGGGGTCCAAGACATTTATCTTTTCTTTAACTTTATTTTAAAACTAACAAAAATTAATTAAAAAGGTAGATAAGTTTGACAATGATATGCAGAAGGTAACGCCTGCTCGCGTTCTCTCTCGCTTTTCTTAAAAGTTCACAGGTTTTAGTTTTGATTTGCTGCGCCTGCGCGCGAAGACTGTGCTTTGCTTTTGGCTGCATGCCACATTCGGCCAGCCTGACTGTACGCTGTCCGCAGCGGTACGTCCCTTTTTTCCTTTTTCATCGAGACCAGAGGAGAATCTGAAACATACAAAAAAGACGGAACAGACAAGGACTATACAACAAATACACAAAGATTTAACATATCATAATTCTGCTGAACTAAACAGTTTCTCCATCATGTGAAGGCACCTCTTCGACATCCGGAAGGTTCCACAGGAAAACATTGTGTTTCACAGGCATAAGAACGTCTTTTTTAACAAGTTGATCTTTGGTTGAACGCATCGATATTTTCCTCTCTAGAGTTCTGGACGTCTGTTCAAAACGATTTCTCTTTTTCCTTCGTTCCCACTGCCAGGGCTCAAAGATTTTCCGGAGCATTGTAAACCGTCTATATTTACTCTTCATAGGTGAAGGGTTATCAGAACAAGATAAACGTCTGGTTCTCTGACACACAGGAATATCATTTTTCAATTTAATACACATTTTTAACTTAGTACTCTTAATGTTATTGCATTTATAATCCTTAATTAGAGAACTCAAATCATTTCTAGTATTAAAGTTTTTAACATGTGACAAATCATAACTAGAGTTTTCTATCACATTTGAAAAAGAAACATTTGAATTAAAATGAACACCCAAAGAGGATCCACTTTCACTCAATAAAACATCGCTCTTTGCGTGGCCTAGTTTCTTCATTTCAGCATATACACTGGGATGTATAATAAATTCTTCGGTCAAGGTCGGTGATATTGCCGTTCGAACACTTAGACCGGGAGAGTGTTGATTAAGAGAAATATTTATGGGTTTAACTTCTACCATTCGCTGTTCGCCAAAACATGAACTTAATGTTATTATTTCTTCGGAAGGTGTTTGCACTCTAATTAGTGAGGAATTTAAAACTGGGATCTGGCAACCTGAATCCATCAAGGCTGTTACGGGCTGATTTTCCACAAAAATGTTTACATATTGTAGTTTTGCAAACTCATCGTTTTGTTTTTCGCTCTCGACTTTCAAAGTATTCGCGTTTTTTCTATTACGGATGTGGCTGTTAGATTCTTTAAGCTTAAAACGCTTCTCACAGTCTCTTGCGTAATGAGATGAATCACCGCATATATATATATATAGCAATTTTTATTTTGTCTTTCAAGATATTGGGGATAGTTCTCTTTAACCTTTGGTTTAAAGTTTTGTGGTCTATTTTTAAAGGGGTCTTGGGTATATCCATAAGTAATAGGAGTTTCCTTACGTGATCCGCCTCTAGATGAAATATAAATATCACACTCTTTAGCTAAATCAATAGGCCTAAACCCATCTACTGCTTCTCGAATGCCAATATGAGTTGCCGTTTCCTTATTTAAAGTTTCAAATAATTTATCAGAAATTATAAGATCACATAGAGATTCAAAGGAATTAACTTTTCTTAACAAACAATAATATTGGAAGTTTGCCGTCAATCTTGCAGCAAATTGGATGTATGTCTCGCCTGATGATTTTACAGCATTTTTAAATGAGTTTAAACACTCGCGAGGGGTTAATTGGAATTCTCTGAGTACTATAGATTTTAGTTTTTCATAGTCATTTAATTTCTCTTCTTTAATATACAATAAGACATTATGAGCTCTTTCGCCCAGAAGATTTATTAAAATTTCAGATTTATATTCGTCATTTATTTTCTTGGTTAAAAATGCGCGTTCTAATGATTGGAAGAACAGATTAAAATTTTCAGATCTGGTGGGAACAGGAAGAGATAAAGTTCTAATACTTTTTATCATGTTTTCTATGTTAGTTTCGAACTGTTTTTCTTCGACTTCAGCTGCAGGATTTAAACTTAATGCTTTATTTTTAGCCGTTTGAAGTTCGACTTCTTTTTCTAATTTTGCTAACTGTAGTTTAGCAAGTTCAATTTTCTGTTTTTCTAAATCCCTTTCGTTTCGCGATACCCTCTCATCTATACAGTTTTTAATTAAAGTTTTAACGAAATCTGGATCACTTTCAAATGTACTACTGTTCTCAATTTTAGTCTTTAGTTTAGCTATGGTGTCCGTACTCTCCACAGTACCGTCTAGATCCTCAACAACTCTTATGAGATCCTCTTTAAGAGCGTTTTTATACATTTTAGAAAAATATGGAAAGATCCTACCTTTTTTTTCTAGCTCCCTTGTTGCTCGCACTTACGATGTATCCAATAATTGAACAAAAACGTTGATTTCACTGATTTCACCTCTTCGCAGGTAATATAGTTGAAATTGTTCGAATTGACACCTCTTCGCAGGTTATATCTTGAAATTGTAGTTCCGGCCTCTACACAGGCGGAGTATTCATGCTGAGTTCAAACCTCTACACAGGTTGAACGAAGTTTCCAAAAAATGGCGGAGCGTCTCCTTCACGGACGCTTTTGTTCATTGTCCATACTTTGGTTCAAAATCGAAATTTTATCGATCGCGGCCGAGCCCCCATAATTTGTGGGAGACAACAAGGGGTCCAAGACATTTATCTTTTCTTTAACTTTATTTTAAAACTAACAAAAATTAATTAAAAAGGTAGATAAGTTTGACAATGATATGCAGAAGGTAACGCCTGCTCGCGCACCTCTCGCGTTGTCTCTCGCTTTTCTTAAAAGTTCACAGGTTTTAGTTTTGATTTTCTGCGCCTGTGCGCGAAGACTGTGCTTTGCTTTTGGCTGCATGCCACATACATATACACACAGTTTACTTAGTATCAATTGGGAGAGCAGCTGTTTTATACTAATAGCTCTTTTAAATTCTCCTGATTGAGTTTTAACCTTGACAACTCTCACTTTTCCATCTGACCCATGGTATACTTCTAAGATTCGACCTAAAGGCCAAGTATTTATAGGTAAGAAATCCTCTTTAATTAAAACCATTTGACCAATCATTAGATAATTTTTTTCAGTTATCCATTTTGATCTAGCTTGCAGTGTATTCAAATAATCAGATTTCCATTTTTTCCATGTGCCTTGCACAACCTTGGTAATCTTTTCCCATCGACGGAGACGATTTTCATTTACATCTATTAAATTTGGCTCAGGTATTGATGTTATAGATCTCCCTATCAAAAAGTGACCAGGGGTCAAAACATCGAAGTTATCTGTGTCGCTACTGAGGAGAGTCAATGGACGCGAATTTAATATTCCCTCTACCTGAATCATAATAGAGAGAGTTTCAAATTCTTCAAAGGTAAAGTGAAGATTTCCTATCGCTCTTTTAAGATGGTGCTTCACAGATTTTACAGCTGCCTCCCAAAGACCTCCGAAGTGAGGGGACTTGGGAGGTATAAATTTCCAATCAATATTTTCTGACACGAAATATTTAGCTAAATTTTCATCCGGAAAATTAATTAAATTATGAAATTTCTTTAATATGGAGTTTGCTCCCACGAAATTAGTAGCGTTATCTGTGTAAATTTTGGAGCATTTACCCTGTCTACTAGTAAAACGTTTAAGCATTGCTATCAAAGCATCGGAAGTGAGATCCGATAATAACGCGAGATGGATGGCTTTCGTAGAAAAACATATGCAAACGCAAATGTACACTTTATTTAGAGTTCCCTTTCTCTGATTTTTATATTTGACTAAAAAAGGGACCGCATAAATCAAGTCCAGCAATAGTAAATGGGCTCGATATGTTTACTCTTTCACTGGGCAAATTACCCATAATTTGTGAAGAGAGAATGGGTCTGCTTTTAAAGCATGTCACACATTGATGAACGGTTTTACGAGCGATGCTACGACCGCTCAAAGGCCAAAATTTTTGTTGTACAGCATTTAACAATCCCTGTGGGCCAACGTGAAAGAGTCTTGTATGCAAGCTGTTAAAATAAAGTTTACTTAATTTTGAACCTTTTGGTAAAATCGCAGGATGCTTATGGAGATATGGCACAGAAGCATTTTCTAATCTTCCACCTACACAAACTATTCCTTCCCCATCTACAAATGGAAAGAAATTAGAAATACTACTTGAAATTTCTTTTTTATCAAACAAGGATCTTTGAGCATGCTTAATCAATTTAATTTCTGACTCATTGAATTTGGCTACAGTTAGAGGCCTAACCTTTTTGGACTTATTCCTACAGTTGAAGTTGAATCTGAAAATATAAGACAAAATATTAATAACTTTGAAATAATTATTAGAAAGTTCTAAAAGTTCGTCAACGATGCTAGAGGAATCGCTATTCAGCAAGACAGTCTCTTCACTTCTGTCAGCTTCAGGCAATTTTTTCCTTTCTTGAACAATAGTCTCTTTCTCATGTTCTGTGAGGTAGTCTAACTCAGGAACTACTTGCTGAAAGTTTTTAGGAAATTCAGAATCGGACAAAAATTCTGCACCTGTCCACCACCTGGAATTTGACACCAGACAGTCAGCGCTCAGTCCACGAGAGAGGAAATCTGCTGGGTTTTCCTTACCAGCACATGGGGATCTGTTAGGCTGGTTATTTCGTTGACTCGGTTAGCAACAAATTGTTTCCATCGGGTTTTGTTACCCTTTATCCAAAACAGAACTATTTTGGAATCAGTCCAGTGATATTGTAAACAAGATCTTTTAAGATTCACAATCTTTTTCACCTTAGATGCCAGACGAGCAGCGACTAGAGCTCCAAGTAATTCTAGTTTGGGCAGGGTTACACAGTTTAATGGTGCTACACAGCTTTTTGAAGTCACTTTAACAGAAATTCCATTCCTTGACTTTGTTCTCAAATATATGGCTGCGCCATATGACTTTTTGCTGGCGTCGCAAAAGCTATGCAACTCTACATCATCTTCCAGCGAAGTAGAATCTAGAACTAGTTGAGGTATTTTTAGATTTCGTAAGTGGGGTAGCTCCTCACACCATTTTTTCCACTCCTTTTCCATTGAATTTCTTCTTTCCAGAGATCTTCAAGGAGGCATTTCATTCTAACGGTGAAAGGAGAAATTAACCCTAATGGGTCAAAGATCTTTCCAACTGCTTGCAGTATGAAGCGTTTCGTATTTTTATCTAAGGAAACAAATTCCAATAGACTTTTAGTATCTGTAGTCAAGTAATCTTCATTAGTGTTCCATGATAGTCCTAGGACCTTTGTTCCATTTGCTCCTAAACTTACAGTTTCATGTACAGGATGTACATTAAAATTTTCTTTCTTCCACTGTTCCATTAAATTAGCATCATTAGTAATCCATTTTCTGAGATCCATTCCAGCAGCTTCCATAGTATTTTTTGCTCTTCGTGAAGTTTGAAGAGCTTCTTCAAATTTGTTACCACCGGAAATAAGATCGTCAACGTAGAAATTTGTATCTAAAAGTTCTACAGTGTGAGGGAATTCATGTTTATATTTCTCAATATGATGCCTAATCGTGGCTGCCAGAAGAAATGGACTTGAACTAACACCAAAATTTTCTCGATTAAAACGGTATACCTGTAGTTTAGGCCTTTTATGAACACACAGTTCGTCATCACTCCAGAGAAATCGAATGGCATCTTTGTGTTCGTCAGCAAGACAAATTTGTAAGAAAGCTTGTTTAATATCAGAACAAAAGGCTATTGCATTCAATCTAAAATTAATTAATATGTCTAAGAGATTGGGATTTAAATTAATTCCTGGCCATAAACAATCATTTAAAGAGAGTTCATTATTTTGATGACTTCTAGCGTCAAATACAATTCTTGTTTTTGATGTTAAGCGACCGTCTTTTCTTACGGCCTGATGAGGTAAATAATATACAGGTCTTTTTAACTTGTTATCTGTAATTTCGCGCGGTTTTAACTTCTTCTATAATACCCTGTTCTGTGTAATCGCAAATGATTTCACGGTATTGCTGATATAATTCCAAATCATGACCAAATCTTCTCCATAAATTTTGGAAACGTTGTTTAGCTAGGGGATAACTATCGGACAATTCATTATAGGATTTTCTAAAGGGAAGTTGCACTATATAATGGCCTTTTTCGAATTCAGTTTCTTTAAAAATTTCTATAGCTTGATCCCTTTCATGAAGAACTGGATCATCTCGTATCCCCAAACCCTCTAAATCAAAAAATAATTTTAAAGTATCTTGAATAGAGTCATTTTTTACTAAAAAGCACTGTCCTTGTTTATTAATTTGTCTTTCTTCAAGTTTACCACACGCGATCCACCCAAATTCGCTTTCTTTGAAAAACAACTCTTCATTTACTTTATACGTATTCTGTTTTAAAACTTTAAAAAATATATCAGCGCTAATCAAAGCGTGAACTTCGTTTGCTTCATAAAACGATTTGTCAGCTAACGTTAAAAACTTTGGAATTTCCACCTTGGAAATATCTAAACTTGAGGAGGGTGTAAATTCAGTTATTTTGTCTACAATCAAGAAATCTACTGGTTCAGCAAAACTGCTATCTTCGTTTCTAATAATTGTTTTTAATTTCCATTTTATGTTCTGTGATAATCCATTTAAACCTGATACTGGTGTCTTTATTTTTTCCTTTTTTATTCCTAAGCAATTAATCATTCTTTCTGTGAGTACACAAATATTGCTCGCGGAATTGAGTATAGCTCTTAATTTTATTTTTTGATTATTTGCTCTGCAAACATATATTTCTGCTGTTGAAAACAGAACATTTTTTTTTATTTATTCGATCGGGCCACATGTTATTACTCAACACTGATGCCAGATTATTCGGATTAGACTTTTTGTTAACTGTTTCGCAATATTCTTTTTCATTTCCGTTATCTAAAAGGTTTTTTATTTTCGATTTATTTGAATTTTGAGTACAAATCAAATAACTGTGTGAATCACCACATTTGCATCGATATTTGGAAAGACAATTAATTTGAATATGGTTGGATTTTAAGCACAAATTACAAAGTTTGTGTTTGCCAATGAATTTTAGTCTTTTGTCAATACTGAATTTTAAAAAAGTAGGACATTTATAAATGGGATGTTGTGACTTACACACTATACAATTTTTGTTTTTATTTTCATTTACTATAAAAGCTTTTGGCTTAGAATTGTTGGCATACATTTTATTTGGGTTCACTTTAGCATTTCTATCAACAGACACAGACAATAAAACGGATTCCCATTGTTCTAAGAATTCAATAAATTCTTGAAATGTAGGGGCGGTTTTGGATTTATGTGATAATTCAAAATTTCTTCTCGATTCTCTATCAAGTTTCTCAACTAGAATATAAATAAGTAAAACATCGGATAATTTATTTTGCTCATATTTAAGTAATTTTAATGCTCATAAATTGTTTGTGCAAGCGCAACAGCGCTGCCTGGACTGCGCATGCCTAGTAATTCTGATGTAACTGTAAAAAGAGTTGTGAGTAAAAAATAAATACCAGTCCACTAAAACTGTGTTCTAATTGAGTGCTGAGTATTCAACGGAGTGAGCCATAACATTGGTCCGGTAGAATCCGGAGAAAAACCGCGTGTAGGGATGAGTTAAAATTGTGTCTGAAAACTGAGGGAAGAAACTGAGTTTCCTATGTATTTTCTGTCTTGAGAGTCCAGCGCAATTCATCAGTCGAAGTAAGAGCGAGTTCCTTGCTTCTTATTTGATATCAAATTAATGTTATGTGTTAAAATGTCGACAATTAAAAGTCTTAAAAAGGACGAGCTTTTGCTGGTCGCCAAAGAGCTGGGATTAGACATACCCCAGAATCCAAAAATTATAGTATTAAAAAATTTAATTCAGAGTAGTGAAATCTTTGAAACTGATAAGGAGTTTCTGCAATGTGTAATTGATGGCGTTTTGGCAGAAAAGGCCGCTAAAATTGGACAAGAAAAATTTAAATTAGAGTCTGAAAGGGCCACTAAAATTGAACAAGAAAAATTTAAATTAGAATCTGAAAAGGCCAAGATTGAATTTGAAAAAATTAAATTAGAACAGTTAAAGAAAGAGCTTGAGTTAACTAATGCTAAATGCAAATTGTCCCCTGCGCAAGAGAAAAGTGAACATTCGAATCTGTCCCATCTGATATTGAAAACTTAATTAAAAGTATCAAAACTCTAACAATACCTGTCCCTTCTAATACAGAAGCTTATAATTTATTTTTTCAATCGTTAGAAAAAGCTTTTAAAACAATAAATGTGGAGGATAAATTTAAAGCAGAGATTTTATTGAATATGTTGGGAGAAAAGGTGGGAAATTTAATGATTTATGTTAAACAAGAGGAACTGGGTGATTATGAAAAAATCAAGCAGTTAGTGCTAAAACAATTTCAACCAACACCTCGAGTATTGCTTAATCAGTTTCGAAGGTCCCAAAAACTACCAAATGAGAACTATGTTCAGTTTGCTTCTAGAATTGAAGCAATGTTTGATTATTATTGTAAATTAAGAAACGTTAATGAGTTTAATGAATTATGCCAGTTAATTGTTGCCGATCAGATAATTAATTCTCTTGATCAAGAACTGACCAGTTATATTAATTTAAAAATGTGCGAAAATTGGTACACACCAGATAAGCTGGGACGTGAATTAGATTTGTTTATGTCATCTAAAGTTTCAAGTAGAAATGAAATAAATACGGGTTTCCGACAAAATAAATTCTTTAAGAGTGGCGTCGACAGAAAGGGGTTAAAAGGTGTAACTAGTGTTTTTTGTCCGATGTCAATGAAACAAAATGTTCATATTGCTGTGAAAATCATGCTATTCTTTTTTGTACAAAATTTAAACAACTTTCCGTTCATGATAGAATAGAGATAGTTAAAAAACAGCGACTACGCTTTCTGTGTTTAAGAGTAGGTTGTATGGTGTCGAAGTGCAAAGCGAAACCTTGTAAATTATGCGCTAAGAGGCACCATGTCTTGTTACATTTCCCCAAACAAAATACGAATTTTCAAACAAACCATAGTAAGTCGAATGCTTTCCATCCGTCAACCAAGTCAAGATTAAATGCGGAAGCGCGAGAATTTAACCCTGCTTTTCCCTATGGAGAGGTTTTGGAGAAAGATAGTAATGCGGTGTTTGCAATTAATCAAAAAAAGGGAACCACTAGTGTGTTTTTGAGTTCCGTGAAATGTTTTGTAAAAGATTCATATGACGAGAAATGGAAAATAAGAGGTCTGCTTGATGTTGGTTCTATGACAAATCTAATTACGAAAAAATTCGTAGAAAAATTAGGATTAAGAAAAGAAAAAGTAAATATTCTGGTCACGTGTTTAAATGACTCCTCTGTATGTGTTAAAAATTGCGTAACTACGGAAATCTCGAATTCTGATGGTAGTTATAAAAAGAGAATAAAAATGTTAGTTGTAGATAAAATTACTGATTTAACTCCAGTTAAAAATCTAAATGTGAAAGGATTAATTCCTGAAAATATAAATTTAGCAGATGATTCCTTTTATGTGCCAGGTCCCATTGATTGTTTATTGGGTGCAGAAATTTTTTTATGAATTATTGCGTAGTGGGCAAATTCGCTCTGAAAATTCTAATCTTATTTTCCAAAATACTGTGTTTGGGTTCATGGCTTCAGGGAGCAATAGTTTTGCAGATACTGAAGCACGGGTTCATTGTGGATTAATTAGAGGAGATTTAAATCAGACTTTAAAAATGTTTTGGGAATTGGAAAACGTTGAGGTAGAGAGAACTAAAAATGAAGAAGCAATTTTTTGTGAGGATCACTTCCTAAAAACGCATTCTAGAGATGAGGAGGGTCGGTATGTGGTTAAAATGCCCTTTAAAAACGAACCAAATTGTTTAGGTGAGTCGAGGGACATCGCTCTAAAACGATTGAATGCGCTGTGGACTCGCTTAATCAGAGATCCTCAATATCTTAAGTTGTATAGAGACTTTATACATGAGTATGACCAACTTGGTCACATGAAAGAGGTTGTCGCATAGCATGACAACTCTGAGGTTGCCTATTATATGCCACACCATGGCGTCTTTAGACCAGAAAAGAGCACAACGAAGCTGAGGGTAGTTTTTAATGCTACCAATCCTACAAGTAATGGGTTATCGTTGAATTCCATACAATACAATGGAGGACTGGTTCAAAAGGACCTATTTACAATTATGATTAAATTTAAAGAGCATCCTTATGCCTTTACGGCAGATGTGAAGATGATGTACCGAATGATACTCATCCATGAGAGCCAAAAGCCGTTGCTTAGAATTTTGTGGAAAGAAAGTCCAGAGGATCCGGTGAAAACCTTTGAGATGAAAACAGTCACATATGGCACGGTGAGTGCACCCTTTTTAGCAACGAGAACTTTACTGCAGTTATCGAGAGATGAAGAGAAGAACTTTCCTTTGGCTGCACCTGTTCTAAGAGAAAACTTTTATATGGACGACGTTCTTTGCGGCGCTGCGTCTTTAATGGAAGCCAAGGCCTTGAAAAACCAACTTTCCGGCATTTTGAAAAAGGGAGGAATGGAATTGCACAAGTGGGGTAGTAGTCATCCGGAACTGGCTTCAAACATCCTCGGAGACTATGAGTTCGAGAATCCAATTGAAACCAAGACGTTAGGAGTGTCCTGGAAATCACAAGAGGATTGTTTTATTTTCAAAATTGCAGTGGAGTTAAAAGACTCCTACACCAAGAGATGTGTCCTTTCGACAATAGCTAGACTGTTTGATCCATTAGGACTATTAGGTACAGTAGTCGCAAGAGCCAAGATCTTCATGCAGAGTCTTTGGAGTCTTAAAATCGACTGGATCGACGAGTTGCCTTCTGAGAGAGCCAAAGATTGGCATCGTTTCCTAGAGGATTTCAAGAGTGTAAGAAGTATCTGCATTGGTAGATGTATTGTGCATCCTCAAGCGACAAGGGTAGAACTTCACGGTTTTGCTGATGCTTCAGAGAAATGTTACGGAGCAGTGATATATTGCCGTTCTCAATTGCCAGGTGGTGCAACAACAGTGAAGTTTGTAACAAATAAAAGCACAGTAGTACCTGTGAAGAGTGTTACAATGCCGCGACTTGAGCTGTGTGCCGCCGTTCTTCTTGGAAAGCTGATGAAAAGAGTTGAGACTGCCTTACAAATGAAAACACCCCCCGTGTACCTGTGGAGTAACTCGACTATTGTCTTAGCGTGGATCCAGAAGGAGCCTAACTTGCTTAAAACCTTCGTGGCAAATAGAGTTGTCACAATCCAACACCTGACTAACACAGAGCAGTGGCATCATGTTTCTTCGAAACAGAACCCAGCTGACCTCGTTTCAAGAGGTCTCGACCTGCTCAGTCTTCCCAACAACTCTTTGTGGTGGAATGGACCTACATTTTTAGCGACGAAAGATTTTCCGGAAAGGAATACCCTTTCATCAGTGACTGATAATGATGAATTTAACTGTGAATTTAAAAGTAACGCAAAGCACTGCGTGTGTGTTAATTTAAATCTAACAAACTCAACACACATTTATGACTGACCTGTTAAATATAAGTAATAACTACACTAAAATAATTAGAATGTTAAGTTTTATTTTTAGGTTCATAGCAAATTGCCGAGGAGAAAAAAGGAGAGGACCTTTAGATGTCCAGGAAATCAACCAAGCGGAGGTCACCTTAATCAGGATTGTGCAACTACAGGAGTTCAAAAGAGATATAATGAGTTTGAAAGAAAATAATAGAGTGTCTGCAGAAAGTCTTATAAAAAGCTTAAATCTCTCCCCCTTTTTAGATAAAGATGGTGTGTTGAGAGTTGGTGGTAGACTTTGCAATAGTGATTTGAACTTTGAATGCAAATTTCCTGTAATATTACCTTGTAACCATAAATTAACGAATTTAATTGTAGAATATTTTCACTTAAAATACTTCCATCTAGGTCCACAGGCCTTACTATATTAAGTAAGACAGAGATTTTGGCTTCTTAGAGGAATGTATGTAGGAAAATAGTACATGATTGTCTTGTATGTTTTAAAGTGAAACCTATAACTTGTGAACAAATAATGGGCAATTTGCCTAAAGAAAGAGTTAGGGAAAATTTTCCTTTTGATTGCAGTGGTATTGACTTTATTGGACCGTTTTGCATCAAGAGCAACAAACAGCATAAAAGTAGTTTGTATAAGACATATGTTTCAATTTTTGTGTGTTTTGTCACTAAAGCTGTACATTTTGAATTAGTGTCGGATTTAACAACTCAGACATTTATTGCCTCATTAAAGAGAATGAATTTCTTTTTCTTTTTGTATTACAAGATTTTACTTATTTTTAAGTTATTGTTATTAATCTTTTAGTATTGTGTGTATTTTAGTGAATTCTTTCTGATTTATAATTATTTTAATAGTGTTACATTTTAATATAACAATATTGTAAAAAGCCATGAAACTTTTTGAATGTTGTAACATTGCAATGCCGGGCGGAATGTTTGCGCAAGCGCAACAGCGCTGCCTGGACTGCACATGCCTAGTAATTCTGATGTAACTGTAAAAAGAGTTGTGAGTAAAAAATAAATACCAGTCCACTAAAACTGTGTTCTAATTGAGTGCTGAGTATTCGACGGAGTAAGCCATAACATAAATTTTTTTGAATGCAATCAATCATATTTCTAATTTCTGTGGAATTTTCATTTTGTATTTTTTCAAGCTTCAAAATATTTTGAATATGAATATTGATTATTAATCGTTCATTTTTGTATCTATTTTCTAAAAATTCATATAAGGGATCAAAATTACTGCATAAATAATTAACTTCATGAGTTAAACAAGATCTGAGGTAGTATAGCTTCTGAGATTCACTCAGTAGTATGTTATTTGTGATCAGATCGTCAAATTGGATTTTAAATGAACTAAATTCTTCGTATTTTCCCGAGAACTCGGGTAAAATTAAAGGAGGTATTTTAGTTTTTATTTCGAAATTATCATTTGTTTTCATTACTGCCCCAGAACTTGATTTCTTAGAGGAATTAAGAATAGTTTCAATTCTTACTTCTAATGACTCAAGGCGGACTTCAAGAAGATGGAGATCTTTGTTGACGGCAGTTAATTCTGCATCTTTCACATTCGGAATGGCGTAATAGTTGTTACGAAGTTCCTCCACGTTTTTTTTTGCAGTTGAATCAGATTTCTTAGCTTTACTTTTATTTCAACCGAATCGGTTTCTTCGTTGGCACTTCCAATGAACGTTTCAATTCTGTTTATTTTACCTTCCAAGGTACTTTTTAATCTGTTTTGCATATCCATAGTCCACTGATCGCTCCTGGCACGAGCGGAACCAGAATGTTTATTTTTAGTTTGTTTTTGTTTCATCGACGGACCAGCCACGCTTATTTCTTTTTTTACTTCTTTATTCAACCACACAACATATATATGCTATTTACAAGTGCAGCAAATTTTATTTATTTATTATGATCTTCGAGTATTAGAGTCCTATATTAATGCTCACGTCAGAGTATTTAAGAGAAATTTTCTTGTCTATCTCGTTCCACAGAAAGTTCTCATCTGCCGGCACAGCGCGGCAAGGAAGAATATTTGCATTTGTGCGCATGACGTTGGCGCGCATGCGCCAACAAACATATTGAAAGTAAATTTATCCTAAAAAATGTACATTAACATGATTTTTTCCATGTTTATCCACTTCTAAAATTGAATGGTTGTAATGCAAGAGACCAATGTAGAAGTTTTTGTTGTTGCTAATGCCACCTGATTGATGTTGTCAGATTGAGTCTCATGACATTCATTGTGGCAAAGGGCTAGGTGTATGCCTGTCGTTAGTCGTAGTTTTGAATACCATACAGATACAGGTAACAGTATGATTTGGCTTGGTTCCACCCCAATTTTAAGGGAGAACACCCTGGAGGTGGTTAGAAGCCTCTCACCCTTTTCCACCAACCTCACGAGAGGACTTGTGGCTTGACAGCTATTTAGAATGCCCTCATGCCGCACAGGCACTATACATTTACAAACAACCATGCCTTCCCCAGGATTCAAACCCAGGCCCTACTTCACAGCAGCCAGTGTCACTAACTGTACTGGATGCACGTGAATTTGCGTTTGATTTCAACCAGACAATTTGTTTATTGTAGTCTTGATAACAAGCTTTTGCTGTCCTTTTAGTTTTTTTCTTTTCATTTGATGGTCACATATCCTTTTTTTGGTTATGTAATAACTACTTTCAGAATCAGAAAATCTTTTACTTAAGTTTGAAATTGGATACTTTCCCATTTTTTTTATGAGGTTGACCAACAGTACAACATTCAAATATTAAACTCTGTTGTCTGAGTTAATATTGTTTGTTGTTTATCTTGGTCAGAGGTTTATTTTCAAAATGCTTATTAGCTTTTGGTGTGGTTAATACAAATTACAAACTGTTTTTATTTAATTTGTCAAATGCAAAATAATTAAATTGCATAAGATTAATTGCTGAAAGTTATAATAATCATATTTCTGTCTTTCTATAAATAAAATAATTGAGGGTTTGAACATTAAAATCTTTATACATAAAAATTACGTGTCATGATATTTGTCTACGATAGACTTCAAAACTACTAAACCGATCATAATATAACTTTACATGTTGTGTGTCATTTCGTTCAACTTAAAATATAGGATAGTTTTTATTTTAATTACCTCATAATTTTTTTATTGTCAGAAATGTAAAGAATCTGGGAAATAGGAAAATTCACAAATGTTGCGATGCGTGTGTGTCTGCAGAAGCAGATTTTTGGGACCAAAATGCACGATAAGCATGGCGTATTTTGGGACATGAAATCAGATTTTCGAATCAGTTCTCAGAATTATCTGTAACTTTGCTGGGTAATGTTGGTAGACCGTATTTTAGACACACCATGGCAGGAGCTTACCTTAAACATTTTGGAGCCTGAAAACTTAGCCTCTGGCATATTTCAAGATGGGCAATCCCAATCTGATATCTGATTGGAGAAATTGCCATAACTTTGCCGGATAATTCTGGAGGACCATCTATTACATTCACCACGGCAGAAGCTTACCCTCAATGTCTTGGAGCTAGAAAATTACGTTTCTGGTGTATTTTGGGATGTTGAACCTGAATCTAAAATCGAATTTTAGAAATTCCTGTAACTTTGCCGGATTACCTTCATGTCCCTTTCCAGGGACTGAACTTACAGGCTCAGGGGGGCCAAAAGTAGCTCCCTGGTTACGTTTATGGGCATAGAACGAGAATCTAAAATCAGATTTCAGAAACTTCCGTAACTTTGCCTGATATTGCTGGAATTAGATGAAATGGCTTCGCGTTCGAGTCCCACGGGCAGAATTTCATTCCCTCTAGTGGCTGAACTTGCCTGTGCTGGGGCACTGAAAGTCAGTCACATGTGCATTTCGGGGCGGGGAATGAGAATCTGAAAATGGATTTTAAGAGTTCAGTAACTTTCCCGGATAATGCCGGATCACCTTAATATACGTGGACAGCTGTATCAGCCTAACTTGCAGATGTAAGGTCTCAAAAAGAGAGCCCCTGTCATATTTCGGGACTGCTAATTTGGGAAATTCATGTAACTATGCTATATAATGCCAGTCAATCGTATTTTACGTGAACCATGGTAGAGGCTTACCTTAAAATTCTTGGTATGGGAAAAGTGCTTTCTTGGTGGGAAACAGGACTCTGAAATCGATTTTAGAAACTCCTGTAACTTTTCCGGATATTGCTGGATGAGGGTGATGCTCCCTCCCCTTTCAGGGACTGGACTTGCAGAAGTAGGAGAGCCGAAGTGGACACCATGTGTATCTTGGGGTGGGGAATAAGAATCTGGATTCAGATTTCAAAAAATATCCTAACTATGTTGTATATTGCTGGAATGAGGTAGAATGCATTTGCGTTTGAGTTGTGTCTGGATTTTCATTCCCTTTAGCTGCTGAACTTTCAAGCACAGTCTTGTGAATTAGAAAACTGCATTGACAATGGCATCTTCAGGTATTGTTGCCTCTTTGTTAGATGGTGGCCAAATGCACATTAAGCATTCAAGCTGCCATTAGACATTCATAAGAAATCAGATGCAATGTGTACCTTTGAAAAAAAAAGAAAGCTGAATGGCTATGGTATTACAAAAGAGTTCAACCATATTCACATAAATGTACCATGGTCCACAAACATTGACTCAAAGTATTACATAGAATTTTACAAGATTTTTAAATGGCAATGAAAAAATATTTGGGTGTGCTGTTCTACTATTGTCTGATGATTTCCAACAAACTTTGCTAATCATTTCTTGCTGTGCTTTTCCTCACAAGACTGATGCATGTTTAAAACAATTGTTTTTATGGTGAAACGTCGAGGCACTTCGCTTGACCATAAACAAACGAATACAATTGCAAGATGATCAATCTGTGCAAGTATATTCTAACTAAGTGCTGGATATTAGGTACGGTGAAGTAGAACTGCATCCCAATACGTAATTTATCAAATTGCCAGACAATTTCTGTACTGTTGTTCAGACAAACAATGAACTGTTTGAGAATGTCTTCCTGAATATACTGAATAATTATCTAGATAATGGTTGACTCTGTAATATTGTTACTTAGGGAGAAAATATGTTGATGTTGACGAAATAAACTGCCAGATATGTAGTTGTTTCCAGGTGATCTATTGCATTTTAAATGAATTGACACTATTGTTCATGATAATGAAACCTAAAATTTCCAACTGTGAGATTTTGAATTTTTTGGATTTATAAGGAATGCCCCCACACTATCTTCGGTTGAAGATAGGTTCACTCTCATTATTCTGCTGCGTAACTTAAATACACCTAGATAATACAACGGTACATGTTTGGTCATCAAAAGAACTACCAGGAAATTTTTTGAAGCAACAATTTTGAATGAAAACTTTAAAGGAAAAATCGTCCTGTTGCAACGTATTCCACTGATGCAGTCAGTGGAATAATACTCCAATACTATTCAAAAGGCTCCAATTCACGATTCGTTAGCCTTCGTGATGACCATAAATAAATTTCAAAGCCGAACAATGTCCATTTGGGGCTTGAACGTAGAAAATTCGTGTTTCCTGCATGGGTACCAATATGTTGCATGCTAATGTGTGGGGAAACTGTCAAATCTATTTGAGTTAGCAATTGACAGGTCACTGAAAAGTATTGTATACCGAAATGCTATTAATTATATTAAAATTATTTTTTATTCTAATTTAAAATGATGAAAATATTAAAAATTGCTAAAAATCACTGTTATTTACCTCTGTTATGAAATTAAATCTTCATTTGTTGTTACTTAACAACTTCGTAAGTAATTCCTGCATTATACTATAATCAAATAGGAAATGAATAAAATGCAATATGAAAAACATTAAGTTGTTTTATGCATAATTTCAACTCTTGAAAACTAAGTGAATATTAATTTGAACTCATTAAATAGCTTAGAATAATATAAAACAAGCATATTACAACAAAGCCACTGCAAAGCGTGGCTGGGTCAGCTAGTATCTATATAAAATACATTACTTTGTAAGTTCAAGAAAAGTAAATAATTGAATATTAACAAAGAATAAGTTCTTTAATTAAGTAATATGCTTGGGAATTTTATTTTACTTTCTTTATTTAGGTCATTAAAGGAACCATTCATGTTCGACTTACAGCCCTACCCAATTTACCAGAAATTTGTCGTACCAGTCTTCCTCTTTGTTCTGATGTAGGCCAGTTTATGTGCATCAATGGTAAATATTTGTAGCTTAATTGTATTCATTTATTTGTAAATAAAATAGATAGGGGAAAAAACCCTCATTTTTATTTGTACTAGGTACAGTCATTCGGAGAACTGCCCCTAAAGTACTTGAGTATCGAAAATTGTGGAAGTGCAAAAAATGTAGACATCAATTTACAATTGATGCTGAAGTGGAAAAAAGCTATATTTTTGAAAAACCAATTGTTTGCCCAAATCCTGAGTGGTGCAGTGGAAAAAATTTTACCCTCTTAAGTACAGGTAAGTTTTATTTACATAACAAAATTGATAAATATTTTTGTTTAACTGAAGAATAAACTTTCATTATGTGTTCCTTAAAAATTGTAATTCCCTTTATATTGTGATATTTTACTTTCTATGTTTTTTACCTAAGATACCTTAATTTAATATTTTTGTTTTTCATCCTAAAAGTTACAGTACTAGAATATTTTATATATGTAATAATTTTTTTGGGATCATTATTCTTATATTTTATCCTTGGAGTTTTTTTTTTAAAAATAAGATTAAAGGTACTAACAATTGTTTAGTTTGCTACCTTTTATTTCCCTGAATCTGATGATAAAGGATTGGTATACTTGACATATTTTTTATATTTGTAAAACGTTTTATCATTTAATGTAAATTATTTTCTACCTCTAGAGATGTATTTTTTTCAATTTCATTCTCAATTAAAATATGTGAATATTGTTAATAAAATTTAAAAAATATATTTAGGTTGTTAAAGAATCTGGCAAGCTTTCATATGATTTTGATTAAGTGCAACCAGTCTGATTAATTGTTCTTGGAATTTCAATTGTTAATATTGATCTTCTCAATTCCTTACCAAACTTAAAATTGCACAGCTATTTGTATATACTTTTTTTTACTGTGAATAATTTATTACATATTAGAAAAACTCTTTTGATAAAGCCTTTGTGTAGGAATCTAAAAAGCTTCCTTTATTTAGATTTTTTTTTGTTTAAAAATTAAAATGTAATGAAATTTAAAAATTTATTGTCGTTGTTGTTTCTCTTCCATATTTACACTGTTACAATATTTAATTACCTTAATCTACGTTTTGGTTATTTTCATGTTCATATAAAAAGAATAACTCCCTTGCAATGCATGTGCAACTCATGCTTAAGTACATTTCAATTTACAATATTTATATTTAAACATCATTTTGCTCCTCAATGTGTAATTTTTTTTCTTCAAATTTAATGAGTCTGTGGGTTTTAACAATAATAAGAAAGTAAAAATTAAGTTTTTCTTTTGGAAATATGCTCCCCCCCCTCCATCCAAAAAAAATTAAGAAATTCTTTTCTTATACTGCGAAATTGAATGTTTGAATTGAAATTTGAGAGGATACATTGTTCAAAATTGAAACCAGAGTATTAGAATATTGATTTGGAGTTTGTTTGAAATGAATTATATCTCGTATAACATGTAAAACATAAAGTTAATGTAGAGGTTTGTGACCATAGGCTAAATTCACAGCCAAGCGGTGCCAAATTGGAATCGTGCCTACCCTTTGTAAAATTCAACGTGGGGGCCCAAAACCTGACTTTGCAGGGGGGCCCAAATGTTCTCTGTTACGCCACTGTGCATCTATACATATAAATAAAAATGAAGTGTCTGTTTGTAATTTGAAATTAACAGCTTTTTACTAAATGCATTTAAAAGTATATACAGTACTTACATGAAAAAATCAATTTTTAAAATTTTTGTCTGTCTGTCGGTCTGTCTATCTATCTTTCTGTCGGTCTGTTTGTTCCGGCTAATCTCTGAAACGGCTGGACCAATTTTGACGAAACTTTCACTGCAGATAGCTAATGTTATAAGGAATAACTTAGGCTACTTTTATTTTAGAAAAAAAAATTAGAATTCCGAGAAAATAAAATTAAAACCAATGAAATAGTGAGCAATATCCGATTCAAATAGGGATTATTTATTTCAATAGAGACTATTTTTATTCAACAGGGATTATTTTTATTTAATAGGGATTATTTTATTTCACAAGCCTTCTGTCTCAACGATTGCTAGCAGTTATATCAAACCTTTTTCTTTGATTAGGTTGCTGCCATTCGCGCAACATTTCCCGTTCCTGTGTTGATCCTAAAGATTTTACAGTTCCTTAACTGCATTGTCAAAGGTCATGCGTCCCTTTCACCCCCGTCCTTGCGGCTTCGTTTGTGTTAGCGTTTCACCCTACTTGCTACATAGACCTTTTTTTGATCCTAAAGATTTTAGTCCTCACCCCATCGACAGTGTCAAAGGTCATGCGTCCCTTTCACCCCTTGCTCAACAAAAAGCAAAGAAAAAAATAAAACAAAAGAGGAACATAGATTCACAAAGTAGAAGAAAAGTTTTCGTAAACTCTGCGAAGTGAATGAACACTTTTTTGTTAAACTCCACGTGGACGAAGTCGCAGGTAACAGCTATTTAACATAAAATAAATGCATCAGAAAGTAATATTAACGTATTACACATCCAGATAAAAATTATTTGCACTATTTTTAGCGTTTATTACACAAAATTTGTAACAATGTGTTACTTTTGCTGAGCAGGTAGGTGTTTTCAAAAATCGACCCACAAGAAAGTTACGGGGTGCCATAAATAATAATAATAATAAAAAAAATCAGCAATTATATCTAAAGACTTAAAATTTAGCAAACATGGTTTTTTTGTTCAGCTGAGTTATGTAAAAAGCTTTTTTTTTTGTTTAATTTATACAATTCACGTAAAATTAACACTTAAAATTAACTTTATCCTTCGGTCTGTATTTTTTAATTTTTAAATTCACCCGTGCGAAGAACGGGTATTCCTGCTAGTAAGTATATAAAATTCCTTTTCTTATGGTACTAATATCTTGTGTTTTAACTTTATCTCCTTATGTATATTTAATATAATTGATTTTTTTTGCATGATTCTAGTATACCTCTTTGGTAGGAAATAATTGATATAACTTTTTTTTTATATCTTCTGTTCTATTCTAATTTATTTTGTGCATTTAGCATAATCACTAAATAGTAAATAATATAAACTTTATTTTGAGAATTTTCTTTAATTCTATCTGAACAATATGTTTATCTTAACTGTAGAATATTATGAAATACATAAAAGGAAAAATGATCTATGTAGAAGATAACATATTTCTTAAAATATTTATATACATGTAAAAAAAAAAAAAATTGGTGTATAATCTTGCACAATTCTTGAAAATTAATAGAATTTTAATATCTTAAAGGAAAGTTATCAATTTTTCAAGTAATTAAGTAAATAATATATCTATCTATAAATAATACACATTATAACATGTTATAATATATACTTTCAATAAAACAATGCTTTTATAATATAAAATATATAAAAATTCTTTAAAAAAATAGGATATTTCTGAAGACATGATTAATACGTAATTCTTCAAATGAGCAAAACTATAAATATTTTTTTATGTATTGTTGCATCAAACATTATTTCTAAATTGAAAATTTATAATATATAAACCAAACAATATTATACAATTTAAACAAATTACCATATATTTTTGTGCATAAGCCAATAATTCATGGAACTTTTAAAAATTAAAGTAAGAGGGTTGGCTTGTATTGGATCTGATAATCTAAAAAAAAAAGTAGTTTAGAAAAAACTTTTTTTAAAACATTTTCCATTTAGTTATGTGCAAACAATTTTACTCTTTCAACTTTTTGAGACCTTTTTTTAAAGAGATAGCCACAAATCTTTCAAACTTAATCCGAGTTTCTGAAGAGTTTTAAAAATTACATTCACTCATTGGGATGTCAAATGTATGTCTCATGTGGCAAATTTTTCCTTCAGAGCATGAAACAGGTCAACACGATCACTTGCTGTGTTTGAATTTCTCTCCAGTTCATTTTCAAAACAAACAAAACAAAAAATGGCACAGAAAGTAAGACTATTACAGCTAGTGTACAAGGTAACTGAATGGTATAAGTGGGTTAGTCTCAAATAGGATTACCAGAACTAAAACTACAGTTATAGGCATCTTACTGTGCAGCAATTTGATTGGAAAATATTCCACCTATTTTATCTGCTTGGCAACACTTTTGTTGTCTCTTATACATATGTACTCTTTTGTTGTCTTATTATATAGTGGGTGATCGGTTAACGAACACTTTCAAGAAAGATTTTTTGTGTTTGGACAGCGAACACATATTCAGAGATGATCAGGGAGACACCCCTGAAATTATGGATGAAATTTTGACAACTGCTAGAGATCTGGAATTGGAGGTGAATGAGGATGACATAGAAGAGCTCATAACGGGACATGAAGATGAACTGACGATAGAAGAACTCCAAGAAATTTTGAATGAAGAACACCAAGAAACACAGCAAAATGTGTCTCCTTCTGAACAAGAGGAAAACAAAAGAGGACCAATGCCAATATCTGCCATTATAGATCTTTTGAAAAAGTGGGAGGCTGTCAGAGCAATGGTCTTAGAATGGCACCCAAACCAAGCTGATGTCAGTAGGGTTGGGGATCTTTACAACGACAATGCTATTAATTACTTCTGGAAAATCCTGAAAAAGAGAGAAAAGCAATCGACATTGGACATGTTCTTCAATGCCCCATAAGCAAAAAAAAAAAAAAAAAAAAAAAAAATGAAAAGGACTGTTTAATATGCAAGACTATATGTATGTATTATTTTTTTAAAAACTTACTAAGAAACTATACATTTTTTAAAATTCAATTTTTAGGGTCTCCAGAACGAATTAATCGATTTCACATAAAAGTCTATGGTGAATCGATGATCGGTTAACGAACAATTCGGATAGCGAACATAGTCTTGGAACAGGTTATGTTCGTTAACCGATCACCCACTGTACATATTTAAAAACTATGGGATTTTTTTTTTTGAATTTGGCTTATTTACTGATTTTGAATTTTGGGTAATTATTTGAAGAAAAAGTGAACTCACAGCTTATATTTAGAAATATGTGATATAAAAAAATATGTTCAAAATAGAGATATTCTTTTAATAACTGTATTGAATTAGATTTTAAAGAACAGCAATGAGAAATTTTTTTATAAATATTGAAACATTAGAAAGGAACACAACATTTTAGAGTATAAAAGAAGTAATATAGAAATAAAAACAACGATGAAGTAGGGGATTGTTGTGTTTTAGGCTGGAAACCCTTGACTATGAATATCATGTGGCTGTGAGGTCATCCGAATTTAGCCTATTAGATAAACATATAATGTTGCATTAAGTCTCCTGCATTGAAGGATTTTTAGAGGGACTGTGGTTATGTCATAAAAGAAATTTTTTTGCAACTGATCCTGGCAAAATTGCAGTAACATTGTGAAAGAAGAGATCTAAAATAACATCTAAGGAATAATCATTTTTTTCTGATATGACAGTTGTAAACTGAGAAGTTGTTTACTACAGAGGTAGCCAAAGTGGTGGTCCACAAGAAAATTTCTCTCGTCCCCAGAAAAATGTGGAGTATATTTACTCCTCAGGTTAAATTATGTTTTGAGATACATTGAAACATAATTCGATTTTTTACAATACCTGAAAAGTTATAAAAACGCTACTTCATAGAATAACGCCATTTCATAAGACTGTATGATGCTAAAAGTTTGATATACTTAAACCATTTTTTAATTGTTTTGTTTTTACAGATTTTCTTTATTTTATTATGGTTTATTAATAAAACTTTCATAATTTGGTTACAAATAATAATTTCATTTTATTAACTAGGTACATTTTATGTGTTCTTAGATCACAATTTTTTTTTTATAAATATATTTTATTAAAAAATCATATTAGTTGTCCGCGATATTTGAATTATGAATTTACTGGTCTGAGAGGTCAAAATGTATGGCGACCGCTGGTTTATTAGATGGAAAGTGTATAATTTTTTTACAATTAGTATAATTGCAAATGGACAAGTATAATTTTATTGAACCAGATTATGGTGTCAACATTACTTATTAAATGGCTTTGGGTTTCATTTAAATGGAGAAATAAGAAGCAGCAAGTAATGCATGGCGTCATCTCTTTATATCACAGTGCATATTTTGCAAAAGATTCAATAAACCAAAAGAAAATGGCTATAATTACCGTAAAATCCGGCGTATAACGCGCACTTTTAACGCAAAAAATAAGATCGAAATTTACGTGTGCGCGTTATACGCCGGGAATAAAAATGAGAGCATTAAAAATAAAGAGAAGAGAAGCATAGAAAAAAATTAAACTTTTATCTGTATCAAAATACTGTTTATTTAAAAGAAATGAAGTTCCTAATGAACTTAAAGGATTGTAGTTTTAAAAGTATACTATTTTTTTCTAAAGTTTGGAATAATATCTCGAGTAAATGACTTCAAAACATAAGTGCATTGTGCGTGTGCGTTTCAGGTTTCTTCGTAAAAAAAAGGGTGCGCGTTATACGCCGGATTTTACGGTAAGTAAACGGTAATTATTAGTTATAAAGAATGTATTAATATAATCTATTTGGAATTTGTTTTTTTTCATGTGAAAGTTTTTATTTTCTATAAAATGCTTCTTATTTGTGAACATAACAGTACCCATGAACTGTAAAGATAACCAAATATTTTTCACTTATTCACTAAGTTTGGTAATGTATTAGAAGCTTTAATTGGAGCTAAAATGATTAGATAGCACTGTCATATTATATGCATTATTTATTAAATATACTCTGTATATTAAACAGTATTTTATTATTATTATTATTATTTTTGCTTTATGTTTCTGATTACTGCAAGGATTAAAAATATTTTTTAGATGTTGATCCACAGCATTGTAAAGATTACTGTGAAATTAAGATTCAACAACAATTTAACACCTTAACTGTTGGTTCAGTACCCAGGTCAATGTGGGTTATTCTTGAAGATGATCTTGTGGATTCATGTCATCCTGGTAATGATGTGAATGTCAGGTACTTTAGCATCTAATTTATTTCATGTTTTTTTTCTTTGAGATAAAATATGAATTAATGTTTTTGATGCATTTCAGTGGTATATTAATTCAAAGATGGAAGCCGTTAAGCCGAGAAAACTTTATAAATATTGATTTAGTGCTGTATGCTCATAACGTTGAAGTGAAAAATAAAAACATATCTGGGGTAGTGTCTGAGAGTTTAGTAAGTTTTTTTTTTTACTGTTCTTAAATCTTTATTGTGCTTGTTATGAATTAAGATTGTAAGAAATAAAGTATTAAATATTCTTAATTTTTCAAATTTTGTGTAAAAGCTCAAAATTAATGTTGATCATTAGTATAATGCAAAGTCTAACATTTGAATCCTTTTTGTGAATGAGAATAGTACTTTTAATGCTATTTTTGTTTGGTCATTTTTTTCTTTTTAAATAGAATTTGGAATTACTGTAATTACTCGAATCTAAGCCATACTTCCCCCAATGTTAATGCTACTGAAAATCAGGTGCAGCTTAGAATGGAAGGGGAAAAAATTGTTTACTGGGCTATTTAAGGCAATAACAGGTTCATGTATGTATTTAAAAGTTTTTAATACTAATAAAATAACTAATTATTCCTTTCTTATTAGTTCTCCCTTTAAATTTATTTTAATTTCGTTCAATCGGAATTTGATAAACCATTTTACGCAATTTTTGATTTTTCACAAAAACTTGTTGAGAATTTGGGGTGCGTCTTAAAATCAATGGTGGCTTATATTCGAATAAATACGGTATATATTTTTTTTCATTTTGTGTTTAAAAATTGCTTCATGTTTCTTTTTAAAATATACAATTTTGTTTTCAATTTATCATCTCTTTATACTATGCTATTTGCTAAGTATAAAAAGCTCTATTTTTTAAAAGAAAAATGATTGATATTTAATATGAATTGGATATATCTTAATTATCTCAAGAGCATTTTGATGTATGCTCTGCTTTTATAAAGCAATATTCATAGCTTCTGAATTTTGACTTGTTGTATATTAGGATAATGTAAAAAATATATAAAGTAAAATTATATAAAAAAAATTATATAATAGATATAAAAAAAAAACTCCCATAAATGTAAATTTTGAATCTTTTCAAAATCTTAGGAAAGCATTTAAAAATAAAATGAAAAAAGGGAAAATTTCTAAAATAAAGATTTTATTTTTTTGCGTGTAAAAAAAGCTTAGGAATAATGAAAATGGGGCTATATCTAAATTTATGTGTAAAATCAGGCAAAAGTTAACTGTCAAGAAAAATGTTTGCAGTCTTGCTGAAAATTATTGATGCTACCACTTTCTAATTTTTTTTATGTGTGATGATGGTTTTAAAAATATCAGCAAATCTAATAATAATTATCTTCATTCTTTGAATGTTTTTCTTCTGAGACTAATATGAAATTGAAAGAGTTGCAGTCAGTTTTAACATTATGATAAAGAACTATTTTAATTAAAATTGTTTAATTTTTTTGTAATTTAAATGTTTTGATACATTTAAAATTTTTAATATTAAGTTAAATATGCTAATTTTTCTATTCTCCCCTATAGGCGCTTGAATTTGAGAAATTTTGGCTAGAAAATCAGTCTGATCCTCTAAAAGGAAGAGATTTCATTTTGTCATCCATATGTCCCCAAGTATTTGGTCTATATATTGTAAAATTAGCAGTTGCTTTGACATTAGCTGGTGGTGTTGAGGTAATTTGAATGATTTTTAGAAAATGCGAGAAAATTACTATAAATTGTTAAAATATTAGTTTAACTATAATTTACAACCCTCTCTTAAGAATAATTTAACTCTTGCACCGTGTAATGACATGCAATGCATTCTATTATTAGTTGTTTCTGCAAATTTATAGCACCAGATGTTAAGTAATTGGACATAACTGTTACTACATTAGAACTGTAATGCTGCCTATTATCAAAATAACATTTAATTTAGAAATTTACTGAGAGAATTTTCACTTTTGTTTTAATAAAGATTTTAATGAAATTATAAGTATGTACTGTATATTAAAAAACTATACACAATTTATGCTCCACACACATTGTCATGTATATGATGCAGTAAAATCTAAAACAGAGGTGAAGAATTGCTCATTTTTTTATTCATTGTTTTAGGTCTGCAATGAGTTATTTAAGTAACTATGATTTTTTTTTTGCAGAAAAAAGACGAAAATTCTAGAATTAGAGGTGACTCACATTTACTACTTGTTGGTGATCCAGGTAATTTTTGATTGCAGAATTTAATAAGTTTTTTATGCAGAAAAAATTGTACTTATACGCACTATTGTAACCATATTGGCAACATTGAATAAAACTGCATGAATTTTTTCTAAAAACGGAATACACTGACGCGGAAATATAGGAAGTGTATAGTTGAAAAATAATTATGAATAAAAGAATAACTAAAAAAAACTTTTACTGTCTCATTTTATTATTTATTATTATTATTATTATTATTATATATATATATATATATATATATATATAATTTTATATTATATTATATATTTTAGTTTTAGGTATAATTATAATAATAATAATAGTAATAATAATTATTGTAGTATTATATATACTTTTATTATTTGAGAATATTATCAATCCCAGATTCTCATTTTAATATTCGAGCTTGCCATCTCAATGAATAAGTATTTTTCTTATAATTTTGTAACAGGAATTTTAGGAACTTTTTGCTATATACATTGTTTTAATTTTTTAAAGAATCTTTTTACTTGTAATTTGTTACATTTTATTGAAAACTTTATATATTGACATGACTTGCTTTTGTTTTTGAAAACAACATTTTATTCATTTGCTAAAAAAGCAATTAGTCTTTTCATCTTACACTTTTGTAAGAAAGTGTGAATCTAAAAGATATTTCTATTGATATTTATTTCTGCTGCATATTTTAATCAATAAGTTTATATGAATGCTGCTTATAGAGTCTTTGATAAAGTTTTAAAGGTTACAATTATTTTTGTTTAAAATATAATAACATTCTATTTTATTTAAAGAATTTAAAAGTTCTATTTTTTAAAAAATGAGTTTTTTTAATATTTAAAATATTAGTTAAAATATTGATCTTGAGAATTTATTCAGTATTGCTCTATTAATTATTTTATTCATTCAATAAATTTAATGCTTTTAAATTTATTATATTTTTTAAGGAACTGGAAAATCTCAGTTTTTAAAATTTGCTTCTAAAATTTGTATGCGGACTGTATTGACTTCTGGCATTGGAACAACAAATGCTGGATTAACTGTTTCTGCTGTTAAGGTAATGAATTTTTTAATGTTTTTGGAATATTGTGTGAAATAATTTGTAGTAATATACAGAGAAAATATTTGATTTTAAAAAACTGGCTATTAATAAATGTCATTCTAAAATCACTTGAAAGTAATTAATTTTTTAAATTGTTTTTAAATGTATGGCTTTTTCAATATGTGTATGTATAACCTTTTTTAAAAAATCTGTAGTGTTTTGTCATCAGCAAGGAATTATCTCACCCTTTTGGCATCACTAAAAAGCAAACATTTTAAGAAGAGGGATAAGTAGCATACTTATTTTTAAAAATAAATTAATGTAAAATTATATGAAAAGCGTTCCTGTTATGAATTAAAAAACATATTTTGAAAAAAAAATTAACTAAATAGATTTTTTTTGTATGAATGGCAAAACTGAAGGAAAAAAAAATATTGTATTTAAGAAAATTCTGTTTAATTAGGAAAGTGGAAAATGGCAGTTGGAAGCTGGTGCTCTTGTTTTAGCCGATGGGGGACTTTGTTGTATTGATGAATTCAGTTGCATAAAGGAGCAAGATAAGACATGTATTCATGAAGCTATGGAACAGCAAACTATAAGTGTAGCAAAAGTAAGTTCAGTATAATTACAATAAATGTAGCTTTTCAAACTGTATTTGTTTTTTATTTTTATTCCTTCTTTTCAAACTGTATTTGCTTTTTTTTTATTCCTTCTTTTCAGGCTGGACTTGTTTGCAGTTTGAGTACAAAATGTTCCATTTTTGCTGCAACAAACCCTAAAGGCAAATATGATGAAAATTTGGTAATTAGATTTTTAAAATTTTAGTAATAAGCATAAAGTTAAACATTGAAGTGCATAAATTTTCATGAATCTTTTTAATATATGTATTTATTTTACTTGATTTCAATTTTAATATCTTTATTAAATACCATCAACATTATTTTAGTTTTTCTGTTTCTATATTTTCATTAAAAGTATTTATTTTTTAATTGAACATGAAGTAGTTAAGAAAATCAAACATAAAACTCACTTAGTAAATAGTAAAAAAGTGAAAATTTAGTATATAATTCTATGTTTCAATTGAATTAATTCAAAGGTTAATAACTAAACTAAACTCAAGGACGCTACAGCCCATGAGGGCCAAGGCCTACTTGTGCCCATCTCAGTATGTGTGACCATTGAATGCTGAGATGCATGAGCAGATGTCCCGATCAGGTGGTCAATCTGAAGTGAAATCCCCTTATCAAGCTTGGTATTCATTTATCAACCCACTGAAGGGAGGAAAGGCTGAGTTGACCTTGTCCAGATCAAGGATAGAACTTCAGACCTGTGGTGTGGAAGCGCAACATACTACCATTAGGCCTCGGTTAATAACTGATAAACACATATTTATTTATAAATTTAGGAAAATAAAGCTTTAAAATTACAAATAACCCTTTTACTGCAAATTGTAGTATGTAATTGCTTATATTTATTGATACATGTTTTTATTTTTATTTATGTAAAAAGAACGAAACTATAATCAGAAATAATTTTAGCGTCTTTTTAGAATTATAGCAAATAGTAAGTAATTAAGAGTAAGTAAGAGTTAGTAAATTAGTACCTTAGGTATATATTTATAAAAATTGTATTATATTGACTAAAATCCTATTGATGTGTTATGTGACATGTGAATTATGTATGTTTGTTACCGTTAAAGCATGAAATCTATTATTTCATAGAATAACTAGATCAGTCAGTTAAAGTATATGCAGTTATTGAATTCTACGATTCAGCTAGGTATTCTATAGAATAATGATTACTTGATCGTTATAGTATGAAATACGACACTCAAAAGTTCTTTGGATCGGTTCTAGTTGCTGTGGGAAGAATTTTTCCGATTAGGCGGAATAAAACAATTGTACTCTAGATATCAGTTCAGCATATGTCAGCGAGAATTAATTTCCATTGAAGAAGTTCCAAATATTGACCCAACGCTTCGATTTGTTGCTACAGCTCAAAGTAGCGGTACTGGACAATGATTTAATAAGTGCTTGTGTAAAAAAAAAGTTATACTAAATAGTATGCTTATTTAAAAAATAATAGGCAGTTCAATCCAAAGTGTCATCACAGCAATCCTTGCTCTAATAAATAATGAAAAGCAAAATAAAGGTATCTCATAAAATTTTAATTAATGTTCTCTTACATTTTTGTTTTAAAACGTTTACACAATGTTTTTATAAAGCAACAGTTTTTCTTCCTAGCATATATTTTGTTGATAATATTTAAATATAATCTATTTTTGCAACATATTCTTTTTCCCCTTTTCTGTTTAACTACTAGCAATATAATAAATTATATCATCTCTGCTTTCCCAATTAATTTATAAAACATCTTTGAAATTGTTTATTTTTCACTTTAATGGTCTCTTAGTTATTTTATGGAATACCTAGTTATTTCATAGAATAACTAGGTAGAGTATGAAATTGTTCATCTATTATATACTTTAATTGAATTGTCTTATTTTTTATGAAATACTTAGTTATTCTATGAAATAACTGAATTATACACTTTAACAGTAACATATATATTATAAAATTATATTTGGTTGATGTGTGAACTTCATAATATTTATGATTGTGCCTTTATTATTTTTTAAATTTTTGTAGAGTTTGTCAGAAAATACGGCTCTTGCTAGTCCACTTCTTAGCCGTTTTGATATAATTTTAGTATTGCTGGATACTTATGATGAAAAATGGGATAAAATGGTTTCTGGATATATTTTAGGACAAAATTTTGTTGGTAATTAATTCTTATTTCAAACTTTTAAAGACAAGATAACAAAGTAATAAATTACTGTAATTATGTATACTCTGAAGTTTAAAAGTTAAAGAAAGTAATTTTAATGAATATAATTTATAATGCATATGTTTATTATACTTGCATTTTTCATTTGAAATTTATTAATTTTTTTTTAATATTATGTACTTTAAAATTAAGAGGCTTGCAATGAAATCAAATCTCAAACAGTGTAATTAACTCAAAAATTACTTTTATATCTTTTAAATTGTGTCTTGTGCGATTTTTAAAATTCATTCTCTTGCAACTTGTAAATTATATTAATGTATAATTTTAATTTTGAAACTTTTTTAAAGATCTAGATATTGATACTAAATTAAGTTTTTCTTTCTTGGTAGCTCAGACACCCAAGAAATCATTTTGGTCTCTTTCAAAAATGAGAAGCTACTTCAATATGATTAGATATATCAATCCTAAAATGAATCCATCTTGTGAGAAGTAAGTAGATTTTAGTCTAGAATTCAAAGTAACATAGTTTTTTCTTTTTTTATAGCATAAATAATTATATTTTCCATGAAAGTTTATAAGTGTAAATATTGCATCTCTTAAGAGTTTTATTTTATTATTCAGAGTTTTACAAACATATTATAGAAGACAACGAGGGTTAGAAGGACGAAATTTTGCTCGAACCACACCAAGACTGTTGCAGAGCCTTATAAGATTAGCAGAAGGTAATAAGAATCAATTGACTTATTTAGTTGAGAATGTGCATTCCCTGTTGAGAAAGTGTATTCTTTTACAAATTATTTTGTATATATATATTCAATGTTTTATTAAAATTGTATTCATATTTTTTTCATATAGTTATATGTATAAAAAGAATTCTAATTTTAAAGTAACTTTTTATTACAAAAAATGAATTGTCTTTTAGGCTTATTTATAAATTAAATTTTAAATAGAATACTATCATATGAAATTAGAATTTAATTCTGTAGTTACATATTTCCATTTTATAATATTTTGCATCTGTAATCTATCCATAAAAGGAAAGTAAAACCATTAAATCATTGTTACAGTGAATAAGATTCTATTTACGATAAAATTGAAATTTTATGCTTTTTGCTATTCATGGGGATATTTTAGGTCATGCTAGGCTCATGTTTCGCGATGAGGTGTTAATAATTGACGCTGTTATTGCTATTATTTTGATGGAATCCTCAATGTCTGGATCAGCTGTATTAGATGGACTTACTACCCTTCACACATCTTTTCCTGAAGATCCCATATCAGAATATAATATGAAAGGTAAAATGAATTTATATAGCTTATAAAACTGACCAAATAACCAATTTTTTGCTGTGAAATCTGATATTTAAAATTAAGTTAATAATATTAATACTGAAAATAAATGTACAGGAAAATGAACATTCATATTTATTAGATTTGATGTAATATGCTTTGTTTTAATGAATTCTAAGTCATTTATTTGCTGGTGATATGTATACTCCATTAACATTTAAGTTAGTGTGCCAAATTTGTGTATACATTAAGAAATTTTTTTTTTTCAACATTAAATGCTTACAGAAAATGTACTGTTTCATATAATGCAAATTTTTGTGTACTATTTAAAAGAGTAAGTATGATGCTGGATTGAAATAAAAACAAAAAAGGCTCTTCAAGTATCTTTCATATTTAAAAATTTATTCTTAAATAGAAACACAGGTTTAAATGAGTTTAGGTGGAACGTGCAAAAGTCAATCATAATGATTGCTTTGAGAACCATTGAGTTATAAACTTTAATGTGTACCGGTTAAAATGCAGTTTCATACCAGCACATTTTTATGCTGTGCACATAAAATTTGTTTTTCAACCCCATTATTGTTTTATATCAAAATCGTTCATTTTTGCTCATTTTCACAAAATTTCTGCCAGTGCTAATTTTATCCTACAGCTCGTTTCTTGTTTTATATTTATAACATTAGGAGGATAGTGGACAAAAATTGTAGTACTTGTATCCAATGAGTTTTTTTTAAAATTGCGATTTCTAGTATATTTCATTTTGTCAAGTATTGATTCCTAGCTGATTTTGTTGGTGTGGTTTCACTATGCATTTACTTTTTTCCTTCCGTAGAGAAACTTTTTAGAGTTTGACTCATCTTGTCCTTAGGATATGTGTTTGTTTTCCATACACTTACTACTGCCTAACAATTCGTTTTCCTAGATTATTTCTATGATGTCCAACTAAAACAAGTGTACTTTTAAAGTAATAGAGAATGTTATGAAAAGGAATTTGATTGTGTGTATTACTGCATCCCAAAAAGGGGAGGGGGGGCAATATGCAGTTTGTTGCATATGTTACTACTGGCATGCATTTCTCATGTGTGTGATGGATGATGTAATATTGCTTGTCATGTGAATATTCATAAGTAAGAAATGAAGAAGCAGTTGTTCGACAATTTTTATTTTTTCAGCTAATTATTTTCGTATTTATATATTTTAGAATTAACGAGTGTTTAAATAAATTTTTCAAACCTCATCAATGTATAATGCAGTAGAACCATAGTTTTCCATCCATCTATCTGTGTTAAGTCATAACAATTAGATGTTATCACTTTTCTTCTAATGCTTTACTCTAAATTACTATAATTACATCTAGTCTAAAAATTAATTAAATTTATAATGTACATAACCTTTTTTCTCCCTCTTTGTTCCAGCTAAAACTGTTTTGGAGCTTTTAGAGCTTGAGGATTTACTAACAGATTCATTAAATTATGGATTTTCTTATCAAGATTCATGTTTGAAAAAATTACTTTCAGAAGTTTCTTTCACTTGCAAATCAAATAAGTCAAATTCATATTTATATGACAAAAATGATGTCTCTCAATCATCACATTCTTCAAATGTTTCATCCGATTTCAGTACTACCAATAAACAATCAGAATTTTCCGATGTTTCATATTCTTTAGATAGATTTCTGTTAAATCAAAATACTAAGACTTCAAATGATGTGAATAATTTCAGTATATCACAATCTACCGAGAATGTACATGATTTTAAAGAAATTTTGAATCCTTCACTCAACCATGAATCAACTAGAATTCAGAACAATAATGTTCACCAAGAACAAAATATGGCAACCACTATAAATGAAGAAAATGTCAAAGGCAACGAAATTTCAACTTTATCAGATTTAAGGAATATGTTTCCTGATGATTTATGTCAATTGACGGATAAATCAAATTCATTTAGAAATTTATTCAAGCGAAAGCAAAATGATAAAAGTTTGACTGTAAATGTTAAAGAAGATCCTCAGACTAGTTCCTACTTTAACCAAGAAAATCCACCAAAAAAACTTAAGAATTCTACATTTGATGCTGCAGAATTAAGTAAAAATACTGCTCTTAAAGAAAATGCTTGTTCAACAACTAGGATTGATTCAGCAAAACCACTAAAATCATTAAAGCAATTTTCTTTTCAAAAGACAAATAAGAAGGATAATAATCCTTTAATTAATACAGATAAACATAATTTAGAAAATTTTATTTTAACTTCAGAGCAATCTAAAATAAAAGATGCTATCTTCTTTGCAAAAGAAAATTCAGAACATACTGTTTGCATTGATACAGTCTTAAAACAATCAGAAGTAAATAACAGTGCATTGAATTCAAAGTCTATCCTAAATTTAATTGTTCCAACTTCCCAAACAGACCAACGAAATATATTGAAAAGTGAAGAATTAAAGAATGAAGTTGAGAAAGAAACCAGATCTGAAAAGAAGCCGAAATGGGGAAACTTTTTTGAAAAATTTAAATTCACAGGAAAATCAAAAAGTACAAACTCTAAAAATGCTGATCAATGTGTTTCTTCAACAGAATCGGAAGTAAATCTTGAACAACATCGAAATGCAAAATCTACTATAACTACAGGTATACTTTCATCTCAGATGGCTTTTAAGCGGATTTTTTCCAGTTCTGTTAAAGAAAGTACTTTAGATTTAGATGATCCCTTTTTCAAAATGTAATTATATTATTCAATGTAAAAACATTTGTATATTTTATGTATCCTGACGAGAAAAAGGAGATAATGTTTAAAGTACAGTACTTATGTATTAACCCCATATTATTGGAAATTTTCAAATTTTGTTTGAGTACGAAAATGTTTAGCAATTGTGTGTGTGTGTGTCCTTAAGATTGTATCAAATATATAATGTTTCATTTTTTTTCCAGATAAAGCTTCTCAAGGTAGTGGAAATCTGTTTTTAATTTTATATTTTGTTCTTCCTCAGATGTGTTCTGTATTTTGTTTGGGTGCCTATTTCATGATCAGTAAAGTTACATTTATGATTCATTTTGCAATATGCATAATTTGACCCTTCCAGTTCTTTTGGCATAAATCCATCAGTGGTTTATCCTCTTGAATGTTTTTTTATTTCATTCATTAATATGGTAGCTCTAGGATCAGGAACCCCATAAAAAAAATTAATCTAAATACCCATAGAGGAGGAAATATTCTGAGATACTTTTGGTAGAATGCAATGGTAATAAATTACAATGCTGTTGTTATTGTTATGTGGCTTCCTTCCAACCAGTTTCTTGTATGTGTTCCAATATTTCTTCAAAATATATAGTCACTGCCAATAAAATATAATTTCACTGGAAGTGAAAGGCGGTATTCTCAATTTCCCTGTAATATGTCATATTTCTAAGAATAGCTGGCAGTCTCCATTTCATTTTCAGGCAAGTCTAACATTATTTATTTTACAAATGCCAAGCCATTGACCATCAGGTCATTAGGCAACAGGCTCTCCAATACCTTTTTACAATGCAGTTAAGATCATTCAGTGCAGAGCACTCGTCCAAATGAGCGGCAGTCATGTCTTGTCCAGTGTCACACAAAACGCAGATAGGTGAAGTCACTAAGTTAAAACGAAACAGATGAGCACAAAGGCAGTCATGTCCGGTTAAAAGTTAGCGGTTAGTCCGGTTAGCCACAGCAGCAGCACGAGGAGAACTTGGAATACCATGGGATTTCTTACATAGTGTACTCCAAGGCTTATCACGAGCAACACAAGAAGCTGTAAGGCGAAATGATTCCCTAAAAATCCTTTTAATTTCCAGTTTGGTAGGTCAGGTCTCTGCGAAAGTTCTGAAGGATACCTGTTCCCTTTTTTGTGCTAAAAAGTCTGCCCTCTCATTTCCCCAAAGACCACAGTGGGATGGTACCCATTGAAAGACGATCTTTCCTTTTATCTTTCCCAGGAGTTCTCTACAGTTCTGCACACGTAAACAATTATTCTCATTATAGTTGGACAAAGCCTGAAGGGCAGAAGTAGAAGACAAGTCTAACAAATTCATATTGATACATGTTGCATACATAAGTTTACTTCAATTTAAAAAAATGACAAATAGGACACTAACAGATAGAACTACACTTTAAATAATGAAATGGGTTGCCTTCACTAACATATTGTTGACACGGAGTTAATACATAAGTATTTGTGTGTGATGTATAAAATGAATTATTCCGATATTTGAAAGGTATATCCATTATTTGCACAAAAGAGAATGAAAGACATCTCTGTGTGTGATATTTATATAATGTATAATTGGATACATATTTCCATATATAAAAAAACAAACAAACCTATGTATGTGTATCCAAGAGAATATTTATACAACATTATAGGTCTTTTATTTGGAAGGATATTATTATTTAGACTAGCATGATTGTATTTAAAGAAACAGTGCATTAAGAAATAACTATTTATTACAGATTTTTAACAACATAGATGAAATATGATTTTTATATTATAATTCTATTTCTATTATGTATTGAAATCATTGCAATGATGTTTGGTAAGTATCTTATGTTATTGCTGATAAAATAAATAGTATTGTGATGTTTTATTAAGTTTAAAATAAAAGCACAAGACAAAAATAATCAAGTTTAATATAGTTTTCTTTTCAGAAAACTATAATTTTATTTAAGAAATTTATTCCTCAACTTGAGGAAAATATATTTGTGGTTAAAAATAAATAGAAAATATGGAACTGAAATACATTTTAAGATTGCTACTCAGAAGCATCTAAAAATTTCTCAGGTTGCATTCAACAATATCCAACAGCAGCAATCTTGGACTTTATTGCATTGTCTTTGATAAATACCATATTTGTAACTGGTTGATGTGCAAAACAAAGGTAGTATCATATGAAAAAGAGAGTGTACTCAAGGTTTGTGCATTTGTTTCTCTTTTTATATCCATTATGAAGTAAATCAAATGTAGCTTCTATAAGGATTAAAAAACGTGGAAAAACTTCAGAATTTAAAACAATACAAATAAAGCTTGATGGATCATTTAAAGACTGTGTATCTGGCACATTAATTCTTCTGTTGAATATTTCAAGAGTTGTCTCTTTCTGCATTGCTCAAAATATATGTTAACCACAGATAACCCGTTATAACCATGAACACTTGAATTGGTAACTTATTCTCTGGATTCTTGCAATATCAATGTAAAAATAGAGTCCTAACATTTTACATGCATTAGCTCAAATCTTAAATGGATTGAGGACTTTTTAATTAAAACCTTTGGATTTTCAGTGGTATTGGATCAATATACAAACTTATAGCTCACAGGTAAACTTCTGTATGTGATTTAATATACATTTTTTAATTTTAGCTAATTTCAGATCAGACATTTAGTTAGATATACTTGAACATTTAATAATTTATCTGCTTTCAGTGTTATGAAGCTGCAAAAATGACTAATTAAAATTGTGTTTGTAGTAGCTTTTGAGCACCAGCACAAATCATATTTTCAGACATTTTTAAAATACTTTCTGATATTATAACAATGAACATAGAGGGTAGTTGAGAAATTATGAACAAAGGATTTGAAAACACAAACACTCTCTCCTTTTCAATGATCTTCCTTTGTGCTATGAAAGATTTCGTTTTCGTACCTGATCACAGTTTATAATTTATGATGTCAGAATTAAATATCTGACCTTTGTGCATTACATAATCTCCTAAAAACTTAATAATAAATGTTATCTGGAAAGTTTCTTCTTTTCTGCGGAAAATTGTTTTCCATAACGACGAGATATATCTCTAACAAACTCTGTTTTCAACACTTTTAAACACCTGAAAATAGTAAATATAAATGTGGTAACATTTTCTATATATCTTCCATTAAAATATAATCTTTAATTTCATCAATAAATACTTACTTTCTGTACTGCGAACTTGATCTGAATTTTGCAATATCAAAACTTGGTGCATGAGGCATGTGTACAATGAATGCATTTGGAAGCACTACAAACTCATATCTAAAATCAGAAATTATATAAAATTAAATCACAAGATATATTTTATTTAATAATACATGATGACAGTGAAATTTTTTTATTACTGAATGCAAAGAGGATTTGGTTAAGATAATTTAAATTTACTGAATATATAAATACCCTAAATACCGTAAAATCCGGCATATAAGCCCCCCCTTTTTTTACGTTTTGAAGTCATTTTTTGGAGATATTATCCCAGGCTTTTGAAAAAATAGTATACTTCTTGAATTTAACTCTTTTGATATATGTAGATGTCTAATTTTTTTATGTTCGTATCTTTTTTTATTTTTAAAGCTCTCATTTTAATACATGGCACATCCATAAATTTCAATCTTATAGACTGGATTTTACGGTATATATATTTATTTTACAAATCACATATCTAATTTATTATTTTGATTTTGCATGCGTTACAAGTAACAGGGGTGAAAAGTCGATGAAAATTTATTCATTTGGGAACAGTGAGTTCTTAAATATGTTAGTTATTAAAAATCTAAATTATTATCCAATATTTACAAGTAATGGAAAATATTACTTATGAATTTTTCCTTAAACCCATTAATCACTAATAGAGTTGATAAAAATAAATTAAAATAAGTAATTTGAGTCAAATTTTGTGGTATTTGAATTTTAAAAGAATTCAAAAGATTTATAACAAGCAAATAAATTACTATCTATTAAAATGAAAGTAACATTTTGACACATCTAAGAACAATATAGAGGGTAATCCAGAAAGTGAGTTCTATTTTTCGAATGAAATTGTTACATATGATAGTTAAAGCATGCACATGCTTTCTGATGAGCTATTAGCTAGTGAGGAAAGGCATTTTCAGATCATTTACTTATGCAGCACTTATTTGATGAGAATTTAAAATGCTTAAAACAATCGAGCATCCGGCTGCATATAAGATATAGTTGGTCATCCATTTTTTTAATGCAAGGAACATCAATGCTTGTAAAGTGTACAGACCCAATGTGATGAGCAAATCCATGGTCTGAAGGTGAATGTGGCAATTCAATGAAGAATGTGAAAATGTGCACAGAGCAGAACAGATTTAAATGTTAGGGCACTTTTCTAGACATTGAGAAGTTATAAATTCTCAGAATATAAATAATACACTCTTTTTAACATGAATTATAATAGGATATTCAATTTTTTGTGTAATTAAAATGAAAAATATAATTGTAACATATTTGGATCCCCAATTTTTACTTTAACCTTTGTAGAAATCTAGTAAATTTATAAATAAACCCTAATTGCTAATTTTGAATACAAATGCATATACTAAATATACAGCAAATGACATTCTAATATACTAACCCTTGGGCATACAATTCCATGATATGTGAGACTTTGTTCCAGCCAAATCCCACAAATCGTCGATCGTATTCAGGAACATCTCTACGGACTACAATGTATGGCTCAAAATCCAACTCCCACTGAACTCGATATGGCGTTGTGGCAGTTCTCCACTTGGCATAGTTCGTGGGTGCATGGCCTCTGGTCCACACATGATACCTACAAATTTGAATTGTGTGTTAAACCAGTATTTATTGATTATAAAAGACAACAAAAAGAAATATTTATTGCAAAAAGTGACATATACCTAAATGTAAAAAGTGTTCCCATGTCCAGCATGGAAAGAAGTTCAGCTTTTGATTTTGGGAATGTCAGACGGTACCTCTGTGTTTCAAAAGCTGGGACTATGAGAGCCTAAAAAAGTGTAATGAATGTCTAGTTTACAATATGACAGTAAAATGAAAAGAATAAAATTTGTAGCTACAAAAATTAGCATTGAAGTGAAGTTTTAATGGATAAATCTTAGAATTATCAATAGTTCAATCTAAATATTTGTACAGAGCTAATATAATGAAAAAAAATAATTGTAAAAATACTATAAAAGTTATCTGAAAACTTTAAAAATTAATATTTATGAAGAGTGCAGGGAGTATTTTTAGTAACACCCCTGGGAATGATGTTAAAATCAGCATCAGGGGAATCCTGACCACTGTTCCATCTTTAGATCGGAACTCATTGCTATTAGTGGAGTTCTCGATCATGCTCTCAACTCTTATAAGGACAGTAACTGGATCCTGACAGACAGCAGAAGCTCCATCCAATATTTGAAGAATTGGCCAAAAATCATGGACAGTATTGGTCTAGATATTTTATCCAAATTAGTTAGGCTTGGTTAGAGGAAACAAGTATGTCTCCAGTGGATTCCATCACATGTGGGTGTGCCTGGGAACGAAGCTGCTGATGAGCTGGCTGGTAGGGGATGGGATCTCCCTAACCCCAGTTCCACTGTCTTAATCCATACGGAAATTCTTTCCTTCCAAAGAACTAAAGGAATTTGATTTGGCGAAACCCTCCTGCTCACCACTGGTATGCAGCTAAGAGTCCTAGCCTATCTATACCGTGCAGGAGTTCTAGGGCTCATCAGATGGCCTTGGCGCACTTTAGAAGTGGTCACCTGTGTAGTATGACTTTTGTACAAGGGGTAGTCTTTCTTTACCTGTCCCTTCTCTCTCCTTGCTTCTCCTGCTCATCTTCTAGACTGCTGGGGCATTTCCCTGCAACAGTTGTATGAAGAGCAAGACCTGGTGTGTGACACTATTACGCGGAAAGGTCAAATGGACTTGGTGTAGGCTTTCCTGCTCCAAGGGGATTGGAAACAACAAAACATACTTATGAAGAATGATGTATGACTGGAATATGTTATAAATGACGATTGCCATTTTTTTATCACTTAACAGGACAGTATATTTTGCCTTATTTTAATATAATCACTGATTATACTTTTTGAAACTTAGAAGAAATTTTTACTCACAAATTAATTGGAAAAAGGAAGAAAAACATACCTTAGTAGAGGATTCCAAACCCATGGAAGAAACTGACTTCTTAAGGTACTCATAGAGCCCATACATGGGAAGGAAATCAATATCAGTCAGGAACACAAAGGGCGTTGTCACTTGTTGCAAAGCAACATTTCGTAACAAGTTCACAGGATAAAATGGCTGACAAAAATAAGTACATTTAAAATACAATTTAACTAAATTATTAAAATACCTTAAATATATTATATTACACATGTGAGCTTACCCCATCTCTGTAAACAATATGGTAACCAAGATTCTTTCTGCTGCTTAAAATTTCCGAACTAAGTGTATAGCTGAGAAATTGCTGAACTTCTGAATCTGACATGTATAAGGCTAAACTAATAGGACCTAAGAAAGAGCATTTAAAGTTTATAATTTTTATTGAAATTTAAAATTAACATTTTGCATATCTGCATCATACATATAATAGACAGTATTTCTTAATACGACACTACAACAAAATGACGTGAGTAATCTTTGCTTCAAAATATCTTGAGTAGATGCTATATACACATTAAAATTCATATATAAATAATTTAAAATTCTAACTTAGACATCTGTCATTTTTTTTCAAAACATGTTGAAGCAATATTTTATGAAGTTCATAAATAAATTTAATTGAATTATTAAAATATACTTATTGTGTGGTTGGATTTTTAAAAGAGACATATATATCTAATCAGCTTTTTTATTTCTTAAAAAAACACTTCTTTCAAGGTAACAAAAAGATTTTAGCATTCTTTTATTTATGTTTAAATTGAGTATCTAATCAAAACTTTTGAATTAAACACTGAATTGTTCATGTTGATTATGAATCTTCAGGATAAATTTAAATATATTTTAGGAAATTTTTTTAATAGTGAAAGGTGAAAAAAGAATGACAAAATTCTACTTAAAATTGATAAACAAATTATAGAAACCAGAGAGAACAAAACTAATAGTATTAAGTTATTAAAATTCATAAATTAGTTCTTTTGTGTGTGTAATATTTATAATATATTTAATGTATGGCATAATAATGAGAAACAAATTTCATAAGATTGAATAATGAAGCATCTATTGAACTTTAAATTTTGCATTTTCACTTATATTCAGATAAATAAGTTACTTTAAAATAATAGTTTAAAAAATAATCTATGAAAAAATATAATCTTTATGGATAAGCCAATAAATATTATGCAATCTAATACTAACCTTCCCAATGTTTACATAGTGCTTCAACCATTTGAAGTCTATCCATGGATAGTTGGGCAACAAGAGTAACATCATTGCCTTCTGGCGTCTGGAAGAATAATTGGACAACTTTCTTAAAAAATTAAACAATAATAGAGTCAATCTAGTTATTTTGCATCACAATTTTAATTCTCTATACTATTATGATTTACTAAATATGGAAAATATTTTATAACATTTATTGTGCAATTGAAATCAAGACAAAGAACTACTATTTTTTCATAAAAAAACTAAATTTAACTTAGTGGCACAACGGCCCAAGGGAGAGCCAAGGCCTACTGTGCCCATCTCAGTATTCGTGACCTTGAGCACTGAGGTGCATGAGCAGATGTTCTAGTCAGGTGGTCCATCTGATGTAAAACTCCATCATTTTGTTTCCAATCAAGCTTGGTATTCATTTTATTGACTCTGAAGAAAAGGCTGAGTCAACCCAGGGTTTGAACCCCGGACCATTGGCATGGAAGCGCAATATGCTACCATTATAGTTTGAAATTAAAAAAATACTTTAAATCTGGAGAAAAGTTAAATAATATTCGGAATTATTAACATAGAATTTCTTGAATAAAATTTTTTAAAATCTCCAGATAAATGATATTATTCCAGAAATAAATTCAAATTGGGACATATATATATATATATTTTAATGTTTAAAGATTAACTTGATATTTTACAAATCAATACATCAAACAATTAAATTATTTTTATTTACATAATACAAATACATTCTCAATGTTATTTTTTAATTTATAAGAATTGCAAAATCTAATTATATATTTAGAACTTCTTTGCAAAAGAATATATATGAGTTGATAAATATATGGTTTACTAACAATTTTAAAAGTTTTTATACAGCTCGCTGATTACAATAGGAAAACAAATTGAAATAAAATATAAGAAAACATTTGTAAATTGTTTGTGCTCTACTTACAGGTTCATAATCATATTCAATGTAATATAAATGAGTACGATGTTTAACAACACGAGCTCTTCTGAATTCATAACAAGAATCATCTTCATCAATGGCATTTAACTATAAAATGAAAAATAAAATTTGAATAATTATCAAAATATAAATGTTTAAAAAGCCTACTTAACATATACTGAAAAATTTAAATAAAAATTTCATGCAATAATAATATAATACAATTTTGTGATTCAAGGCAAAATATTGTGAATGCAAGTAGTGGTATTTTTTCATTGGAAAATTAAACACATTATAGAAAATGTGCCAAATCAATTTTTTTTAAATATGTATCTTATGACTCGCTTATTTAAAAATTAAAAACTTTCAATATTTCAATTGTTGTTTCAACGAAACTACTATTTCATTCATATATTGAAACTATGAACACAATTTCTATCAAATATACAAAGTAACAATAAACAATTTTTTTAAATATTACACTTAGACAAGAAATTTAAATCATTCCACAGATAAGTAGTATTTAATTTATAAAAATTACCAGCAAATATCCGTACAGTTTCATTAACTTTAAAATTATTTGTATAATACATTTCCACTAAATTTTACAAATGTGAATTTCAAAATAATACAAAGTTAATTTAATATTAATCATATTCGGAGAACTATACTTACTGCTTCTTGAACGTGTGTCACTTTGCTATTATTACAACCTATCAGCTCGCGTCTTAATAAATTTCCGTCATATTCTAAAAATGTTAGGTATAAATTTCTAAAGAACTCTACATGTTTGTTTTTAACCTTCAGTTTTTTGGGAGAATTCCAATGAATAACCTAAAAATAAACAATTATTTAGAAGTAAAATAGTTATAAACTTTTTTAAAAGATAGATGCTTTTTTATATAAACGAATTCTTTGAATTTATGATATTGCTCAAAAATTTAAAGATAAGTAACAGTCTTTGCTAGTTAAATATGATACAAATAACGAAAAGGGAAAAACACATAAAAGGAAGAAAGAAAAAAAAGAACTTACTTTTAAATCTTGGACTTCTGTGTAACAAATCTGAAACAATTATAAAGTATGTAATAATCAAAAAATTAAGAAAAATTCATTTAAAATTTACAGCAGCAATTCTGTAAGCATTTAGTACCATATAACCCGTTTTAATATTGATAAAGTAAATTAAATAGATAGCACATAATTACAAAGATTTTTGCTAAATTTACACAAAATATTTCTTTTTTAGATAATCTTTCTAAAGCTACAATCAGCAATAATTTTACTCAAATGTTTCAAAAAAGTTTTAATGCTCCTTGAAATAATCTCTTAAAAGATATATCACAACACAATGTTTAATTTAAATCAAGGAACTGAAGATATGAATGATTCCAGTTATAACTTACTTCACTTAAAGTGTTATCACTTAGCTGCACATTCCACTGACATGGAAGTTTATAAATGAGGTAGGGGTGCTGTTTTAAAACTGCATTAAAAATGTCCTAAAATAATAAAGTGAAAATTAATTTTTGAAAGAAAAAAAGATTTAAAAAAAAAGGAATAAAATTATTTGGAATTATTTTCATTCTAAATATAATTAAAAAATATTAACGGATGATTTTCTTAAAAGTAAAACATACTGCAATAAGTACTTTTTTTCTGAAATAATTTACCATAACTTTTAACACACAGAATAAGATCGAAATTTATGGGTGCGCAGTTTTACACCGGGTATAAAAACAGTAGCTTTACAAATAAAGAAAAAATACGAATATAGAAAAATTTAGACTTTTACATTTATCGAAACACTGTACTTAAAAGAAATGATGTACCTCTCATGAACTGAAAGAGTCATAATTTAAGAAGTATACTATTTTTTCAAAAGCTTGGGATAATACCTTGAAAAAATTACCCCAAAACATAAGGCATACATGCATTACAGGCTTCTTCGTAAAAGTTAAAAAAGGGGGTGCACGCGTTACATGACAAATATACTTAGAAATTAAAAAATGTAGCTTGAAAGTAAAGAGGAGTGCTACACACTGGATTTTATGATAAATCTAAAATTAAAACCAAATCATTAATAATATTTAAGAATGAATGTGTATGATACAGTGCATAAATAAGATTCTGAAAGAGCATAACATCTCTTTTAAAAATCCGAAATAAATGTTATGAAAGTAAATAATTTTTTTTTATCTAAGTTCTTATTTACTTTACAAAAGTAAAAGAAACCAATTTTATGCCCACTTTTGTTCAATATTTAATTCAACATATTTTTAAACTATTAGACAATATCTATATGTATATTCAATTGTTTCAAATTTATAGTTCAAGCATTTGAATTATTTTTTGGAGTGATAGATATGAAACTTACTTGATCTGCTAATGATGTAGATAGCATACTGAGTAATTCTTTTTCAGCAATTAACCTCCACATCTGCATCCATGAAATGTCTCGTAATTTTTTTAAATGAAGTAATATAACACCAGTGTTAAAACCACGACCCTGAGAAAAATTATATAACCTTAAGTAATAAAATACCAAATAATAATTCTTACAATTAAAACTTGTTTTAATAAAAGTAAGATTATTTATTCTTTTAAAAATATAATAAAAATATTTTTTTGAAATCTAAATTTGTTCTTAAAGCAATATAATAATAGTCCATATTTTTTAAAATAATTTTCTGTAAATCGTATGTTAAATTTGAGAAATGATTTTATTTTTGAATTAAAAAAATAAACCAAATTTAAAACATAAAATATGTGGGTATTTATGTATTATATCCTCAACCAATTTCACAAAATCAAAAGATGTTGCCCATTCAAATAGGTCGCCAAATGCCTTCCACATTATTAATGTGCTCGAAGACGCACAGGAACGGTTTTCCCTATTGGCTGAATATGGTGATATCTTTTGATTTGATGGCATAATAAGTAAGAAGCAAATGTTTTAAAGGCTGTTGAATTTGGAGTAATTCTATTAAATTCTAATATTATTTTAAATAATGCTTAACACAAATAATGATTTTATTTATTAATTTAAATAATACTTCATGCATATTACCATTCCTGTCATTTTCAAATTGCATCATAATGTTAATTCTATAGAAATTCTAATTTACTTCTCACACCTCGACTAGTGCATCGAGTTGAATGCAATAAAGTTTATAAAAAAAAGTGGAGAGATTAAATAGAATCACCTTTTCCCCATGATTTTGGAAAATATATATTTATGTCGATTTTAATGATTCATTTGTGGGTTTTCAGATCTTTTAAAAAATATTAAAGAAAAATGTAATTTCAGAAGAGGGAAGACTATCATTATTTTTTGCTCTTTTGGATTCAAATTGATGCAATAATTTAGGTATGAAGGAGAAAGTAGAATTCCACAGAATTAACATTATTTTCATGAATTAAAATGTCCAGTAGTTGGGAGCCTTAATTTTATGAATATATTCTTTATAAATTACTAACAAATATGTAATGTATACAGTGGTGCACACAGGAACTTTTCAAGGGGGGGGGGTCGAAAGTTCACCATTCTTGTATCATGCTCCTTTTGATTTTGTCGATTTTCGGGAACAAAACACAGTAAAAAACTAATTTTTGAACAAATAATTAGCATTAATTAATAAAATTAATCATTAATAACAAGTAATTAATTAAATTTTACGTACTATATACTTAGAATTATAATCAATCGGAAAAAAATCAAGGGCTTTTTTGGTGGGGAAGGGGGTCGGACCCCCTTGTGTGCACCACTGAATGTATACTTTATTAGTAAAATCACACATACCAATGCTGGCCAAGGTCTGTGATTTTTCCAGAGCTTTCCTAAATACCAGTCACTCTGATTTTCAACAAGTCCAATAGCCTAAATAATAACCACATATTGATTTATTTCATGGTATTTTGTACTATTACTCAACTGCAATAAAATTCATAAATCTAAACAGTCAAACTATCATACATAGAAACTTATAATCGTGCAATAGAAAAACTGCTTCTGTTACTGAACAAAATTTCTTTACATCTCGACATAAATTTTTTGTTATGTTGAAAAGTTTGTTTTTGAAGTGATAATATTGTAGTAAAAGAACTAGTACTATATATTTAAAATGACAATTATTATGGCTACATATAACCACTAAAAAGATCTTTAACTCATAAAATGTGATGATCTAGCAGCACTCTTCAAAATATGATGGGTAGTGAAGCATGAAAAATTATAAATAAAAATAGTAACCAATGGTAATATTGGCACTTCTTGTCACAACTTCAAAACTAGGCACCGCCAGACAAAGTATTTGTATGGTTTCTGCCTGGCGGAGAAAAGGAAGCCACAGGAGAATGAATCAGTTGGCTGTTAGAGATCTGGTGTACACCATGCAAACTTGTTCATATATGTATATATAGAAAGTGAAACTGAACATTATTGAGTATTTTAGTTTAAGTGTTTTGAAGTGAGAGTTCTTGTGTATAGATAATAAATTATGTTAGCTCAGAGATGGATATTTGTGCTTTTGAATGATTTCTGAGTCATCACAATTTATATATATATATATATATATATATATATATATATATATATATATATATATATATATATATATATATATATATATTAGTCTAATTCTCTACCTTTATTTAACAACACAATAGAGAATATATATAATATACTAAAATTTTATAACAAAATTATTTCATTGAGATATTGGCAATATTTACTTGTTTTGCAGATAACTTCCTAAAAATTCGCCACAGTTCCGCAATATCAGTAGCAAATGTTACATCTGTATCTAAAACAATAACCTAATGAAAAAGAATAAGAAATAGTTTTAATACAATGAAAAATTATTCACATGAAAAAAAAAATGGGGAAAAATTAAAGTATATAAATAATCCCAAATAAATTTAAAATTTGAATAGTAGGATGCACACACACACACATACACTACAAAAAATGCACTAATTAAAATAAAAATATCATTTTAATATAAATAATACACAGTTTTAGAGCACTGAATTAAAAAAAAGAAATAATATATTTTACTAGATTAACAGACATTTACAGATAGTAAAAAGAGAAAAACTGTTTTCTTTTAAAGAATAATAATACTGAAGAGTAGACATGAAATAATTCAGTACAGGTGTAAATAATTATTTCAAAATAAAAAGATTACTTTTTCTAATGTGTCTGGTAATGCTCTGGGAAGGACTAGTTTCATAAGGCCATACACTCCTGAATAATGTTTATTAGGAATCCATGAAACTTCAGTCTGAAGATTGTCAGCCAAATAGAAACTTACATCAACTGAAAAAAAAACACGGATTCACAGCATAAAATCTCAATTGTAACTACTTTTACTGATAATAGTTATTTGATTGGTTATTAGTATAAAAGTTATTATTTATATTTATCTTTTGTACTTAAACATTTCAAAAAAATTTATAGGAAAAAACTATTTGCTGTTCTAATATTTCCTATGTGAAATAGTAGCCAGGGTTGTTGAGTTCTGGGGGATTCGAGTTCTTACAAAAAAATATATTTTTCTAAAAAGGACATTAAATTTGAAACATATGGAATGATTTTAGTTATTGGTATATTATATCCCCATTTTTCAAATATTAAAACTTTCAACATTTTAAAGCTGGTACAATTTATCTGCATTTATAAAAAGTATATTTATATGCAGAGAAAAATTAAAAATTTATTCATCAACAAACAGTTTTGTATGTAGTTAAAAAAATTATAAGAATTTTGATACTTTTATGATAAAAAATGGTACTTGCATATTATACATCATCAACCATTTTCATCCAATCAAAAGAGCTTGCCAAAGGGAGCAATGTGCAACTAATGGTGGAAAACTGCTCGAACACAATAATATTGATGACAGTATTTGGCAACATATTTTGTAATTGTCTTTTAATTTGGGGAAACTGGTTGAAGAATATAATATGTACCATGTTTTTTGTTCTGGTTTAATTTATGTTCATAACACATCTGAATCACCTGAAAAGAATGTTTTCATTAATTTGGTACATACATATTATACCATCGACCAATTTGTCAAATGAAAAGACAGTGTCAAATGTTGCATTATGCAGCCAATAGTGAAAAATTATTCCCACGCATGTTAAAACAAAATAATCTTGTTCTTACATATGATGGGAGCATTACGTGATGTCCCTTGATTTGACAAAATTGGTAGATAAAAACCAACTTTTTATCAACAAATTTAATACGTAAGTACTCAAATATACGAGGCGCATACAGAAAGTAGGTTTCTCTATTTTTTTAAAAAAAGAACTCACACATTAAGGAACATATTTATTGGCAACACGTACAGCAATGTTTCAGCTATTTTTCAACATAGCCACCACCATTTGAGACATTTGTTGAATCGTCGGATCAACTTCTGTATCACTCTGTCATAGAACTCTGCCGCCAGTGAATGGAACCAGCGTGTGACAGACGTCTTCAGCTCTTCGTTGTTGACAAAACGCTCACTGGAGGACAGGAATTTCTTGAGGGGCAAGAAAACGTGAAAATCGCTGGGAGCAAGATCAGAGCTGTAGGGGGGTTGATCAAACAACTCCCAGCCAAATTCCGTCAAAACAGCGGCTATGCGTCAAGCCATATATGGACGAGCATTGTTACGGAGGAGCAGAACACCTGCATTAAGCATTCCACGCTTCTTGTTTTGAATGGCACTTCGCAATTTCCGCAGTGTTTCTCAGTAACAGTCAACGTTTACTGTTTCACCACGTGGAAGGAAGTCAATGAGCAGAATACTTTTCCTATCCCAGAACACCGTGCACATCACTTTCCGTACCGATAGCGTCTGTTTGAATTTCGTCCTGACCGAAGAGATCCACTATGCCGCCAATGCATTGACTGCTACTTGGTTTTGGGGTGAAGTACGAAATCTAAGTCTGATCGCCCATGACGATCCTGTCGAGGAACTCGTCGCCGTCATTGTGATACTGTTGCAGAAATGTCAGTGAGCCCTGAGCGTTGAATTTTGTGTTCGGGTGTCAGGTTTTTCGGCACCCACCGGACACACAATTTTTTGAACAGCAGGTGCTCAAAAACAATCTCATGCAACAAGGATCGTGATATCTGCGGAAATTGGCTGCTCAGCTCCGTAATTGTGGAGCGATGGTTCTCCATCACGCGCTGCCGCACATGCTCAACAAGATCAACACTGATGAGGGACGGTCACCCACTGCGCTCTTCATCATGGACACTTTGAAGACCCTCGGGAAACTGTCTACACCAGCAACGCACCATCTGCTTACTCATGATGTTCAGCCCATAGAGCTGACGATGAATTTCAATAGGTGCAATGCTTTGTGCATTCAAGAACTTTATCACCGACCGAACCTCGCAGGCGGCGGGAGAAGGAATAAGAGTTTCCATTTCGGATCACTGCTACTAAGCTACTGGCACGAGGCGGGACCTGTCCGGCTGGCATATGATTGATACGTCATAGATCTGTTACGCATGCGCAATTGACACGGCTAATTACGTTTACTTTAAAGGGAAAAACATCGGGAAACTTACTTTCTGGATGCGTCTCGTATATATAAGTGTTTTGTTAACATCAACCACAACCTGTGTTAATAATGATAAACATTGTTAATTAAATGTTTGAAAATATTTCATTCAATGTCTTTTCAAAAATGGTAAGCCACAGCTTGATAATGAACATTCTAGACTTCGCCAAATGTTGCTATGGATCTAACTGGCATGTGTGACCAATTCCGATTATAAATATTAGATGAATAAGGCATGCATTTCTTACCTCCAGGTACATTCCAGGTGGACACAAGAGTCTGTAAAATGAGCTGCGCCACGGAATCGGCAATAAAATGAAAGTGCAATGGATTTTTCCGATAGAAAAGAATGCTTTTGATGAGAGTAACGACGGATCGACTGGAGTTGTATCCGGCACACACGATGGCGATGTGAATCACTTCACACTTGGGCACTTCGGGTTCTTGATTGACGCACACCACCGTCTTCTGACTGCTCTCCTCCTCCTTCGTGCCGAACGTCTGAGAGTCGTTCTGATTCTCGGACATCACGCTCAGCAGATGGTTCTGTGAAATACTATTCGAAAACATTTTTTTTAAACAACTTTAAGATAACTTGATAATAATACAATATCTCCAACATATTAAACAGCAAAACAAAAATAACTATTTCCCAATATTTAAACATGTAACTATAAAATTCTCGCGACATTTCACTGCGTATTTTCCCTAATCTGTGAGTATGTGGGGGTTCCTTTGTCTCTGTTCTTAATCTATACCTCAGGTGAAAGGTCGCATAATGGTCATTCTCTCTCCTATGTTTAAAATTACGCAAATAAGTGAGTGAGTGAGTGAATATTAACGTCACACTGTTCAGCTACACGAGGGCTTTTGGCGACGGACCACGTAATTCTGAACCATGGTCAAGTGACGTGGACGACACCTGAGCTGGCACCCCCTCTCCTAACTACAACACCAACGGGAGGCGTTTCAGCTCTCGACCGATTTAACGTGCATCGCTGCCTTACACGGCGGGTCTTTAGTGGTACTGGGCTTAGCGGTACATGACATGCCTGCCATGTTCCGATACCCTGACCACTGGGCTACTACAGCCCACATTACGCAAAAAAACTTTTTTTTTCCAACTCCATTATTTATCTTGTCATGATTGGACCAGCAACAAATGAATTAATTGTATACACACATAATACGCAAAATTCTGATTTGTCATTGTGTTTCTAGTGATGTAACCGGATAATATCACCTATATTCGTATTGGCGATACTTTGGAAGAACATTCGCCAACCTTGGTTTGTATAACCAATACCTATATGTGCGTTTGTATGAATAATGTTCTCTTTTTTGAGATTTCTTTATCGCATTCCGATTAAATGATCTCTAATACTTGCAGAGAAATGTTATCACAGATTGAGAACCACTGATGTACTTGCTAAAATTTAGAAGGGAAGTCGCGATGACAGTCATACAAGAGCAAGAAAATGAGTATCATTTCCGCTTTTCTTTTTTTCCCCCTTCCTTCTAAGATGAAAGTTTATGTTCAAATTTAAGTTTAAGAGGAAAATATATTAGAAATAAACATACTATATACCGTGTTATTAGAATTGGTTAAATTATCAATAAAAAAGATGAAAACTGATCTCGGTTAGACAATGCTGTCAACCAATGTTATTGATGTCTAGATGATGCTCCGTAGAAATATACAACAATAAGTAATGGATACTAATCTTTGAGTCTTTTATTGTTTTTGTATGTTATATTCATGACAGTAAGACGCAGTGGCGTAACGGAGATAATTAGAGCCCGCCTGCAAAAGTCAAATTTTGCGCCCCAAGCCGAATCCTACAAAAGGTACGTACTTGACGTCAGTCAGGCTTTGGGACCCCTGGGATCCTGCACCCCCGCCCCCGCAATGCGGGAGTGTACGTTACACCACTGGTAAGAGGTACACAGAATTGTATAAAATTTTCTCTAATGGGATTATGGCAAAATTTAAGCCTTTTTTTACTTCGGATTGGGGATGTCCTAGAATATTCTTCACAAATTTATTTTGATGAGTTTTAAATTAAATTTTTCTTTGAAGTATTTTTAGAAATGTATAATGAAAATTGACTTCACATATGTCAATCGAGCTCTAAAAGATAATTCTTAGAAGCAAGATATTCTAAGAAAGAATAAAATTAAAACTAATCGATTACAGTTAAATTAAAAATGATTACTTTTGTCTTTTTTGAAATCACATAAAGAAAAAATTCCCAATTATTATTTTCCGAATAATTTTTAAGTACTTTCATTTGAAGGTCACCCCCTCCCTTAAATTTTATAAGCAAAGAAAAAAATTATCATTCTATTACTCAACATTTTTCAATAACAACAAAAACCCATTCCTGAAAAATAAACAGATACAGAAATGCTAAAAATAAATAAAAATTTCGCTTTTATCAATTTCTTATGTATTATATCCTGTAACTTTTAAAAGTAATTTATTTTTCTAGCAACATATTAGAATTTTTAAATTATCTATTACATAGATCATAATATATATCTGCTGGGTCTAAAAAAATTTGATTTGAAATCTATTGCCAAGATGTAATGGGCCATGTGGAATAAAATACCTGAGTTGTCTTCGGAGCAGTTGATTTTGCTCTTCCACTTCCCGGACTCGTTCAGCCAGCTTTGCTTCGCGCCGAGTGAAGCCCAAGAAGTTATCAGCTCCCATGTCTAACCAAAAATAAAAGGCAAAACACGAGTTAGAAAAATTAGTTTCAGAAGAGAGAGAGAAAGAGAGTGACGTTCGAAAACTAAAAAATAATATTACTTCAAAGCATTTATTCATATATATATACACTCCTTTTATAATAAAATTTATTGGTATTGTATAAAAAATTAAGGGGACACACAGAGTACGATTCAATCGACAAAAATCAGTCAATTCAGATAAAACCTTTTTAGCTTAAATTATTTTTTATATAATTTTCTACTCATACTAATACAAAACATACTAATGACAAATCAAAACTTTAAACTGATTTATATAAGAACCAAAAAATATTTTACTATTTTTTCTTCATTTCGTATGCTAAGGTTTTTTTTTTCTCTATTGCGCTAAAAGCTTTGACAATTTTTCTACCTGTTGCTACTAGTAAAGAGTGTTTTTTTTCCAGGTATAGAAGTTCAAGTTGGCATTACTTTCCAAGATGGCGACCGATTTAACAGCTGTCAAGTGATTTACTCTCAGTTTGGTTTGGCAATTCATCAAAACGATCATCAAGCAAGGCGTAGATTCGTCGAATGGGCCCAAAACGAGATTGCCGTTGTTCCCAATTTTCATAAGCCAATTTTGTTTAGCGATGAAGCACACTTCTGGTTGAATGGCTACGTCAACAAACAAAACTGCCGTATTTGGAGTGAAGCTAATCCACAAGTGTATGTCGAAACACCGTTACATCCAGAAAAACTGACCGTTTGGTGCGCTTTATGGGCTGGTGGAATCCTTCTTCAAAAACGATGAAGGCCACAACGTTACAGTCAATGGTGATCGGTATAGAGCCATGATTACTAACTTTTTCATTCCTGAATTGAACAATCATGATGTCCAGGAGCTGTGGTTCCAACAAGACGGCGCAACATGCCCCACAGCTCGTGCCACAATCGATTTATTTAAAGACACGTTTGGTGACCGCCTAATTTCACGTTTTGGACCTGTGAATTGGCCTCCAAGATCTTGTGATTTAACACCGCTAGACTATTTTCTGTGGGGCTATGTAAAGTCATTGGTCTAAGCGGATAAGCCACAAACGCTTGACCATTTGGAAGACAACATTCACCGTGTTATTGCCGATATACGGCCACAAATGTTGGAAAAAGTCATCGAAAATTGGACGTCCAGATTGGACTACATCCGAGCCAGCCGTGGCAGTCCTATGCCAGAAACCATATTTAAAATGTAATGCCACAAGATTATCTTTCGAATAAAAAAAAATTCATGTCAATCGAATAATACATCGTTGTTTTATTGCAATTTAAAGTTCTATACCTCTAAAAAAACACCCTTTATAAAGAACAAAGTTGGTATGTATTTTTGAACCGAAGCAATACTAATGTTTAGAAAAGTATTTTACGAATATCAATCATGTTAGCAGAAAAACTCATACCAACTTTAGTTATACATAGTTTGACGTACTCGTAAATCAAAATTCATGTGTTTTCGTCAATTATAATAGGAAAAGAGAGAGTATTATTTTAAAATCACTTCATAAAAATTTTTTAAAATTTTTCTTTAAAAATTTAAATGTTTCGTTTTTTGTAGTACTGTGAGCATAAAAACTATTTACGTAAAGTTACAAACTAAAAATAGTAAAAAAATCATTCAATCAAAGATTTTTTATACATCGTACCATGTTCCCTTAAACTATCATATCTTTAATACAGAATCTTATCTTTTAATTTAAAACATTTTAATAAATTTGAAATTACCGAGTTATCTCTTCAAGAAAGATAAAAGTGGCCCATCTAAGAGAAGACATTGAATTTTTAACAGTCAATTCAAATACATATGCGAGATTATATAGATGACAAACTGGAGTAGCTGTTCTTCGCGCGGGTGAAGTTTTAAAATAAAACTCAAATCCCTTCAGCTAGCTTGCGCAGATTTTTTTTTAATGAGTTCAACCCGGTGCAAGAAAATATATCCACAAATTTAAAATATTTTTTCAAATGATTGCCCATCGTTTAACAGTTTTCAAAATAACCTTTAGTTAATTTTTTGAAAGATTACGCTTTAGCGATGTTTATTTCAAGATAGAATCGTAATTCTGAACCAAGGATAAAAAAAAAAAAAGATTTCCATGAATAGATTATGATGTAACACGAGGAAATATAAGCTCGATTCTTGCAAAGCAGCTCAGCTCTACCCCTCTCCGTTAGGGGGAGGTCATGAAAGCTTGTTTAACTGATTGTATAGTTAAAAATAGTACAAAAAAAACTTACGTTTTTTTTTTTTTTCTAAAAGGAAATGAAATGTTCCTTATGCGCACCTTATGAATTACGTGTCATTTGGTTATCTGGATGGAATGATTTAAGAAAAATTAATAAAAATAAAAATAAATAAAAAATTGATGTATTTTAGAGCTATTCTTAAAAATTTTCCAAAAATATATTGATGTATTTTCTTGCTCCAAGCATAGTTAGCCTTTTTCAAGACATTTGAGTCTTTTAATTAGTATAAGAATTGTAATACTACGACGTCTTGCTTGAAAGTTAGAGTAGTATATACCAAAATCCCTTCAACAATACATTAAAAAAAATATCGCTTTAAGATATCCATTATTTTTACCCATAACTTCAGTGTCTTCTTTTCGTCATTGCGCTATGCCCCCCAAACTCTTCTTTTCATTACTATAGATAAACTATAAGCGAACTATTGGGTTGGCAACTAAGTAATTGCGGATTTCACTCATAGATGGCTTCAGTTGAATTTTTAGGTTTGCAGACGTAGTACAAATGTAAAACACATTTTGTTATTTGATAGTTGGCAATTCAGCTGTCAATCAGTAAAAAAGGTTTTTTGATCGGTTGCGTAGTTTTCGTTTGGCGTTCGTTGAAAAATGAAAAATAAAAAGGAATATTTTCGTCATATTTTGCTTTTTTATTTCCGCAAAGGGAAAAACGCATCCCAAACTCATAAAAAGTTATGTGCTATTTATGGTGACGAAGCTTTAAAAGAACGGCAGTGTTAAAATTGGTTTGCCAAATTTCGTTCTGGTGATTTTTCACTCAAAGATGAAAAACGCTCTAGTCGTCCAGTAGAAGTTGATGACGACCTAATCAAAGCAATAATCGATTCGGATCGTCACAGTACAACACGTGAGATTGCAGAGAAGCTTCATATATCACATACATGCATTGAAAATCACTTAAAACAACTTGGCTATGTTCAGAAACTCGATACATGGGTTCCTCACGAACTGAACGAAACGCATTTAACGCAACACATTAACAGCTGCGATTTGCTAAAGATACGTAATGAAAACGATCCATTTTTAAAACGACTGATAACTGGCGATGAAAAATGGGTTGTTCACAACAATATCAAGCGGAAAAGACCGTGGAGCAGGCCAGGTGAACCAACTCAAACAACATCAAAAGTTGATATTCATCAAAAGAAGATTTTGTTATCAGTTTGGTGGGATTACAAAGGAATTATCTACTTTGAACTCTTAACACCCAACCGAACGATCAATTCTGATGTCTACATTGAACAACTAACGAAATTAAACAATGCAGTTGAAGAAAAGCGGCCCGAATTGACAAATCGAAAAGGTGTTGTATTCCATCATGACAATGGAGGCCACACACATCTTTGGTCACTCGGCAAAAATTATTGGAACTTGGTTGGGATGTTTTGCCACATCCACCATATAGTCCTGACCTTGCACCATCTGATTAATTTTTGTTTCGATCTTTACAAAACTCCTTGAATGGTAAAAATTTCAATAATGATGCTGATGATGTCAAATCGTACCTGATTCAGTTTTTTGCTAATAAAAACCAGAAGTTTTATGAACGTGGGATTATGATGCTGCTTGAAAGATGGCAAAAGGTCATTGATCAAAATGGGCGATACATTACAGAATAAAGTTATTTAGTTCCATGAAAAAATTGTCTTTGATTTTCTAAAAAAACATCCGCAATTACTTAGTTTGTGACGTCTTACGAATCTTTTCTTTAACAAGTCCTTTGGGTTCTTTGGGCCAGAAATAATGGCAACTCTTTTCTAACCAAATCCAAGAAACGAGAAGTGAAGAGATGCAAATAATATAGGATAAATATAGGATCTTAGAGTAAGCGTAATGGCAATGTAATGGTAGTGTAAAGGAATGTTAGACAATTGAGCTGCGTTGTGTTATTGGATGATTATTGAAGTTCGTCGTTCAAAGATTCAAGTTCTACGTGTCGTGGATAAACATGTTGGTGATGAATTAGAAGTTAAAACGTAAAGATACATACCATTGTAGATAAAGACAAGTTTATTACAGAATAATATAAGGTAGGATTGTTTACTTATTATTATATTTGAAGATTAGCCGGTTCAATTATTGAGATTGATCTGAATTATATTGTGTGTTGCGTATTAAGCCATCGTAGATTCTCCCATTCTTTATTAATATTATATTTGTTCAAAGTTTAAGTTGAATATCTTAATAAAGTCATATTAAGATAATGTTTGATCCGAGTTCTTTCGCAAACCTTACACCTCTAGCTCCCGCTGATGCTTCGAGGGATGTACTTCCAAGGGAAGGTACATCACAAGTTGCCAACCCAATATATAATAATCTAAGCAAATCAATTGCACAAACTACAATATAAAGGGTGTTTTATTTAGAGGTATAGAACTTTAAATTGCAATAAAACAACGATGTATTATTCGATTGACATGAATTTTTTTTATTCGAAAGATAATCTTGTGGCATTACATTTTAAATATGGTTTCTGGCATAGGACTGCCACGGCTGGCTCGGATGTAGTCCAATCTGGACGTCCAATTTTCGATGACTTTTTCCAACATTTGTGGCCGTATATCGGCAATAACACGGCGAATGTTGTCTTCCAAATGGTCAAGCGTTTGTGGCTTATCCGCATAGACCAATGGCTTTACATAGCCCCACAGAAAATAGTCTAGCGGTGTTAAATCACAAGATCTTGGAGGGCAATTCACAGGTCCAAAACGTGAAATTAGGCGGTCACCAAACGTGTCTTTCAATAAATCGATTGTGGCACGAGCTGTGTGACATGTTGCGCCGTCTTGTTGGAACCACAGCTCCTGGACATTATGATTGTTCAATTCAGGAATAAAAAAGTTAGTAATCATGGCTCTATACCGATCACCATTGACTGTAACGCTGTGGCCTTCATCGTTTTTGAAGAAGGATTCCACCAGCCCACAAAGCGCACCAAACAGTCAGTTTTTCTGGATGTAACGGTGTTTCGACATACACTTGTAGATAAGCTTCACTCCAAATGCGGCAGTTTTGTTTGTTGACGTAGCCATTCAACCAGAAGTGCGCTTCATCGCTAAACAAAATTGGCTTATGAAAATTGGGAACAACGGCAATCTCGTTTTGGGCCCATTCGACGAATCTACGCCTTGCTTGATGATCGTTTTGATGAATTGCCAAACCAAACTGAGAATAAATCACTTGACAGCTGTTAAATCGGTCGCCATCTTGAAAAGTAATGCCAACTTAAACTTCTATACCTGGAAAAAAAACACTATAAAAACCAGACAAACTATTCGGCTTAAATCGCTTCTAATTATTTTACACGATCGGTGTTTAGAAGCTGTAGCTTACGCTTTCTAATTTTAATGAAAACGTAACTGATACTTTTTAAAGAAAACAATGCAAAATAAAATATGTAAAAATTTTTTAAAAAAATGAATAGTAACACTCTTGCTCACATGAAAAATTTATTTTTTAGAACCAAGAATCAGAACAGAGATCTGTAAAAGTTGTTTCTTTGTAATAAGGTGTTTCTTGGAGAAAAAGTAACTTGCAGTAAAGCTATCAACTGATTCCGCCTCAAATCATTTTGCAGACTTGAAAACACATGCAGCTCCACAACGAATAAAAATGCATTGCCAACAACATTTAATTTCAACAATGATGTTATCTAATGATGTACGTTTAAATATTCATCTACACTCACTGTATGTATATTCACAAGCCAGGGAGGCGATTTAATCTATATACAGTCAGATCTCCATTTTACGAACCGCTATTTGGCATATTTTTCTTTTTTACAAACTTTTTCCTGGAACCAAGAACATTTAAGGAGACTTGGTACCCTAAAAATCCCAAACCTATCGTTTTTTTTATTTTCGTTTAATCTTATTCTCTTTGCATTATTATCTTTCGATTGATATATCACTTGTGCATGTCGGAAAGTTAGAAGTTGTATAAAACTTCATTTGAAAACCAATTAGGCAATTCAGCCACATCCCCTTTTTAGAAAAAAAAAAGCTAAAAAATGCGTTATGATAAAAAAAAAATCTATTTTATAAATAGAAATAATAACTATAAAAAAGAATGTGTAGTATTAAAAGCAGAATATTTCCGAGGCAATACAATAATGTAATTTTTCTTCCTTGTGAAATGTGTGCATGTAAAATTTTTAAATTAAGGCATTTTATATTAATAATTTTATAATTTCAGTTCTTATTCCTGATATATTTTTCATACAAATGTAATACTTTAATATTATAAGAAGAAAAACAGCTAAAATTTCTGTCGTGACAGAAAAAAAAAATTTTTTTTAAAGTTTTTCTTGAGTTTTCTTGTGCAATTAGTACTCTCTAAAAGTTGATCATTTATAAAAATGTGTGGGTTGAAAACATATGAAAATGCAATTATTTTAAAGAAAAACGTATAAGTAATATCTTAAAGTGGTATTTTAAGTTTAATTAAGCTTATAATAATTATTTTTTCAGAATTATAAACTTTAAACTGGTTTTTCTCAGTTTGTGTGTTTCGAAACCTTAGAGCATTCAAAATGCTACTCCTTCGACAATTATTTACCAATCACTTCCATTTTTTCCTGCGTGTTAAAAATAAAGCATGTAATAAAATTAGGGATCCGTTTTGCTATATATATATAAACTGAATACTTTTTTAAAAAAAATAAAATGTAAGATATGTTGGCTTTTTCGTTGATTTTTAGCCTGTATATTAACATTTTATTTTTTTTTCTCGAAAACGAATGAAGTTATTCTAAAATAGATCCCTAAAGTTGTTTAGAACATCCATGAGAATATTATAAAAAAATTTCAGGTCAAAAAATTAATTTTTACAAAAGGAGTAGGATTTTAAAATTTTCCCAATTTTCTTCAAAAAATTTAAATTTTTAAAATTGTGTGAATAATATATAAAAATTTTTATCTGGTAACATTTTCTTGAATAGAAACTTTGTATAAAATGCTAAAATATAATTTTTAAATACGTAAATAAAAAAGTTTGCTCAAAGGGTACCAAGTCCCCTTAACTACACTGGCCTCAAAAAGTTAAGGTACAACCGGGTTTTTGTGTCTAATTTGCAAATGAATGAATGTAGAAACAAAAATTTGGAGGATATGTGCATTAAATAGTTTTTATTGAATGCGTCATAGAAATTTGTATAAGTGTATTGCAAAAACGATTTATAACAAAAAAAAAAAGCAATCTCTGCGGAAAAGTCCATTCTTGGAGAAAACAGCACATCACAGTGTTATGTGGTAAAATGGCATAAAAACAATACAAAAATGGGTTCTAATAAGGAATGTGTTCACCCCTAACTTGAATGCATTGGCGGCATCGATTTCCCATGCTGTTTATTAACAGCGGAATAGGAAGCCAAGACCAGACACAGAGTAAGCCTTGTTTCAGCTCATGTAACGACCTAGGAGGGGATTTAAAGCAGCAACCTCTCTGCCAAGATAGTCCCAAAGATGTTCTATCGGATTCAGGTCTGGAGATCAAGCTGGCCATTCCATTCGTTCCAAACCGTGATCCTCAGATACTCCTCAACAATCCGAGCTCGGTGAGGTCGTGCATTATCATCCATCAGAATGAAGTCGTTACCAATAGCAGCAGCATATGGGCGGACATATGGATCAAGGGTCTCATCCCGATATCTAAGACCAGTTACGGTTCCTCCATGGAACTCGTGCAGGTCAGTGTTCTCCCTGCCCAAACCAGGATTCCACCACCTCTATAACTGTGTCTTTCAACAATTGATGGTATCTAGTGCGCTGTTCCCTCCAGATCAGTAGACGCCCTGAATCACTCTCCATTGTAAATCTGGACTCGTCTGTGAACAGCACAGAAGCCCATTGTTGCTTCCAAGAAACATGTTCTCTTTGCCCAGCATAAGCGGTTCCTTCGCTGTCGTCCGTTGAGGGTAACGCACACAACTGGTCTTCTTGCATACAGACCTGCATTGTGAAGACGATTTCGCACCGTAGTAGCGGAGATTCTTCTTCCTGATGCTTGAAAGTGGTCTGCAACGAGCTGCGGCACAGTAGTGGTTCTTCTCCTTCGTGCCGAAAGAGCTGAAAACGGTCTTCTGCAGGTGTTGTAGCTCGTGGTCGGCCTGAAACAGGTCTTCTGGAACAGAATCTTCGGATTGGTATTGATCCCAAAGTCGCTGAGTCGCTACGAGACACATTGAGACGTTTAGCAGCATCAGCCTGCGACAATCCCATTTCCATTCATCCAACTGCCCGCCACCTTAACGAATTGGGTAAACGACGTCTCTGAGACATTTTCTAAACTCTATTGACTATTGTCACCGAAACTGCCAACAACTGTTGAAAATCAACACAACTTACACACAAAAGTATGAAAGCTTGATATTTGCATATTTTCTCTCACTCATAAATATACGTTCTTTTCTATAAAATAAAAGTTGTAGCAATCGTTTTTGCATTAATGTTTTTAAAGTTCGTTATTATCATTCATGTAAACTATGCATTTTATTGTTACTGCCATTTTTTATGGTGAGCTTCGAAAAACATGTTGTACCTTAACTTTTTGAGGCCAGTGTATTTTCTTCGTAAATTAACCTCCAAATAGCGAAGTGCATTTCCTATTTAACGAACTTTTTCTCTTGAGATTCGAATTTTTTCCTCCTTATTTTAAAAATATTTCTGGATATTTCAAATTATTCTCTCTTTTAACACACTTTCTGGTGATCAATGGCCTCGAACTGGTTTTACCAGGTACCTAGCTCACATAAAGCAACAAAATGGACGCAATTTCTCAAATAACATTAACAGATTTTATCGGTAACTAAATTTAAAGGTTCATGTGGTAACGTATGTTTAAAATTACTTGCAGACCTACAATTAGAAACTGCCATTAAAATTCATTAATTTTAATATAAAATTATTTTTTAAAGAAAATACAGTGTATTCTCTGCAGATTTCTTTTTGATGGGTAAGATTTATAAAATAAATAGATATTAATTTACAAAAAAAGTATGAATACTAACTTTTTTAATAATATTTTGTGTTAATGAATTAAAATGAGGAATCTCTACTTAACGAATTTCCCACATAGTGAACTTTTATTTGGGATTTAGCGACTTCGTTAAATAGAGGTTTGACTGTATATATATACTAGATAAAAGAGTTTAAATAATTTTTTTCTTCTCTTTTAAATAAACGAGGCTTGCTATTAAAATAAGGTTCCCAACAAGCTGCAGACACAAGAAATGCTATTACGCGAGATTTGGCGACACTGGATGTTGATGCGCCATACACACCCGTTATACACAGCCCAGACTTTACCCCAAGTAACTACCATCTTTTCCCGGAACTAAAGAAACAAATGGGTGGAATGCATTTCAGAACCGTGAGAGGAGCTGAAAGAACAGATTTTAAGCTACCTTCGCGGCGGAAGAGTTCTAAGATTCAGGCATAAAGAAGATGATACACGTACGGAAAACCATATTGATCTCAACTGCAATTATGCCGGAAAATAGAGGAAATTCTAAGCTTCCCAACAATGTATTATTCAATGCTAATAAACATCTTTTTCATTGTGTAACCATATTCAACGGGAACCATATTTTACGGACAATTCTCGTAGTTGTAAGCAAATTCTACATTTGAAAAATAAATGAAATACTTTGAGAAATGCCAAAAGCTAACTTTACAGTTTTTTGATAATTTTTGCAGTACGAACTGACGAAAAAAGAAAAAAACTTAAAATATCTTATATCATCTGTAACAGACCCCACCCCCTTCTCAAACAACGTAATTGTCGTGAATGTTTCTGATACGACTCAAATGAAATATATTCATTAATACAGAAATAACAAATATATAACAAATAAATGTAAAAGTTGATGAACATGAAAAAAAAAATTAAACATATTTTTTTAAAAAAAATAATACTTCTTTAAAGCACTGAAGTGAATTAAATGTATAATTCTTTGTTTGATTAAGTAGAAAAGACCAAGAAAGATCCATTTATTTCTGCCTGCTTTTTTATTTTAAGCGATTATAACATTCGAAAAAGAGGCAATAGAATATACATACATATTCGTTACGTTACATATGTATTAAAAGAAATTAGTATATTAAATAAGTTTTTGGTTGCTGTCAATTTTTTTAATGTAGCAATTTTAGCTATTTTTTGCCCCTTTCTTAAATTACCACAGAAAATTAATGCTGTCCTCTCGTGGGTCGTAAAAGAATCTTTCTATATTTCATTATAGAGGTATGTGTACCTTAGATAAATAAAAAAGAATATAGGTAGAAATTTTCTTACCTTCATCGGAAGAAGCCAGGTAGAGGAGGAAGAGGGCGGGGAGGCAGCAAGCGACGGAGAAGACGACCACCCTACGCTTGCGCATCCTGCAACCGAAGCCACCCCTAACTCCCACATGCATCCGACCACCGCATCACTGGAAAAAAAAACAGGAATAAATTAAAATGATGACCCCTAGAACTCTCCATAATATAAATCTGATTTATTATTGTCTCAATATATATTAATCAATGCATCACAAGTCTTACTAGAAGAATCAGATCAGGAATGATACGACGCAATTATCAATGCTAAGTTAAAATAGCGCCTGAAATCCTACTCACTATCTTTATGATAATTAAACCTCCGAATCTTTATCTATAATAAGATTCCTTAACAAGCTAGGGTTCGTTCTATAATTAAACTTTAATAATCAATCTCTTACCGATATCACACGGCGATCAGCAACCAAGCTTTATGTCCTCCTCTTGTATTTTATTTTTTAAATATTAATCTTCTATATATATATTATTATTATCCAACTTGATTCAGCTTCTATTCAACTTTCCGGCTTCTAGACGACTTACTCGCGAATGCAAAAGCTCCAATATATTCATTCACTAATCTGCATATCGCGTTTTCTTCTTGAGAAAGTTGGATTGAAATGCCATTCTGGCCCCAAAGATTCTCCAAGAGGATTAGTTAGAAGGCGCGATAAAGCCCCGTCACAAGTGAACCAGCCCTTCTGCATGGCGCGTCTCCAGCGGTATCAGGATTCGATCCTGTGACTCGACAACGCTAGCAACGAGTTCGTAACCCTGACCGGTAGGCTACCGTGGACACAATATATTTTTTTCTTTAAAATAAAGCTGTGCGGATAGGTATTTTACCATTGCAGACGAAGTGCATTCCCCGGTAGCTAGTATCCATTTTTAGTGTGGCATCACATAGGTGGATACCGATTGCCGCAATTTAATTTTGAGGTCCAGTTTTCTCCACCCCAGAGGGAGGCACTTGAGCTATGACGATGCGAAAGTATCTTTGGAATTTAATTCTGCCGAGACACCCAAGCTAAACAGGCACTCTAGGGATCTTTAACATGCTACATAATCATACGGCATGTATGCTGTCAAATTTTTGCATCAGGATAATCCACCGATTTAGGCCAGGGTCGAACACGCAAGCATGGACGTACAAGGTCAGCGCCTAGCCAACTATGCCACCTAGCTGATATATATATGAAAGGAGAGATATAAAACGCGATAATTTCATTTAAATGCTCCTGTATATACAATATATGTTAGTAATATTTAAATGATGATTTTTTGTTAAAGATCAAAAATCAGGGAGTGTATTAAGGTATCCGACTACGTTCGGAACCGTGATTTTAAAAAAGCGCATAAATGGAAAATTTTCATGATATTTAGTGTCACTTAGATTAGAATACATGTATAGAATTGTTTTAAGGACATTTTGACAAAAAAATAACTTAGAATAACCTTTTTTCAAAATGTTCTCCTTTTATAAAAAATGCTTCTAAAATAACAATATTTTGCTTATATAAAGTAAAGACTTCTCCAGAGAATCTGAACTATTTTTTTTTTTTTGAAAAATTCACATTATTTTCAGTTACAACCAATTAAAATAATTATCTGCGTTTTTCTTAAAATTTCTTCCCTCTGTTGTCGTAAAACATGGATAAACCCACTTCTAATTTATATATTTGAAAAATTCTAGTTCAGCCTCTGTACAGTGGTCTGATCTATATACAGGCAAAATATAATTATAATAGAAGCATTTTCACAAAAAGGAGACTATTTTGAAAATGGGCCATTCTATGTTTATTTTTTGTCAAAATATTGTATCTAAGTAATTTTTTATTGTAATAATATTCTTAAAACAATTTTATATACATTTTCTAATCTAAATGACACTAAATATCATAAATATTATTCATTTATACGCTTTTGCAAAATCACGGTTCCAAACGTAGTCTGATACCTTAAGAGTCACTGATAATCTAGAGAACAAATTTTAGTGTGATATAAATAATATCATTATATATCTTAACGTTATTAACATTATTTCGTTACCTAAGATTATTTCGTATTTTATACAATGCTTTTAATCTTTAAGACATTTATGTAAGCGTATACAACATGGAACAAAATTTGAAAATAAAATAACTTCTACAGAATTTACTACACATCTAAATTTTCAAAATAACTGAATAAAAACGGAACCAGACATAATATTTCTCAAGACACAATATTACTATGACTAAATTGCTGTAGAAATATTTTTTATGAAGCCATTATTTTAACATTTCTGCGTTTAGTTGAAAATGTTGAAAGTGACTTTACCCAAACCCACAATTTCCCATTTAATATATTGTGATAGAGGAAGGGGAAAAAATAAAATAAAAACTCCTTTTTCCGTGGCAGAATTTTTAACTAAATTACTTCATCGATTTTGCATCAACCGAGATTTAAGATCGACTTTGTGATGATGATCTTAAGTTTCATCTATCCATTTTCACATGGCAGACTTTAGAATTCTAATGTTCCATTTCCTTACTTTCACTTTCATGAAAGGATTATAAGACTTTTTTTTTCTTTTTAATATTTTGCCACCACGATCTCTTATTTTTTTTTAAAAAAAAGATATGAAATGAGAACCTTCCCCAGAATTTTTTTAAAAGGAAAAGAATAAAATAGTTTTGTTTATTATTTCTGGAGAGAAAACTTAAATGAAACTGCACAATGGCGTGCTTGTAAATAATGATGAAAGAACTTTCTAAGATCTTAAGAAAATTCGAAATAAAACGTTGGAAATATGAAAGATTATATATTTTAAAATAAGTAGGTGCCACACACTAAATATATCTTTAGTTGGATTATATACACAGGGTCCTCTCTCAATCTTCAATTTAGTCACATCCCGTTTAGCAAGCCATTAAATAAAATGGTTGTAAAAGTTGGATTTATATAGTTTTAACTCTATTTCTATTTAAAAGGATTATAAAAATTGTGCATAAAAATCAAATATTCGGTCTCTGTACATATAATTATTCGCATGCAATCATTTTTATTTACTATTTTATTCTTATTTATTTTTTGAGTCGTAAATCTACGGTAAAATAATTTTACTAAAACCAGTCTACATAATTATTATACCATAAATATGTAAAAATTGCTGACAATTTTTTTTAACTAATACTTTTTAAAATACATGATTATTCATAATTTCCTCCAATGTTTCGAAGCATTACAGTAAAAAGCCTAAGACGAATACAGCAAAAAAGAACATCTGAAGGGGGGAATACATAAAAAATTCAAGTTTCATTTACATATTTTACAGGTATTCTATGTGTGAAACATTGGCTATACGGCAAACATTAATGCGATAGTTTAGATCCTGACATACTCTACTCAACATAGTAAAGAGTGTTTTTTTTCCAGGTATAGAAGTTTAAGTGGGCATTACTTTCCAAGATGGCGACCGATTTAACAGCTGTCAAGTGATTTATTCTCAGTTTGGTTCGGCAATTCATCATGAATAGACTCACGCCTGAACAACGCTTTCAAATTGTGCAATTTTATTTCGAAAATAATGGTCGATTTTCATCAGCGAATTTTGTTTAGCGATGAAGCGCACTTCTGGTTGAATGGCTACGTCAACAAACAAAACGGCCGCATTTGGAGTGAAGCTAATCCACAAGTGTATGTCGAAACACCGTTACATCCAGAAAAACTGTTTGGTGCGCTTTATGGGCTGGTGGAATCCTTCTTCAAAAACGATGAAGGCCACAACGTTAGTCAATGGTGATCGGTATAGAGCCATGATGACTAACTTTTTCATTCCTGAATCGAACAATCATGATGTCCAGGAGCTGTGGTTCCAAAAAGACGGTGCAACATGTCACACAGCTCGTGCCACAATCGATTTATTGAAAGACACGTTTGGTGACCGCCTAATTTCACGTTTTGGACCTGTGAATTGGCCTCCAAGATCTTGTGATTCAACACCGCTAGACTATTTTCTGTGGGGCTATGTAAAGTCATTGGTCTATGCGGATGAGCCAGAAACGCTTGACCATTTGGAAGACAACATTCGACGTGTTATTGCCGATATACGGCCACAAATGTTGGAAAAAGTCATCGAAAATTGGACGTCCAGATTGGACTACATCCGAGCCAGCCGTGGCGGTCCTATGCCAGAAATCCTATTTAAAATGTAATGCCACAAGATTATCTTTCGAATAAAAAAAAATTCATGTCAATCGAATAATACATCGTTGTTTAATTGCAATTTAAAGTTCTATACCTCTCAAAAAAACACCCTTTATTTTCAGTGTTATTGATAGTACGTGTTATTTTTTAATGCATTTCTGCTACATCACGAAGCAAAGAGGGTACAAAAACTTGGTCGCTCTATGTGACGACCCAAAGTGGCCGCGGTAGCCGAGTGGTATAGGTATCGGACTGTGGCTTGCTTTGTCACAGGTTCGAGCCCAGTACCACTAAAGACCCGCCGTGTAGGGCAGCGATGCACGTTAAATCTGTCGAGAGCTGAAACGTCCTCCCGTTGGTGTGGTGTGGTAGTTAGGAGAGGGGGGTGCCAGCTCAGGTGTCGTCCACGTCACTTGACCATGGTTCAAAATTACGTGGTCCGTCGCCAAAAGCCCTCGTGTAGCTTAACAGTGCGACGTTAATATTCAATCAATCAATCAATCAGTGACGACCCAAAATTTGCTGTTTTGTAAAAATTTTCGAAATTTCTTTTATGTTTTTATTTTATATCCAATACATTTATTCCAAAAATGCTCTTATTGCTTCTACGATATTTAGAAGCAAAGTTATAGCATAATTAGTATACCGGAAATGGAGTTTACAAAACCGGAAGCAGATTTCTACTGAACATATTTTTAAGATATTGAATTAAAATTTCCAGAAAAAGTTTTGTTAAGTTCTATCCATGTTATGAATCAAAATCCAATCTTTATGTATATATTTATGTATTTTATTGCTTTTTTATAAAAAAAAAATCATTAATTTTTTTTAAAAAAATAGAGTTTTTGCATAAAATTTTGCTTATTTAAAACATTTTCAAAAGTGTTACAAATGTTTTAATTTCTAATATATATATATATATATATATATATATATATATATAAAGATTTTATTTATGTATATATTGTATAAATATTATTTGAATACATTTATTAGAATTTTGTGTAAAAGCGTAACCAAAAATTTTTTTTTATCAAAATGTCACTAAAAACGACAATTGTTATAGTCTATAAAACCCTCCAGAAAACAGCAAAAAGGGTACAAAAAAAAGTCCGAATTAGTTAAACATGAAGCTAAAGAGAGCTTGAGTTATAAATATGGTGAGTTTAAAAAAAACTTTCAGTTAGTAGAAAATTTTTCATATTGTATCAAAATCTTTAAATGCATTTTCTGAGAAACAATGTTTTTCAATTTTTTGCTTCACGGTAAAGTTCATTACAAGATTTCTTTTCAAGATATTGAATTGAAATTTTCAGAAAATGTTTTATTTGGTTTTATCTGTATTATAGACTATAATCTAATCTCTGTATATATATATATATATATATATATATATATATGCATATGTATATGTACATATGTATATATATATTTATATATTTTATTAGACTTTTTGTGAGAAAATAATATTAGTTTTTATAAATGAATTGAGTTCTTGCATAAAAAATTGACATATTTCAAAAAACTCTCAAAAGTTTTACAAATCTTATAGCTCTAAGCACAGATAATGATGTTATTTATGTATTGAATAAATATTACTCGAATATATTAATAAGAATTTAAAATACAAAGTTTAGCGTAACTGTAATTTTTCACTAAAATTTCACTCAAAATTCCCAATATATCCAAAATTATTTTTTATTTTTGTGGAAAATGTATTTGAATTCCTAGTTTTATGCCTTATTTCAAATAAAAAAGTGTTTATTTAGTTGAAAATTTATATATTTCATAAGAATTGCTCCGAAGGTAGTCACATACCTTAAATAAAAGAGACCAAATTTTCGGATAATACGTGCTATCAATAACGTTGATAGTTCCATGTATTAAAATGCGATCGGAACTGAACTTTCGCATTGATGTAAGCCGTGTAACGAAGGTTTCACACATAGAACCCCGGAAGGTATGTAAATAAAACTTGAATTGTTTATGTATTCTTTTAAATGTAATTTTTTTGTTCTTATTATTTATTATAATCTTATTATTTATTAATCTTATTTATTTTTTACTGCATCGCTTCAAAACACTGGATGGAGTTATGAATAACCCTGTATATTATGGAATTGCAGCTAATAATTTATTACAAAAATATATAAGATGAGAAAATAATTCCTATTCATTATCTTTTAATTAACCAACTTGTTAATTAACACAAAAACCAGATTAGCAGCATTTAAAGAGGGGAAAAATTAAATATTTAATAAATCTTCAGGTCATCTAAAACTTTATTAAAAAATTGTCGCTTTTAGTTAAAGTAACAAGACATGTGGATGCCTTGTTACTTTTCCCTAACAGCTCTTGTTATTATCAATTAAAAAAATTCATTGTGCATTGTAACTTACACAAACTATCCTATTAAACCAGTTGATATGACATTATAATTGAGGGGGAAAAACCCGTTAAAGAATAATGCAGAAAAGAGAGCTTAAAATAATAATAAAAAAAAACTAAGGTTATTTAGATAACAATGTAAATTAAAATGTAATATACGTAAAAAAATGCGTTTTACTTTAATAAAAATCACCATCTTTTGAACTGCCACAGCTTCAATTGTTATTAATAACTATTTAATACAAGAAATCAATACTTTTTCCATTGACAAATGAGTTGAAATTCCTTTACACAAATGAAACATCTCCACAAATTTTTTAAAAAAAATCTCCAGTCACACCAACGAGTTAAAAAAATTACACGTCAACTCATACTTTTTTTTATCCACTTAAAGAATACCGATATCACTTTTTTTCTCCCAACAAATAACGAAGAATAAAAAACACTTAAAACATTTTTTCTCTTTTCCATCCGATTCTTGTAAAAAAATTGGAAACGAATTTTTTTTTAAAAAAAGAAAGAAAACCCGAATCAAATCGATCTACGAAACACGACTGAATTAAAAATAATGAATTCCATTCCTTTTCATTACAATACTCCTTATCTTCCTCAAAAAACTATTAAGCAACGGAAATATTTGATTTGCGTTCGCACATTTCAATACAAAAAAATTCTCTCCCAAACAGCACAACCAAGCCATCCTTCATACATTTACATGCGACCATCAACCGTTTACACAAATAAATCCAAATCTGGTGCAATTCATGAGACAAGCAATGGCAACGCTGCAAGTCAATGGAGATAGATTGAGTAATTAGCTGGCAATTATGTAAATGAACCCCAAGTAAGACGGGGGGAGGAAGCCGAAACGCTCTCTTCCCCCTCTTTACCAGCGGCGACTAGAAACGGGGATTATGAAGATTAAGATATGACACTGGGAAGGAAAGGTTCTTTCAGAAAAGAGCGTTTGGATATGGAATTACAGCCGAAAGGATTAATGCGCGGCAAAGTGCCTTTAATCTCTTGGCGGAGTATTTTAGAGAGCGGGAGTATTTTTTTTTTGGTAGCGACTCTGAGAAAAGAGCTTTTGATTTTTATGTGTTTTTTCCCTTCGTTAGATATATGAGGATATTAATACACATTTAGCGTAAATTAAAAAAGTTAGTGAGAGTAAAAAGATCGTAGTTGTGTCTTATATATATTTGGAGCTTGGATACGCTTAATAAAACAAAATTATTGTGTTGTTAAGTACATTTTTTCACATCGAAGTTTCATGTTGTACCAAATTTAAAATAAGATAGAAGAACTTTAATTATTTACTGTATACATCGGCATATAACTCACACCTTATTTATTTATTATTATTATTTTATTTTTTATACGAAAAATTCTAAAATGGGCATATACACTGCTCTTATCTTGTGAAGTCCTTCAATCGAAGTACTATGCCAGGCTTTTGAACAACGGTATACTTCTAGAGTGAGTGAGAGTTATGTTAACGTCGCACTATAAAACAACACGAGGGCTATTGGCGACGGACATCATAATTTTGGATCTTAGTCAAGTGATGAGGACCTGAGTTGGCACCACCTTCTCCTAAGTACCACACAACACCAAAGGGAGAACATGGAGCCTCAACGATTTAACGTGCACCGGTCCTCTCAACACGCCGGATCTTAGGTGGCACCAGGACTCGAAACCGAGACACTCAGACCATGAGTTCGTGACCATAACCACTCGTGACCTACTGCGGTCACAGATATATTCTAATACAGTGGGTGATCGGTTAACGAACATAATCCGTTCCATGACTATGTTCGCTATCCGAATTGTTCGTTAACCGATTATCGATTCACCATAGACTTACTTCTATGTGAAATCGATTAATTCGTTCTGGAGACCCTAAAAATTAAATTTTAAAAAATGTATAATCTCTTAGTAAGTTTTTAAAAAAAATAATACATACATATATAGTCTTGAATATTAATCAGTCCTTTTCATTTTTTTGCTTATGGGGCATTGAAGAACATGTCCAATGTCGATTGCTTTTCTCTCTTTCTCAGGATTTTCCAGAAGTAATTAATAGCATTGTCGTTGTAAAGATCCCCAACCCTACTGACATCAGCTTGGTTTGGGTGCTATTCTAAGACAATTGCTCTGACAGCCTCCCACTTTTTCAAAAGATCTATAATGGCAGATATCGGCATTGGTCCTCTTTCGTCTTCCTCTTGTTCAGAAGGAGGCACATTTCGCTGTGTTTCTGGGTGTTCTTCATTCAAAATTTCTTGGAGTTCTTCTATCTTCAGTTCATCTTCATGTCCCATTATGAGCTCTTCTATGTCATCCTCGTTCACCTTCAATTCCAGATCTCTAGCAGTTGTCAAAATTTCATCCATAATTTCAGGGGTGTCTCCCTCTTCACCTCCGAATATGTGTTCGTTGTCCAAACACAAAAATCTTTCTTGAAAATGTTCGTTAACCGATCACCCACTGTACCGAAATTCTTAACAAAATACATTATTCAACATATTTTTATCTGGGCGATTTTGTAAAAAAAATGTTTCAACATTTCTCCGCGGAAAAATTTGCAATTCAGTTAATTTAGGAATAAACGAAGTACATATTATTAGTTAATCAAGTACCTAATAATGATGTTTATTTGTCAAGACAAATTTTTTATATGAATAACAAATACTTTCTAAATATGAAAATGGCATTTGATACCACTTAGGTTCAAAAATAGCATAAAAAATGAACTGACAATGATTATTATTTGTGTGATATTAACAGTATGTTTGCGTTTCCCTTCTGTTAAATGTCATTTTAAAAATAATTTGAATGAAAAAATTATATACTCAAAAGATACATGTATTTGTAAAATTTATTATTTCTTAACATGCAACATGAAATCTGGTTGACTAAAGATTCGAAATTATAAAATAAAAACATCTTGAACTTTGTTCATTTTTGCACGTTTTCACACACAAAAACCATACTCCTTACAAAAGCACATGAGGAAACATTAACCGTCAGCACTTTTTAACTCCAGACCGGTTAATGATGTAGCAGCCAAGAGTTTCACCATTCTATGAAAATAAGACTGTTCGTGATTTCAGCTGAAAATTCTCGTTTCCCCCCTCTTTTAAAGTGGTAATGACACAAAAACAACTAAAACACACTGCCTTTCTGCGTAAATTTTGTTCTTAAAAAATAGAACTATCTCCGTAAAAAAATAAAATTGCATTTGCAGTTTTTGTGAAAAGGAAAAAAAGTTATTGCGTGTTCTAATCTAAGTTTTTCATCTTCTGAAAATTTAATGGAATAGCAAGAAAAAGTTCGAAAAACGAGAAATTTTAGAATTCACTTAATTGCATTTTTCTGTACATATGGAAAATTAATTTAAAGTTATTATGCAGGCAAAACTTTAAATTAACCCAGAAAACGAAATGTTAATTTAGGAGTGCTTGAATAGAAACAAATCAAGGTAACAAACTAAGTGAAAATACTTTGTATGTAGTTATATCACGTTGAAAGCAAATTCATAATAAAATGTTCATTCCGGAAAAGTTCTGGGAAAGCGGGACTGCTAAATGCATTTTGTCCATTTAAGAGCTAACCACTGACTATAAAATGATTTAGGGTTTTACAGTTAATAAGTAAAAAAGAAGCTATTTCCTAAATGAAAAATTAATCAACAAAAAAATATTTCTTAAAAAAAAAACCGCTTTTTTTTAAAAAAAAAATCAGTTCTTGCGCACAACTCTTTTTTACTTCATGGGAAAGAGATTAACCCTGAAAATTTATAAATTTTCATTACTATTTAACAGAAAAATTTGAATGGATGACAAAACTAACTGTAATGAGGACATTTATTTTCTCATGCGCTTTCCCCCTGTGATTCCTTTACTTTTTTAGCTTCATCTAAATCCTTTATACATTAAGTATACATTTACAAACTGTTTATTGAAGATTAGAATATATGAATAGAAGACATGAGCTTCTCTTACAGCTCTCTCTATACTAAGATCTTATCAATTTAAATATCCTTCAAGTAATGAACACATTCAATAATCCAAGAGCAGCCGTATATTGCTTGTGTGCCTCCTAGTTCGGCTCTTATTGGCCCATTTACTTATGAATTTTAACACTAGTATAAACCAACAGAGGTAACTACCAAAAACCATTTTTAATTGGTATTGCAGCGAACCCTTCTTTTACAAGATGGGGGGTAAGACAGGGATAAAAAAATGCTTAACGATTGTTTAGAATAGAGGTTTCTTTTCTTTCCAGACGTGTAACGCATACACGGAGCGTTACACGTCTTCAGACCACTGGTGTAGCAAGCTCTGAGGGGAACCTTGTATCAAAATTCTTTCGGGGTTTTAGATATGGAAGCCTTGTTAGTGGACTGTAGTTACACATGTTGGGCTCCCTGTAGCTTGGGGGCCCCGTATCTTTGAAGCGGATGATACAGCGGTAGCTACCCTGCTTCGGACCCAAAGTTGGCCGATTCAAATCAGCTTATCCCAAGGTGAAGTGGTTTCCAGGAATTGAACACAAGATGGCAGCACCACCTAACGCTGCAGGTTACTTGTGCATTCATTTCATAGAGAATCTAAGACACATTCCCAGTAAATCACGACTAGGCACCGGCACACACGTCAACCTGACCCGTCAACAAGAGACTCCCCACAATGTCAATGGAAAAACGTTTCAACGACACTCAAACTTATTGGAAACGCATTTCAAAAGCAATAATGGCTGGAAAAACAATCTCATCACTCAAAAAGTGTCTATCAACACAAAAAACAACTTTCTTCTCTAGGAAGGGATTGTGCAGCAACCTTTTTATTCCGCAACTTGCAAACAATAAGTACAACAACAGCAAAAGACAGAAATAAAGAATAGCTTTTTGATTGGCCTGAATAGGGATTCCTTTTCGTCCCAACCTTTTATCGCCGCGGACCGGTCAGCGTTGGATAACTTTAACGCGGCCCGCTGAGGGGGAGGACGTTGATTGTTTATTTTTTAGATTGCTTTGTTTTAATAATTTTATTTTAATTGTATTTAAACGAGCTTCAAATAAAATATAGCTACACCAAAAATGAATATAAAGTGATTTTCATGAAAAGTAGCCCAGAGCCAAGAAAAATATGCCGCAGTAAATAAAATTAAAGTAATTTAACGTTTATTGTGTTGACCAGTAGTATTTGATCCAAGGACCGGGGGTTAGAGACCACTGGTCTAAGGAATGCATGGAGTAGCTATGAACCAATAGGTCGGTGGTTCAAACAAACACTCTTGCCAAGATCAACAGCTTACGCCTGAAGTATAAATGAGCGATTTGCAACACCACAGGAAATAAAGTATTCGATTTAATAACGCTCGAACAGTTAACACTTAACCAAAAAGGCTTTAGTTATAATAAGTTAAGTTAAAATTAACAACGAATTTTTTTTCAAGCACTGAAAGAGAGACACTGGAAATGTTATCCACAATAGTGGTGTCATGTACAGAAATTTGCGACAATGTTATACAAAAGAAAAACAAAGTTAAAGGGCAAAACACCACGCCGTGCCCAGAATCAACTGATAATCACTCAAATCTAATCGCAAATTAAGCGATCTCCATTTAACAAATTATCCAGGCCAAATAAGTCATCAGCGAAATTCCTCCATAAAACGTTGCATAAAAGCAGAAACAAAAATAGAATCCATCTGGGTTCCTTCTTACAGTCCAAAACGTTTTTCTTATCGCGTCCCTCTCCAATTACGACGACAGACCCTCAGTCATTAATCGCGTTAGGGAAGAGAACTTACTTTTCAAAAACCCAAATTGGGTGAAATAATAATTTGGGAAAGGGATCACGTTCGGGGAGAAGCGGAAGAAAAGGAACGTGCCGTTCATCCATCAAAAGTCGAGTCGATGACGCAGACTTCACGCCCTGCAACTAAGATCGTGCTAATTAAGAGTTGCAACTAACGCTATATGAAACAATTACCGCCCTGCTTTTACACACACGGGCAAGATCTTGGAAGAAGGAAAAAAGGGGCCAATGGCAAATGGAATGGATTACACCACAGAAAAGTTTTCGAAGGTTTTTCTATTCAAAGAAAACATATTTTTTAAAACGGTTTGTTTTGATTTAAAGTTGTCTTTGCTTTATTTAGGATCTTTAATCTACTAATCCCCAATTTCTACTAGAATCATGAACGATTCTTTTGAAAGTAAGAGATTTAGAGCTAAACAAATCGAAGATCGTAAGATTTATTTTTGACAAGGAGATTCAATTTATTATTCCAATTTTAGGTCTCTTCTTATTTACTGCAAATTTTATTATGATGCATGATCTTAATAATCTTTGGCAGATTTCAACTATAGATGGATAAAAATGATAGTCGTTCGCACTCCAACATTTCTCAAACTCTCGGCATTGTTTATATGTTTTAATACTGTCACGTAGATTAAATTAATGAAGGCCCAGTGGCTGAGTGGTAGTGTATCGTGCTTCCACACCACAGGTTCGATATCCTATCCTCGGGCTGGCCAAGGTCAATTCAGCCTTTCATCCTTCCTGCAGTGGGTCGATAAATTAGTACAAAGCTTGCTTGGGGACTTTAACACAGGGGGTGTCTCGCTTCAGACTAACCACCTGATAGGGACATCTACTCATGCACCTCAGCGACCAATGGTCATGTATACTGGAATGAGCACAGTAGGCCCTGGACCTTATGGGCTGTTGCACCACTGAGTTTTAGATTTAATTAATATGATAATTTGATACTTAAGCAAAATGACAACTCTTGTTAGACACAACTCAAGACTTTATTCTACGAACTCAATATTTCCTTTCCTTATATATTGCCATCGGAAGTTCCAGAAATTTCTATAACTATAAGTAGAGTTAACTTTTATAAATGCAAGTACTATTAATAATAAAAGCACGAGAGAAAGAAAGAATTACAATTAATAAAAACTAAGCACGAGACACAAAAATTAAAGATAATACAAAGAAAACAAAATAAGTTATTTTAGGAAAGTCGCCCGCAGCCGGGCGCGTGAGTCTGAGCAGCAGATCATGATGTCCATGGCAACCGAAGTGAACTATTTTTGCTACAATACTAACCATGGTTGAAAAAACGAATGGACGAAAGGAATCAAACTTTTGACAATCATTGTAAGGTCACTTCCTTGAATTCCAATATTACTCGGTCTCGTATATGAAGGAATTTTCATACAATTTAAGTGTGTATCAAGTTAAAGATATTTTATATATATATATAACTAAAAAGTCTAATTGTCCTTCACGTTTCCTGATAGCAATCCCATAGAAAGCCTATTTTACATTGTATTGATTTTTCTTTTGAAACAATTTATAATAGTGCATTTGATTTTTTTCTTTTATAGAATACTTAAAGGTACCAATGTGGCTGGCGGAACCAATGTACCTCGGTCACAAATTTTGAACCCCGGAGATGCCTACAAAAAACTACTTTTCAAATTTTGGTTAAATATTTAAATTTTTCCCATTTTTAAAAAATTTTTAGTTACTAATTCAATGTCTACTAACTATCAAAATTAATACCTAAAAGTAGCAGGTTTTTTGATCTTATGTAGGGGGACAGGTGAGGGAGGGCGGGAGGGAACACTGATACCTGTAATTAATATAATGCTTTCTTCAAAAAACTTAAATCTTTTCATTAAAAGATAAGATTTCAACACCATGGAACAGAGTAAACATAATTAAATAAAAAGAAAAGAAACGCCGCACTGATTTCACAAGAAAGGTAAAGCTTGCACAAAAAAAGCTTTTAAAACTACTGAAAATTAAAGACGACCACCATCGAAAAAATGAGCATTAAACATTTTGTGATATTTATTAATCCTTTTCAGGCAATGACAAGGTAAAACAGCTGCACTTGATTAATCTCTTGACAGCAGTTACGAACCCACTAAAAAAAACCTCACGCATTATCTCTTGATTTTTTAATCCATACGAAATTTAATTGGTTCCGGAACTAATAACTGAAATTTGCGCAACCATGCTACACACGTACATACACATCTACAACAAATCCCTGGAGCAGTGTAAAAATCTGAGTATACAATTAACTGATAATATTCCTTCACTAAATACACTTGTAAAAAAAATTATTTATAATCAACATCGAAAGTTCAACTTGTATTCGTCCCCCTTTTCTCTTGTTAAGTTAATTAAGTTACGTAGTAGAAGAACGTTATTTTGCGCAGCAGAAAAGAACATTATTTTCCATTTGCTCTTTTTCGCTCAATGGATTTTTATTTTTTTCGAACGTCATTCTCTTTCTCTCTATTTCTTTTTTTTAATTTAATATTTTACAACCCTCCACCTCCTCAGCCATAAACGCAGTTATTTTTCAGATATTGCGTCAAGCTACCTAAATTTAGTTTTAAAAGGAAAATGTATTAATTTAAGTAAAAGAAAAATGACGAAGGGAAAAAAAAAGAAACTAAAAAGGTCTGGAATAGTAGCGTCGGAAAAGAATTAAAAAAAAGTCGTTTGTTTTAACTGTAACATGGGTCGCTGGCGTTTGTCGGCTAGTTTGTTGTTGCTGGAGCCTAATTAGATTCAGCAATTCTGGCTGCCGTGTTCCCTAATTTGGAGGGAGTTTTGTAGATTTGTATAAAAGTCTAATTAAGGAATCTTACTAGATGTGATTAGGGGAAAAGTAATTACAGAAAAGGTGGAACAAAAAATAAACAAAAAGGGAAAAAGAGGGGGAAAAAATGTGCCGATGCTTTCTCGATTGCGTCACCCCAGTTCTAGCTTTCATTACTTGTTAACGCCTAACATTCTTAATACGTCTAGTAGTAGGGATTAAGGAACGGGTTTATGTCTCTCTTTAACTTCCACCCTCTCTCTCTCTCTCTCTATATATATATATATATATATATATATATATAAACATTTTCTTTTTTTTACAGGAAGAAAATTAAATTTCCACGCTAACACCAATGTTCTGTGTAATGCTAAGCAGAAACAAAGTTTCTTAATGAAGATTGAAATAAAAAGGCTTGTGAGCGAGGGACAAAGTTTCGAGAAATTTTCTCAAGAGAAAGTTATTTGTTTAGGATTCAGAGTAAACGAAATTCTTTGTCTTGGTAAAGAATTATTTTGTAATTTGGTGTGTGTCGGTTTAATTTTTATGAGTAAGGATTTGTTTATTAGATTTTAATGACATCACACACAAAAGCGAGAAATTTTGAAATGATTTTGCCAGGGACAAATAAAGATTCTCTGCGCGTGTTTCAGTCAAATTACAAGTAAAGTTTAAGGGAAAACTTCCAGCAAATGTTGATTATTAAAATTTATAAATATGAAGTCTTTTCAATATGACTGCATCAGAAATTTCTTTTTCTCTAAAAATGTGATTAAAAACAATAAAAATAGCATTTTAGTTCACATATTAGCAGCTCTAATCGAATTCTTTCTTTGGATGGAACAATACATGATATGCAAAACAAATTTTATTTAAATATGATTTAGTAATTATGAGAGCAACGAAATTAGGGCGAAATTTTAGTAATAAATACTTAAAAATGGTATGGGATCATTTGCTAATAATTATACATTGAATTTAATTCGACACACATAAAGTATGAAGAAAAAGTCATCTATCGTCAGTTATTAGAGAGCAAAATACACTTGTTCGTGGTAATATGTGGCTTACATAATATTCATAACAACGGCAATTACCTTTACTAGAATGATATTATCATTAATACAGGACAACCATTTAGAACTTCCTTTATGAATAAACTGTAGCGGTATCATCTATATAAGCCAATAACAGCCTCCGGACATGTGATCATTTTGGTCTAGTGGTATGTTACGTGCTTACGGAACCGAAGGTCGCGAGTTCGGTCCTACCGGATTTGCGCCACTTCAAAACGTTTGCAATTTTCCAAAGAAACGCGAATAAGTAAGTGAAAGGTATCAGTTGGTTTGCCTTATGTATAGATAAAAGCACTGAGAAACTGCGACGAAAGCACCTAAGCACGATCCATTCATGCTTTCAGTCGTTTTTGTGATATTTTAACAAACAATTTATCAAATTCTTTTTCTTCGTATTCACTTTTCCCAAACAAAACAATCCTGCAATATAACGGAAAACAAATATAAATTTTACATTGAAAATATGCACTAAGATATATTCTGTATAGTTAAATTAATATTTATTCATAAGATATGGCAGCGTGCATTGAAATCAATTCCATTCGCTGCATCTTTTAAAAAGCGGACTTCTGTTTTTTTTTTAATTCGTGAACAATACAACAGACTAATCTAAACAATAAAGTAATGTGTAGCGTTCATATTTGGTGATATACATACTTATAGCATGTCTAGTGTTTATATTGACAAAGACCATGTTTAATAGCCAAAATGATTTTTTAGGAAAAAAACAAAATTTTTGAGCTATATTTATACGATTCTTTAGGATATATGACCCCGATCCGAGTCAAAATAATAATAAAAAAAAGCGCGCAACATTTATTTTTAGCGCAAAGAATATTGGGTACTTGCATATTATACCGTCGACCAATTTCGTCAAATCCAGACACATTGCCAAATGCCACAATATACGGCCAATAGTGAAACCGTTCCAAATCATGTTCGAATATAATAATAGCGATAACAGCATTTGACAATATTTTTTTTGAATTGGTGACGTCTTTTGATTTGGTGAAATTGGTCGGCGCGGTACAATAGGAAGTAATGAATATTGACAGTTGTTAGGAAAGAATAAAAGTTTTTGGTAAAATAAAAAAAAACTTTTTCGGTTCTATGAAAATATACCCTTTTCTTCTTCTCAAATTAGAGGGATATGCTGCAATTAATACAATTTAAAGAATTATTGACAAAGCTTTCATATAAATTAGATCTTCTAAACTAAAGAATAATAAAAGAATTAGGATTAGGGTCTTAATTTTAAAATTAAGATGAATTGCGTTCTGCCTCCGACAATTTTATTCTTAAATAGATGAAATTTTTAGAATAATTGATAACTTTTATCTTCTCTTTGTATCTTACACACCTTCAAAAGACCAAGATTCAGTCTTTAAGATCCATAAATTTCCATCTTACTAACGGCTGTAAAATTAATAATAATATACTAGGCACACGCACATAAAAGGTAAAACTACGAGATGGATTTAAATAAATCAACAAAGGCCAACAAGGAGATATAAAAATTATCAGTCTTTTTCCCCTAGAATAAATCACAGCCCACAAAAAAATAAAAAAATCACACAATTTTAACATCACCTACAAGTGAGAATTTTCAGAACAAATACTGACTGGCAAACACCAATCCCCAGCCACCATAAATCACAAACACACACACACACATAAAAACACCAACCCTTTAGTCAATTCGCTGATGCCACTCTCTCTCCCCTGTCCATTATTTAATTTTTAAAAGTAATCACGTTATCTGAACTTTCCGCAAATATTGTTCACGAATGGTGAGGTTCCATAAAAATGTTGCTGTTCTCGAATAACAGGAGTATGCCTCTGGGAGAGGACACAGACACCTTGCATGTTTAAAAAGGTGTCCTCCCAGGCAGGAAAAGTTTGTTATCAGGAACACACGCTCCAGAAGAAATGGGTTTGTTGGGGGAAGGATCGATGAGCTTGCGTCATTAATCATACGGAAACTCAAAGCTTCCGAGATTAACGTCAAGAAGCAAATAACCTTAACGAGCCGCTAAAATGGTGATCCAATTTTGGACACGCTAAAGGAGATAAGTCGCAGCGACCCACCTTCCATGCAGCACGGTGAAAATGGTATGGTTTAAGCGATTCGAAGGATACTATCGGTTTTATTATAGAATTTAAGACAAAAAAAAAAGAAAATGTATTTAAACAAGTAATATAAATTTTTATTTACTTAGATCAACAAAGAAAATTTTTATTTTAGCTACTTTTTACTAAATAGTTACAATTAATATAAATATGTATATACATGTAGGATCAAATAGTTCTCAAGATAACAACGCAGTCTTCGCGCGCAGGCGCAGCTAATGAGAACTGAAACTGTGGAAACTTTTGAACTAGTGAAAGTAGAACTAAAACTTTTAAGATAGGAGAAGAGAGAAACGCGAGAGGTGCGCGAGCAGGCGTTACCTTCTGCATATCATTGTCAAACTTATCTACCTTTTTAATTAATTTTTGTTAAGTTTTAAAATAAAATAGAAGAAAGACAAACGTCTTGGACCCCTTGTTGTCTCCCACAAATTTTGGGGGCTCGGCCGGGATCGATAAAATTTCGATTTTGAACCAAAGTCTGGACAATGAACAAAAGCGTCCGTGAAGGAGACGCTCCGCCATTTTTTGGAAACTTCGTTCAACCTGTGTAGAGGTTTGAACTCAGCATGAATACTCCGCCTGTGTAGAGGCCGGGATTGAAAAAAATTTCGATTTTGATCAAAGTTTGGAACGTGAACAAAAGTCGTCCGTGGAGGAGACGCGCCGCCATTTTTCGAAAACTTCGTTCAACCTGTGTAGAGGTTGGAACCATCGACAAATATTCCGCCTGTGTAGAGGTTGGAACCCATCGACGAAAATTCCGCCTGTGTAGAGGTTGGAACCAATCACATAAACACCTGCGAAGAGGTGTCAATTCGAAAAATTTCAACTATATTACCTGCGAAGAGGTGAAATCAGTGGAATCGAAGTTTTTCTTCAATTATTGGATATATCGTACGTGCGAGCAACAAGGGAGCTAGAAAAAAAAAAGGTAGGATCTTTCCATATTTTTCTAAAATGTATAAAACGCTCTTAAAGAGGATCTCATAAGAGTTGTTGAGGATCTAGACGGTACTGTGGAGAGTACGGACACCATAGCTAAACTAAAGACTAAAATTGAGAACAGTAGTACATTTGATAGTGATCCAGATTTCGTTAAAACTTTAATTCAAAACTGTATAGATGAGAGAGTATCGCGAAACGAAAGAGAGGTAACTTTTAGAAAACAGAAAATTGAGCTCGCGAAACTTCAGTTAGCAAAATTAGAAAAAGAAATCGAACTTCAAACGGCTAAAAATGAAGTATTAAGTTTAAATACTGCAGCTAAAGTCGAAGATAAACAGTTCGAAACTAACATAGAAAATATGATAAAAGTATTAGGACTTTATCTCTTCCTGTTCCCACCAGATCTGAAAATTTTAATCTGTTCTTCCAATCATTAGAACGCGCATTTTTAACCAAGAAAATAAATGACGAATATAAATCTGAAATTTTAATAAATCTTCTGGGCGAAAGAGCTCATAATGTCTTATTGTATATTAAAGAAGAGGAATTAAATGACTATGAAAACTAAAATCTATAGTACTCAGAGAATTCCAATTAACCCCTCGCGAGTGTTTAAACTCATTTAAAAATGCTGTAAAATCATCAGGCGAGACATACATCCAATTTGCTGCAAGATTGACGGCAAACTTCCAATATTATTGTTCGTTAAGAAAAGTTAATTCCTTTGAATCTCTATGTGATCTTAAAATTTCTGATAAATTATTTGAAACTTTAAATAAGGAAACTGCAACTCATATTGGCATTCGAGAAGCAGAAGATTGGTTTAGGCCTATTGATTTAGCTAAAGAGTGCGATATTTATATTTCATCTAGAAGCGGATCACATAAAGAAATTCCTATTACTTATGGATATACCCAAGACCCCCCCTTTAAAAATAGATCACAAAACTTTAAACCAAAGATTAAAGAGAACTATCCCCAATACCTTGAAAGAGAAAATAAAAATTGCTTTATATGCGGTGATTCATCTCATTGCGCAAGAGACTGTGAGAAGCGTTTTAAACCTAAAGAATCTAACGACCACATCCATAATAGAATAAACGTGAATACTTTGAAAGTCGAGAGCGAAAAACAAAATAGCGATGGATTCGAACAATTTCAATATGTAAACATTTTTGTAGAAAATCAGCCCGTAACAGCCTTGATCGATTCAGGTTGTCAGATCCCAGTTTTAAATTCCTCACTAATTAGAGTGCAAACACTTTCCGAAGAAATAATAACATTAAGTTCATGTTTTGGCGAACAGCGAATGGTAGAAGTTAAACCCATAAATATTTCTCTTAATCAACACTCTCCCGGTCTATGTTCGAACGGCAATATCACCGACCTTGACCGAAGAATTTATTATACATCCCAGTATATGCTGAAATAAAGAAACTAGGCCACGCAAAGAGCGATGTTTTATTGAGTGAAAGTGGATCCTCTTTGAGTGCAGATTGTTCATTTTAATTCAAATGTTTCTTTTCAAATGTGATAGAAAGCTCTAGTTATGATTTGCCACATGTTAAAAACTTTAATACTAGAAATGATTTGAGTTCTCTAATTAAGGATTATAAATGTAATAAAATTAAGAGTACTAAGTTAAAATTGAGTATTATAAGAGAAAAATGTTCTGATATAGTATTGTGTAAGAAAGTAAATGGTGCCATGAAAACGAGTTCCGTGAACTTCAACACCCCTTCACCTATGAAGAGTAAACATCGTCGGTTTACAATGCTCCGGAAAATCTTCCAGCCCTGGCAGTGGAAACGGAGGAAAAAGAGAAATCGTTTTGAACAGACGTCCAGAACTCTACAGAGGAAAATATCGATGCGTTCAACCAAAGATCAACTTGTTAAAAAAGACGTTCTTATGCCTGTGAAACACAATGTTTTCCTGTGGAACCTTCCGGATGTCGAAGAGATGCCTTCACATGATGGAGAAACTGTCTAGTTCAGAAGAATTATGATATGTTTAATCTTTGTATATTTGTCGTATAGTCCTTGTCTGTTCCGTCTTTTTTGTATATTTCAGATTCTCCTCTGGTCTCGATGAAAAAGGAAGAAGTACCGCTGCGGACAGCGTACAGTCAGGATAGCCGGATGTAGGATCCAATAGTTCTCAAGATAACAACGCAGTCTTCGCGCGCAGGCGCAGCTAATGAGAACTGAAACTGTGGAAACTTTTGAACTAGTGAAAGTAGAACCAAAACTTTTAAGAGAGGAGAAGAGAGAAACGCGAGAGGTGCGCGAGCAGGCGTTACCTTCTGCATATCATTGTCAAACTTATCTACCTTTTTAATTAATTTTTGTTAAGTTTTTTAAAATAAAATAGAAGAAAGACAAACGTCTTGGACCCCTTGTTGTCTCCCACATACATATGACAGAATCACAACATTAAGTGGGAATTAATTTTTATTAATTATCATTAAAGAGTCGTATTGTAATCCAAAACAATCGTGTCTATAAAATTTCAGTTCAACTGAATGCTTTAAAAAACCTTTTCAAGTTTTGACACAAGTCGCCAAAAGAGTCGCTAAGTCGCCAAAAATGATGCCGACGTGGCTGTATTTGTAATTCCTTAAATAATTAGTTTTAATCAATTATTTTTTATTAACTATAATTAAATTACTGTATTGTCACATCCAAAATAATCATGCATATAAAATTTCAGCTCAATTGAGCGTTTTAAAATGTATTTTATTAACGATTGAAAATTCCACCGAGATAAATAAATATATAGAGATAGTGAGCTAATAGCAGGAATTGAAAAATATAGAAATAATAAAAAATATTTAAAAAATAGAATTTCAGTGCGAAACAAAATGAGCCAAAAAGTAATCGAATTAGCCAATTCTTATTTTTAAAAATTTTTATTGTTGATTGATTGGTTTTAATTAACATCACACTCTGAAGCAACACGAAATTTACTAGCGACAGAACTCGTAAATTAGGACCACGGTCAACTAATTTCCACACTAAGCCAACGAGAGGATTTTGAACCTCGGCAGATTTAACGTGCATCGGTCCCTATGCATGGCGGATCTTTAGTACTAGGAAGGCTGCGGTAGCCTAATGATTATGGTCACAAACTCGTGGCCAGCGTGTCATGAGTTCGAGCCCTAGTGCCACTGAAGATCTGCCGTGTAGAGAAGTTGCTGCACGTTAAATCTGTCGAGGTTCAAAGTTCTCCCGTTTGTGTGGTGTGGCAATTAGGAGAGAGTGGTGGTGCCAGCTCAGGTTTCATCCTCATCATTTGATCGAGGCCGGTCACAAAAAGCCCTCGTGTTGCTCTACAGTGCGACGTCAATAAACACTCACTCAGCGGGACTATGGCTCTACACCACGACTCAAGAACGATGGCCATAAGTTTGCGAACCTGACCACCCGGCTACCGTGGTCACTTCCCTTTGTCAAAGTTGGTTATTGATTGATGGTTGATGGAATATTAACGTCGCACTGTTCAGCTACACGAGGGCTTTTGGCGACGGACCACGTAATTTTGAACCATGGTCAAGTGACGTGGACGACACCTGAGGTGGCACCCCCTCTCCTAACTACCACACCAACGGGAGGACGTTTCAGCTCTCGACAGATTTAACGTGCATCGCTGCCCTACACGGCGGGTCTTTAGTGGTACTGGGCTCGAACCTGTGACAAAGCAAGCCACGGTCCGATACCTATACCACTCGGCTACCGCGGCCATCAAAAGTTGGTTAACTCTTTTAGGATTAATCTTAAAGCAACCAATGATTATAAACCGCAAGCTTTTCTTATTTTAGAATCCCCCTCCTAGAAAATTAATTTCATTAACTTCTAAGTAATTCTAAATTTTTCTAATTTTTTTATTTCCATAGACCTTTTATTTTCATTTGTTTGCCTTCATTTCAATAATTTAAATTTTTTTTCTCCGAGTCGGGTATGGAATATTAGTACAACAGCTCTCTTAATCAAAAGTAACCCTTGATTTGCAAGTTGCCGAAACTAAGTCTCTCTGGTATCATCCCATTGGTTATCGCCTCCAGAAGCCACGCCTCCTCCCACCCAAACAAGAACTCAATACCAAGCTCAGTCCCTACCAGATATGGGGCGGAGGGACCTGACAAGGTCCCAGCCTCCAGACAAGTCTAAACCTACAATGTAGTGGCCGCGGTAGCCTATTGATCAAGGTAACGGACTCGTGGCCACGGTGTCATGAGTTCAAGCTTAGTACAGAGCCGTGCAGAGGAGGCTCATGCACGTTAAATATGTCGAGGTTAAACATTCTGCTGTTGATGTGGTGTGAAGTTAGGAGAGGGAGGCGTCAGCTCAGGTGTTGTCATCGTCACTCTTACCCGTGTTTCAAAATTACCAGATCCGTCGCCAAAAGCCCTCGAGTAGCAGAAAAGTGCGGCGTTAATATTCACACACTCTCTCTCTCTCACTCAATCACTCCCGACGTTAACTTTAAGCCACGACAGATTTAACATGTATCACCCCGTCTACATGTCGGGTCTTCAACGGGACTAGGAAAGCCGCGGTAGCCTAGTGGTTATAGTCACGAACTCCTGGTCAGCGTGTCATGTGTTTGAGCCTTAGTGCCACTGAAGATTCTTATCTTAATCACAATCTTTTCAGATAACTCTCATTAAAAGTTTTTTTTAAAAAAATCATACATGAAAATATATTGTTACGTAGATTCGGGGTTCAAGGATTTTATGCCAATCAGTCCCAAAGAACAAGACAGTTCTTTAAAGAGCGATGGGAATTTATTGTAGAGAAAATCCATTTCTTTTAATACAGGATTCAGCAGCAATATTCACAAATAAATCTCAGAAGGTCTACACACCTTCAATAGCACTCAGACACAATTATCAGTGTCTAAAATACACGTATATAAAAGATTATTCATAAGCAATCACTCTTTCAACAGCCGAAGTAATCACTAATCGCTTCAACAATCAGATCAATACTAACTGATCGCTAGTCAAAACCAAACTGACTGACTATCGGCGAGCTCTTTCTCTACTTATATCCCTCGCGGATAATTCGAGAAAGAAACCCGCTTGCGTCATAAGTCTTGAAATTAGTGGATTTCTCTACTAATTTCTAGAAGAATCCAGAGGGTTCCAAACTCGACGAAATGGTCGCCAACATGATCGCCAACCCGCCAAAAATGGTCGCCAACATGATCGCCAAGTCACCAAAAAATGACACCAACTTGGCTCTATCGCCAAGATTTCGCCAAGTTCCCATTGAATCCCTATTATAATGCAAGGGACGGCGTTTGCTTGTGAATATTACAATTTTGACACAAATTAAATCTAATTTAGAGTAAGATAAAGGCATATTACACATCCAAATACAAATTATTTACACTATTTGACACAAAATTCATAGCAATATTTAAATTAAAGAATTTTAAATTAAGATACATTTACACACATAAAAACACACCGGAAACAATATAATTTTTTTAAACCTATAATTCATTCATACTTTAAAAAACTAGAGAGTAAAATTATATTATTTGAACAATCAATGGAATGTCGTTTGATCGAGACAAAGAAATACGCTATAATTCACCCTGTAAATTCTCACATCGCGCATTCAGATCACCCAATGTATTTTCTATTCATTCTTAGGTAGGGTACTCTTTTTAGAACTTATTCAAAGAGCTAAAGTATTTAAGAAAAAGAATGTCTTTCTTTCTCTTGACAATGTTCAAAGGGAATCGTGCAGTATTTTACCGCGTGTGAAGGAAGTTAAAAGTAATCCATTCTAAGCGAAAGAAAAGTTAGCATTTGTGCTTCTTCCTCGACGCTCTGCTCCTTTAAAAAAAGTATTACGAATGGGTGATCTTCTCTATGTTAGGCTATAAATCAGAGTTAAAAGGCATTTTGTAGTCGACGAAGAAAAAAAAGGAACATTCAAATGTCGTTTCGTGACTTAAAAATGGGAGAGAGAGAAAAACTATACCGAAAAGGGTTCTGCATTATGTGATTTGGAATGTAGAGCAGAAGTAAAGTTTTTCTTGGGGACAGGCCAAATCTCATAGTTTGTTTTCACAAAGAAAAACATGTCCTAAAATTTGTAGTTAAGCGATAGATAGTAATTAAGATGTCAATGATAATGAGTTAAAAATTGTATCACGAAAATTTTAATTTTCACTGATTTATTAGCGTCTAATTTTGAGGAAATTGCTCATAAAATCAGCAGTTAATGGTGGTTGCTAAAAGTGTTTAAATACATGCGAAAATACTAAAGTTTTTGTATTGAAAGCAATTCTAAACAACAATTAAAAGCAGGCAAGCTATTTTAGAATATGAACTATACAGTACGGTAAAAAAATTGCAGAAGTACGTAGAATTGCTCTTATTCGAATACTCATAATTAATTCAATTACTCATGAATTAGATAAATTTTTATTTTACGGTTGGTGGGGAAAGAAAAGACAGATTAATAGAACACAATTGATAATACTTCAAAATAAATCAAAGGCTTTACCGTAATTCTATATATACTAGCCTCTGACTATGTATAATGTTTTAAAGTGATTGATGCAGTATAAGTCTTACCATTAAGCTTTTATACTTCTTGAAAAATATTTTTTTAGCCTTTGCTCCCTTGATTTAAAAAGCACTTGGATTTTTGAAGTCTATATGTTTTTTACGATCCCGGCAGTGCCGATTTATCTATTGGGCGCTCCAGGGTCCCGGAAGGGCACGGATAAGTTGGACTTAACCTGGTTTTTTGGTAATAAATTTAGATCCGCCAGTGCGAAGGTGGTCCGTAGATCTGCCCTCAGGGCCCGAAATGAGCCTCAATCGGCACTGGATCCTGGAACTTCTCTTAGGGGTTGATTTCTGCAATACTAAAAAGTTCTTAACGGATATCAATATTACAAAAGAAACCTACTTACCAAATTTTAAGTCTGCAGTTTTGATAGTCCAAAAACGGGATTATCTTTTTTTAAAAATTTAAAACGCCTCCGCAATTTCCCACGAAGGTTCGTTCTTAGATGATCTTTACTAAACAAAAGAAACGCGCCCACTAAATTTTATTTGCAGGTCTAATAGTTGAAAAAAAGGAATTTCTTATCTGTGTGATTCCGTAACCTCTCCCGCTCCGTAAGTTTATTTCAGTAAACCTGTTCTAAAAGGATTTCTACTGAACAAATGAGTTACGCTTACCAAATTTCAAGTCTGTACGTCTAAAACTTCAAAAACGGGATTCTTTATATCTACTCCCCCCCCATAATTCCCCTTGGGCATCGAACTCCTTAAAATACGATCTTCGCAGATTTCTACTCAACGAAAGGAACATGCTTACAAAATTTCAAATCCCTAGTTAAAATAGATCAGAAACGTGAATATTTATTTATAACGTTTCCTAATCCCTCGCAACTCCCCCAGGGAGACGATTTCTACATAACTAGTTCTTAGCGGATCTCTACGCAACAAAAGAAACATGCTTACCAAGTTTTACATCTTTAGATCTGATAGTATGGGAGATCTCTTTCTGAGCGAGTGAGTCGCTTTTTGCCATTACATATACAAATATAACCACGGTTATACTTCTCTACACAAAAATAACATTAAAGGTCTTAAAATTTTATTTTTTTAAGTTTTATTTCTACTTAAACCAATGTTTAGAATTTATGTCTAAATAGTAATTGTGTGTGGAAATAACTTAAAATTGATATTTACATAACAAATATAAGTTAAAGCTTAACTGAAATCCATACATTAAAACCTTCAACTGCGAATGTTAATAACTTTAGTGTGGGAAAAAATGAAGACCTTCTAATTTATTTTACTAAGTAGGCTAGAAAACTTCAAAATGGCTAATGGCTTCGTATCCCACAAATACTTACCAATCATTTTTAATTAGTAGATTTAATTTATCATTTGGTACGGGAGATTTCCTTGACAGAAAAGAATAATATATATAGTTGAATACTTTTTGAAGAAATCATTCCGAAAATGGGCTTTATAAGCAATGACATGGTCTTTTTTGGCAGTAACAATTCTTTCCCAACAGTTTAATATCACAAACTTTTAAATCTTTTTGTACTTGTTCATTGACAACTTTGGAGATCCCTGTTTAATTTTTCTGCTAAAAACCAATTCTTTCTTCTCAAAATGACAAACTTTTTCCGTCTTCTGATTGAATTTTAAACCCTTTCCCATCAATACTGTAGCTGCGATATTGGGTTAGAGATTATATATAGTTGACATCTGGTTATAGACTTTTACTAATTCCTTTGGAACTTCTAAACCTTCTTCTATATTACGCCATTTTTATCCCCCCCCCTCCTCAAAAAAAGATCTCTTTTGAGATAGCACATATGGGTCCAAAAAGTTTCTTGTCTGGTCTTTTAAATTATTTTAGCATCGATAGTTTTTTTCCCTCCCCTTTCAGTAAGATGACTTTTATGCCACTTATTTTATTTCTAAAAAAATACATTTGAAAAATTTACTTGCAATAGTCAAATCAACATTAACTTATAGTAATAAACTGTGCATTTAATATTGTAATATAGGTACAGGCGTCAATAAAATACATAAAAAAAACTGAAGTTTTTTCCCATTAGCCTGATTTGCAATAAAAAGCATGAACCGTTAATACTTTATTAGCTCGGTAGCGCCACCTATTAATGAGACGCAGTGGCGTAACGCACACCCCCTGCATCGCTGGGGGACCTAGGACTCTAGGGGGCCCAAAACCTGACTGATGCCCAGTACGGCTTGGGGCCCTAACCTGTTTTTGCAGGGGAGCCCTAATATTCTTCGTTACGTCACAGATGAGACATTACACGAATCCTTTTGCATGCTACTATACGCAATCGGATTCGACAGAACGTCGTTTCATGACAAAGAGTTAGTTGTACCTTAGAAAGAGTCTAACTATATAAAAAAAGGACAAAAAATTTGCAATACCTATCTCAACTGTACAGCCTGATCTCACTATTAACGGATTAAAAAGAACTAAATTATGCTGTTATATATATATAATGAACTAATATTAATTAACTTCTAAATCACCAGTTTTATCCTCATGGAAACTGATTATTTTGTCGAATTAGGTAGAGAATGGTCTAAATAGCCTATACTCTAAATATTTTATATTCGAATTCTAACCTTAGTTCCAAATATTTTGAAAAAACTGAGAGGGGGCTATAAATCAGATTATTTTAGAGCAAATGATTAACAACGGTTTTCCCTCTTAATACCATGCACTAAGTCAATTAATAATTTAAGTTTAAAAACTAGACAAATTCAGACACAAAATTGGGATTCGGAGCTAATTTTACGATATTCGAGTGAGTTGCAGGAAATTAGGATTCAATGGGGTTTTAGGACACGTAGGTTCCAAGCATATTGAAGTCTGTGGGTACGTATTTATTCATTATAGTATAATTTTTTGTTACAAAAAATATTAATTTCTAAAAATTTTCAAAGTTGTGAAAATATTTTATCGGTACCGGTGTAAACATTTTTGCAAAGCACTGAATAGAAATTTTGTTATTGTTGAGAATCTGAGTCGTTTATTTAATATGAAGGGAAGTATTTTTTATATAAGCTAACATAATTCAAAAACTTTCATGATAATCTTATGAAATTTAAAATGCGGGTTCTTTTCTCACACAAGAAATCACAAGTGAAAAATTCACATTAATGGGAAAATTCTTTTTTAAGGAAATAATTAACTATATTAATTTAATCAACTCGAAGGAGATAGTTTAGTTCCTTATAAACCATTAACATTTTTGTCAATTTTACTTAGTTGCGATCCAAATTAGGATATTTAGTAACACCAGGTTTACGAATATTTTTGTACACCTTATTTTTACAGACACCCGCCAAATGGATAGATACAGGAAACTACATTTTTTTAAAGTAACGATTAATTGAATTTAAAATCAATTACAATCTTAACATAAATTAATCAACACTATTACGATTGTATACAAGCACAATAACTGTCAGTATAAATTTAAAATTATAATAGGAATGGTTTCTCGATAGCTTTGCTCATTAAAATGACGACGGGTCTTATAAAAGCTAGTGTAAAGGTATGTTTTCTTTCATTCAATTCCTACTATTCTCCCTCTCGCTCACACTCTCTTATATATTTATTTATTTATCTTGGTAGAGTTTTCAATCGTTAATAAAATACATTTTAAAGCGCTCAATTGAGCTGAAATTTTATATACATGATTATTTAGGATGACAATACAGTAATTTAACAGTGTGTCAAAACTTGAAAAGATTTTTTTCTCACATTTTAAAGCGCTAATTTGAGCTGAAAAATTTTCTATACACTATTGTTTTGGGTAAAAATAAGATAGTCTAACTATAATTAATTAAAATTAATGTAGGAATTGACTTAAATTTTTTATATTACTTGTTTTTTAACTACTGTAACAGAGAGAGAGAGTACATAGTAATAATTAACTGTAGAGTTGTATACCTAAAATACTATTAAATAAACATATATTGTGGCAGAGAAAATAGTTGAAAATTTCGATATTTTTCTTTCACCATACGTCAATCTGTGAGCAATAATAACTCTCGAATACTACACCGGAATTAATATTGAAAATTATATGTTACAATTCCTTATAAGAGGTGCAAAATAATTTTTTTAAGAACAAAAAATATATTGCTATTTTAAAAGGGTTTTCAAACCACTCATATGTCGACATTCACATCAATTCTCATACGGTGGTATTCTCAATCGCGAGTTATTGAAAAAAAATTTCGCGGATTGGGTAACCCCCTCTTGACGATAACTCCCGAGTAATAATTCCCTTTTCTTATTCTCGAACTGACGATTACCGGATCCGAGAGTTATGCGTTCGCGAGATGTTAAACTCGTTGTGATTGGACACTGATAATCGCGTGGTATATTGTTTACATGTATCTCGGCGCAAGACTTTCGATTCACAGCTATTTTTTTCTTCTCATGGCTAGTACGTCAAACAAAAGTAAATTTTCTCCAGTGGAATCATTGAAAAATACAAAATGTTATTCATTGCAAGATAACCAGCGCAGTTTACAATAAGAAAAAGCACGGGATTGCTTGACTACTGATTTCAATCCAGGCAGCCTTTCCAAACGAAGTCCATAAGTGCTGCAAAATAAAAAATCGCAAAAACGAAGCTTTAAAATGTTTAAACTTGTAAACAAAACTGGTGGAGGAACCAAAAGTTACTGACCACATCGTTAAATGAATTGCTATGGGTGCCCTCATTGAACGATTGCCGTAGAGATACGATTGAAACGACGATTATGACACTGCTGTTTCATCAGGAACTCAGGGTAAGTGTACATGGATTTTTTTTTTTTGTCTTTATCTAGCTTTTAATTTAAATTTTCCGTATTATTCTGAACAGATTTTTTTGACAGTGATTTGTGTTTTATTACATAAATGAACTTAATATGAATCACATCATGAAATGTCGAGTAAAATAATCAATAATTGAACAAAATTTCTTTTCAAAATACAATTTATAATTAATGTTGCATCTTAAAGCAATGTGAGGTCTATTTGCAATGAACTTCATCATTTGAACATCTGTCAAATATCAAGGACAACACACCTGAATTAGTAACTCATTCTAAATTGCCACAGTACATCAACCTGTGGACTTCTAACGATGACAGATTTCAGGTTTTTTGAGGCACCAAACTCGATGGCTATGAATTTGTGACCACGGCCCCTTGTCTATTGTGCTCACAAATATTTGATTAGAATTATGTAACAAAATAACTCAGGTTGTGTAAAATGTATGTGTATTTTTCATAAGAAGGATAAATATGTCATCTTTTGCACATATATAAGAGAAGATGTAAATTATTACACCTAATTACAAATGATTAAAAAGAATTAACTTGCAAAATCATGGATTTATGTATTAAAGTAATTATCATTGTTTAATGAGTACAATGAATCAAACTTGAAAATGTACTGTGATTTCTCATTAAATTATAAACTGTGCATAATCCCCTTTATAGTATGAAAATTTATGTATAATGAAGGACTTACAGTAAAGTAAAGTTATTTAATAAAAGTAGGCAATAGATTACAAAATTTCTTTTTTCGATGAATAAGATTTATTTTAGTGGAATAATTTGTAGTGTGGTAAAAAATTAATGTATCAAAAACTGTAGTGGCATATTTAATATAAAATTAACAATACTAATGTATGCATTTTAAATTATACTAAATAATATAATTTATGTAATTTTTCTAAATTCCATCATTTATTGCAGCAGAAACTAATTGAAGAAACATCCGATTTCTCTATTTTTCATGCTTTCTTGTGGAAAAGTCACTAGTTTTTGAAGAAAATGAACTTTATTGTCATTTAAATAGTCAGATTTCATTTTATCACTATTTATTATTATAGCTGAAATTTATTCTATTGTTTGCTTGATTTTTAAAAGTATGAAGATGTCATATTTTTTATAATGAATTTTAACTTCAATAAAATTTATTATACCTATTTTCAAAATGTACAAAATATGTTCACAAGTTTTCAGAATATAGTTTCAATTTTTTTAAAAAAATTATATTTATTATTTTTATTTTAATTTACTTACTATTAGTTACTATAATAAATAATTGAATAAGGTTTTTTTTTGTAAAGTGAAGTGTTAAAAAATGTCATTAGGAATAGTTAGTTTTGAATTTTTTCTGCTACCAAAATATTCTTTTCTGAAAAATTGTAAATATTTTGTATATGTAAAATTTGTTCTGTTCTTTATTGTAAAACATTGATAAATGTGTGTGTATATATAGTGTTTTGTGACAAATAAAATCAGATTAATACCAATAGTATAATTACTTTTGTTAGATGGAATTGGAAAAGATTCAGTAACATGTTCTGATTTAGATAAATATGACTTTAGATTCAATTAACAAATTCATTCTTCACAAAAAAAACTGGATTTTTCATTCTAAGATTTTATAGAAATCATGAATTAAGAATAATTATTAGACATTAAAAGTTAGTTTAATTAATGATTATATGCATAATAAACATTCTATTTTAACCTACCAAAGGGTTGCTGGAAAATTTTAAATAAAAAAAAATAGATAAGGATATATATACTTGTATACAATCAAAATATAAATTGAAATTTTAAAATACGAGTTTTGAATTCTCATTGTATAACATTAAATCATAACATCAAACGTAATTTTTAGCTGAATCATGAAAAAAAAAATGTATTGAATTGCTAACGTGTGTGTGTGTTGTTCCTGTGTTAAGGAATGAAAACTGACCTTCTTTCAATACTTTCCAATGTTTCTAAATCCTCAAGCAGAAAAGAAATCGAAGCTGTCGTCCATATTTGTTTACAAATCCACGAGTTACCCTCCGAAATCGGCGGGTAGAATCCGCGGGTTATCTTTGGATGAATAATCCGTGGATTTGGCGCGATCCGCAGTTGAGAATAACGATGTTTCGCCAATCTGCGAGTTACCTCCGGTTCGGGGATAACTCGAGGATAACCCGCGATTGAGAATACAACCGATAATGTACTACCTCATATGAGTTGTTTTTTCTTTGTTCTTTCAAAGGCAAAACACGACAAAAACATGAGCATTCATATAAATATGAAGGTTGGAAAAACAACATGGTTTTGCAAAAGGCCATGTTTTTAATATAGTTTTTAATGTCCATTATTTTTAAACAAAGGAATCATTGTGCAACGTAATGTTGCGTAGATCGAGGTTCGCGGATTGTATGCTATGTCAATTCCAAAGAACAAAACAGTTCTTCAAGAGCGATGAAATTTACTAACGAAAAATACAGGATAAACAACTCACATCAACCACAAGATTCAGACACAACTATCAGTGTCTAACAATACAGGTACGTAAGAATAAAAATTATTCGCAAAGCAAGACAAACTGAAGTCAACACTCCAACAACAAAAGTAAAACTAACTCAGTTTCAAGAAGCGACTGCTATTTAGAATCTGCGCAGCTACCTTCAACTGCTTTCATGAACAATCCACTATGTCATAGGTCATGACATCACAGACTTTTCTAGAAATTTCAAGAAGAAGAGAGAGAGAGAGAGAGAGTCTCCATATGGTTGCAAAGAATGAGACCAACTTGACTGTATTTCCACTATCTCGCTGATCCCATTGAAACACCATTATAATGTAAAGGGCTGCGTTTCTTGCGAATATTACAGTTTTCATCATAAATAAATGCAACAAAAAGTAATATCTTATTAACCCGTTCAGGAACACAGTTGATTTTTCTTATTAAGCTAAGCTTCATTTGAAAATTCATATAAAACCATTACTGTATTAAAAACGCCGAATTTTTTCAGTATATAATCATTCTAAATTCCATAAAATCCAAATTATGATCAAATGGTTGTGATCACAGGCCTCAGAGCGGATAAAACGCTATCTCACATGTTACCGTGTTCCCTCTGAAGTGATCACATACTTGTGATCATGGTTCCGAAGGGGTTAAACTTCAAGTTTCTTTAAATTATTTACATTATTTTGAGATAAAATTAAGCACTAATTAGGCAGAATTTGTAATAATAATATAACCATGTAAGTATTTTTCCTTTCTAATAAGTTTTCACAATATTATGTGACGACTAAAGCGTAAATGTTTAAATGTATCTCGTTCGATTTTGTGACAACATCTCGGATAATATAATTCATTTTTTCCTTGTAAGTTACATTTAACATACAACAGTCACGAGGTTTTCAGAGCAATCGCACTTTCAAACTTGAAATCTCTAGCTGCTAATTCATAACACTTCCGCCAAATTATAACAATACGGAAAAAAAGCCATTTCTTTGAGAAATAACTTTAATATATGTTTCTTAATGCACTTGTCGAATAATTTTAAACACCGAGAGTTTAAATTTAAGGTTTCTTATCACACTTGTCGAATTACTTTAAGAGTTATCGGTCGAAATTCTAATTTTCACACACAATTTAACAGCATCAATTGATTTTCCAACACTTTCACGAAGCTCATTCCAGCCATTTCAAAAATACCTTTTACATCTAAAATATATCCCCGAACATTTAATCGCATCAAACAAATAAATAAAGGAGCCCGTCTCTAGCCAAAAAGAGAAGAGGGATGAAAAATAATAACCAGCATTAGGAGATTTTATTTGCACACTAAAGTAAATTGCTAAATGGCCGATGCCTTCATCAGACGAAATGCGAGTGCATTTCCGGTTTTCGGTATGCCTTCCAAACAGCAATGGACCGGGGCCCTCCGCGTCATAAGTGCGGAAGAAAATAGTGCACGGATGGATATTGAAAAGGGTCTCATCACAGCCTCCTGCAAAACAAAATGGCCGTTTAGGTGACTTACGACTGGCGCGATACGCGAATCGTTACGTTGAAACGAGATTTCTCCTATTTCAGAAAGTTTCCCATTTGTGGACTGGAAGGGCTCGGGTCGTAAATGGGCCGTTAGCGGAGAAATCTGTTTTACGCGAGAAAGCGATTTTTCACCACATTTACGGCCCCTTACCCCCCACCCCCCTTAAAAAGAACAAGAGCGAGGAAGGTGGAATTATGGAAAAGTGGAATTTTCTTTTTTTCATCAAAGTTGGAAGATTGTCGGTGGAGAGTATTTCATTAACTTTCTGGAGATCTTTGGAATGAATGAAAATAAACAGCCAATAAAATTTTTTTAATTGGAATAAAATTTGTGTGAGGAAGATGTATGTTGAGTGAGTGTTTTTAACGTTACGCTATAAAGCAATATGAGGGACCTCGTAATTTTGAACCACGGTCAAGTGATGAGGACAACACTAAGTTGGCAGTTTCTCTTAAAACTGCCAAACCTCGTCAACGACATTGAGCCATGACAGATTTAAAGTGCATCAGTCCTCTTAACACGGCGGGTCTTTAGTGGCGTTTCGAACTCGAGCCTGCTACTTGACATTAGGTACACTCAGGATACTACAATAATCAACTTTACGATGCAGCTTACGATAGTTTTTATACTATTCTGGTATTCTAGGGCAAAGAGAAGTTGAATAAAAAGATATAAATGACGTCAAGAGAGAGAATAAGATAAATTTTCATAAAAGTTAAGGAAAAGTTAAATTGAATTGATTAAATTAAAAATTTGATTGAAGGTTTTTTTTAAAAAAACATAGAAGCAAAAAAAAAAAAAAAAAAAACCCAAGTATAAACATATTTACTAACTCAATAAAATGAGGGAAAAAAATTCAATGTATTAGGTGTACAACTTTGCTTCCGCCGTTTTGCAATAGATGGCTGTAGCGGTAAATGGTAGTCGAAATAAATAGATCGTACATGCCATAAAGGGTGTTTTTTGAGAGGTATAGAACTTTAAATTGCAATAAAACAACGATGTATTATTCGATTGACATGAATTTTTTTTTATTCGAAAGATAATCTTGTGGCATTACATTTTAAATATGATTTCTGGCATAGGACTGCCACGGCTGGCTCGGATGTAGTCCAATCTGGACGTTTAATTTTCGATGACTTTTTCCAACATTTGTGGCCGTATATCGGCAATAACACGGCGAATGTTGTCTTCCAAATGGTCAAGCGTTTGTGGCTTATCCGCATAGACCAATGACTTTACATAGCCCCACAAAAAATAGTCTAGAGGTGTTAAATCACAAGATCTTGGAGGCCAATTCACAGGTCCAAAACGTGAAATTAGGCGGTCACCAAACGTGTCTTTCAATAAATCGATTGTGGCACGAGTTGTGTGACATGTTGCGCCGTCTTGTTGGAACCACAGCTCCTGAACATCATGATTGTTCAATTCAGGAATGAAAAAGTTAGTAATCATGGCTCTATACCGATCACCATTGACTGTAACGTTGTGGCCTTCATCGTTTTTGAAGAAGGATTCCACCAGCCCATAAAGCGCACCAAACAATCAGTTTTTCTGGATGTAACGGTGTTTCGACATACACTTGTGGATTAGCTTCACTCCAAATGCGGCAGTTTTGTTTGTTGACGTAGCCATTCAACCAGAAGTGCGCTTCATCGCTAAACAAAATTCACTTATGAAAATCGCGCGCGCGACCATTATTTTCGAAATAAAATTGCACAATTTGAAAGCGTTGTTCAGGCGTGAGTCTATTCATGATGAATTGCCAAACCAAACTGAGAATAAATCACTTGACAGCTGTTAAAACGGTCGCCATCTTGGAAAGTAATGCCAACTTAAACTTCTATACCTGGAAAGAAAAACACTCTGTACAATAAGCTTAGGTATTTGTAAACATAACGCCATCGAAATATTAGTCGATTTGTGTCTGCATCATAAAGTTATTATGGATTAAACATGTCAGCTTACGAGCCAAATTCTCGTCATTTGCGGGAGGTTTTAATTTTCTGCTTCAATACGAAGAAATCTGCGGTTGAGGCTTATCGAATGCTCTCAAATACCTATGGTGAGGCCGCTATTAGTGAAAGAACGTGACGAGAGTGGTTTCAACGCTTCAAGAACGGTGATTTTGACGTCGAAGACCAGTATGGCATTTGGTGGGACCAGCTCGGCGTAGTGTATTATGAGTTGTTAAAACCGACTTAAACAATCACAGCCAATCGTTATCGAACGCAATTATTGAATCATAAATGTATAATCAGTTTTGTTACAATAAAGCCTCGAATTTCGGAAAAAAAACGGCGGAAGCAAAGTTGTACACCTAATATATGTTAACGAATCTAAAAAACCTTAATTATAAAATTCTTTAATATCAAACGGGTTTAAATTATTTTGTATTCTATAAGTTTGTTTTCGTGTATCGACTATAGCTGTTTCAAGTAAAAGCTTTTTTTCGTTCATAATTATTTTAAAATGATTTGTACGCGATGTGGGTTAACATTTAAATCAAGTTTTTAACATAATATATGCAAACAAAAATGATTTTGAAAAGTTAAGGTAAGGAAAAATATAGTCATGATATATTTAATATACATACACAGTGGAATTTTTTACTTAAATGTTTACTGTCCAAGATATTGTAACGAATTTTGTGTAATTAATGTTTAAAATAGTATGAATAATATATATATCTGAATGTTTTATACATCAATATTACTTTATATTGTATTTATTTTATAATAAAAATAGTAAAATTTGTATATAAGCAACGCCGTCCCTTACATTATAACAGCGTTTCAATGGAAACTTGATGAAATACTGGCGATATACCCAAGTAGGTATCATTTTTGGCGACAAAATTTGGCAAGTTGGCAACCACATGGATACATCTGGAAATTTCTGGAGAAATCTATTAACATCACAATGTATGACGTTCGCAGGTTTTTTGAGAAAGAGCTACAATGCAGCCGCGCAGACTGTAAATAGCAGTCGCTCGCTGAAACTTAGAATTACTTTGGCTGTTGAAGAGCTTCCTGGCGAGTAGACTTGCAAATAAATATTACGTACTTGTGCTTTTCGATATTAATAGTTGTGTCTGAGCGCGGTAGGAGGTATGAAAACCTTTTGGGATTTATTATGCGAAATTTAGTACCGTATCCTGTATTTTAAGGATTGTTTTTCCGTAAAAAATTTTCATCGCTCTTAAAGAACTGTTTTGCTCTTTGAGACTGATATCAAAGAAACAATATAAATCATTTTTCAATGTCTAAAAATGTGTTAAAAATACTGGTGTGGGAGATAGTATTTATGAGAACAAAGTATGACGAAAATGTCAGTAATTTATTCAAGAATTTTTAAGCAATGAATTTACATCAATTGCGTGTAAAAATTTAAAATTAAAACTTACCGTGAGTGGTACGAGGACTGGAACTGGTTCTTGTTACTTGAAAATTTGGGTTCCTTTAAAGTAATCTAGGTGTTCACGGAAATTATCTGGAAAATAAATTAAGATATAATGTGGGAGTTATATTAATAATAAAGTTCAGCATATAAATGAAAAATAAAGATCTTATATTAAATACAGAATTCAAACACATATCAAGTTACATTAATTTTGTTTTGAGATACACAATTTTGAAAGCTAATTTGAAGTAAATAATAATTTTATTTTTCCTCAATAGATTCACTTAATTCGAACTATTTTTCATAATCCTGGCATACACTACACTATAAACAATCGAAGAATGACTCTTTGTGTTGATTACTTCTGAAAGAAGTATATGAATCAAACGGGACTGGATCTTACAACATGAATTTACTTTAATTTTATTTTTATGACTCGATGATTTTTCATCAAGGGAAAAGAAGAATAGGTTTTTTTCCCTTTATACAGTTAAAAGTAGATGAATGTCCTACAAAATTAAATTTATCAATATTAAAAACTAGAGTAAAATATTAAATACAAATCGGATGAAGACTTTAATGGAAATTATTCGATATCATTTACGTTTCAATAAAAAGAGACTAAGTTAAAAAAACAACAACAGGGAGACGGATTGGAAAGAAAGAGCTTGTAAATAAATGTTTTCTATGCTTCACTAAAAAATTAAAGAAGGGTGAAAAATATTCACAGATATGTAATGGATGAATTAATCGAACTCGATGAGATGAATGTTATAAATGGTATTTTAATTCCAAATAAATTTTTTACATAAATAGGGTTCACTAAAAGGTTCACTAAAAAAATTACTAAATAATAATCACATTTTTTATTTCCATATAGAGGTTTCCTGTTGATATATTTTTTTAAAATAAGAAAGATCTAAACCTTTTCCTCTCCTCATTTTTACAGAAATATTTGTTCTATATATGTACAGTAATACAAAAAACATTGTTATCTCTCAATACAAGTTCGTCATATATCCATCATAATAAAATTTATCATTCAATTTTAGCCAAGAGTGTAGTTAGTAAATTTATAAATAAAGGTAAAAAAATAAGATATAAATAAGTTTTGTAAAAAAAATTAAAGCATTATGTGTATAGTTCACACACGCACACACACAACTTACAATGAAAAAGTCAATTCTCCCTTTTTTTCCAGTTATATGGATTTTTTTTATTACCAAGATAGCACTGATACCCAATGAAAGCATTTCCTTTCAGTATTTCACAACTGAACAAAAATACATTTTAAGCCACAGAGCATCAGAGATACTAAAAACCTTTTTAATCAACTTGAATTAATAAAATTCTATATTTAGAATAAACAAAACCATATGACATTACCCAGTAGGAAAAAAAAGAGAAAATTATGGGAACATAACATTAGCTTAAGGACTTTCACTCAGACTTAAGAATACTTCCTCAATGGTAACGAAGTATCTCACATTTGACGAAGAAACTAATTCAAAGGACGACCTACTTTGAAATTTTAAAAGTCTTATTACAAATTTCGGTTCCATTTAAAGTACGCACATAGAAAACCCGCTTGACTCGAAGGGAGAGAGAAGAGAGAGAGAGTAGAACGACATATAAAAGTCAAAAAAGAAAAGAAAAAAAATGATGAAAAGCGAAGTCATTTCATTAAACGGTGTTCGGCCCATTACGTAATCAGTGGCGAAAAAGATGAGATCCTTTTCAGATGCTGAATCATCCTTTTCCATTTAAGAACCAATCCTTTTCATTAAAAGGAAGTTATAAAAAATAATCTCCTTTCCCCATCGAGTACATTTTAAAATGCTTACAGTTTCTTTTTCGACCGTCAGCAAAGACGTCTTGCGGAATGGATATAAGAAGAGTTGAGTTTGCAGGGAGAATCATTAAAAAAATATTCTTCGGTAATGGAAAATGTGTACCCAAAGAATAGTAGAGGATGGTAATTACGCATTAATTCCAACTTCGTTTGAGAATCAATGTTTGGGTAAAATATTTAAAATAATGTTTGGGTAATGAATTTTAAGAATCTCTTTCAAAGCGCGGAATATACTTTTGAAAAATTAATTATAATTTAAAACATAGGTTCCCAAAGTGGTTCCTACAGACCCCTGGGGGTCTTTGTAACTTTTAGGGGGCTTCGTGGAAAATTTAAATTAATTTAGTGGTGTGTGGACAATGTTAACGGAGGGGGCAGCGAAAGCTTGAATATGAAGTAAAATATTTGCAACCCATTTCTATTGTTATGAAAGTTTAAATAAATAATGATTTTTACGTGTTAAAAAATTAGAGGGAAAATTAACAGTTTTAGAATAAAATGTTTTAGACAGGCACATTAAGTACAGTAATACTCCGAACTTACGCGATAAGTGTGACTGAGTGATAACCGCATAAGTCGGGGGGTATAATCTCGCATATATAAATACATACAAATTATTTTTATTAGGGGCCGTAGAGAAAGGAAAATAATAATTTAGAAAAAAATGTTTATAGTAAAATTTTAGATGTCACAAATAAAAAATCGCAAACTGAAGTTATTTTGATGTAGAAGGTTTTATAAAATCTAACAAAGTAGTCAACAAGCTCAAAGATTTTTTTTTCCTCTCCCTCAAAATTTCCTCGTAGCATGCTAATAATTTTTTTATTCCTCAGTTTGTTGAGAAAAAAATAAGCTCTTCGTTGGAGTTAGTACTTTCTAAAATTTGTAACCCTTTTTTAATTAAATTGAGGTCTTCTGTCAAATTCCCAACCATCATTCGATCTTCTTTTTGAACTGTATCTAAAGACTCAAGATCCTCAATGCCTTGCTCATGCATTTCTATGAGCTCATCCATTGTCAGCTCCTGATTGAGGGAATCCAACAGTTCTTCAACATTATCAATGTTCTCTGGAACGGAAACTCACCGCTACATACAGTAACTTGTCTAAAATATGGCTGACTTTGCAGTGAAGTTTTACCAAATGAGTTCAAATCAAGGTAAAAGAACTCAATTGGAGAGAGAGAGAGAGAGAGAGAATAGAGTTAATAATTAAATTCTTATCAAATAATTCAATGTATGGTTTCTATCACACTCAGCCACTTTGAATTAATTATATGAGGACCTTGCTATTAAAATCTTATGTGATATTTCAACAAAAACATTAGAAAAATTATTGACAATTGCATGCTTAAAAGGTGAAAATTAAAAAAAAAATTTAAACGTACTTTAATTTAAATATTTTTCCTTAAAAATTTTTTAATCAATTTTAACAAATGGTTTATATAAAAATCAAATATGAATATTTAGATAATCGATCCACAATTGTAATTTTTTTGAAGCATTGTTTTCCTTCAACTACATAATGAAAAGTAATTGCCCCCTACTTTATTTTGTCTATAACATATCGATAAAAACAAAGATCAGTTAAAAAAATTTGATTTTCCGCTTACTTCTTCAGAAAATAATGGACACTCTAGCATTTTTCTTTTCAAATTTAATGCAAGAAATTGAAACAATTCAATTATTATAATTAAAATAGATCGAAAATAAGGTGGTTTTGAAAATAATTCCCATTTATCCGAAAAAAGCAAATGCTTGCTTGAGCTTTATAGTAATGAATAAAATTCGCAGAGAAAAGTTCAATTCAAGTTCATTTGAAAATGATAGTCCAAAATCAGTTCATGTACTTAATAGATGTTACTTTGAAATAAAAAAAAATTCTTATTTTTCTTACAAAATCAAAAATGTTTTATTTTTATTCTATCAATTGACAGGTATAAAGAATTTCAATATCTTAAGAATATAATTTCTACATTTAAGAAAAAGAAACTGGGTTGTTTAGGAGCACTTGATTCTCCGTCGAACCTCTATCTCCGATCATCAGAATTCGAATAACTTTAAAACACTTCCAAATCACCCATTTTAAAATTAAATATTAAGACATAAAACTACTACTATACTATAAGAATTAAAAGGAACTACATGGATATTTCTAGAATCGTCTCAGTTAAAAACGGTTAAATTTGGGTAAACAATTAAGGATTTTTAATTTTTTTCTCCATGTTTAAGAGTGGGCGTGGCGAGCCTAGCCAATCAGAAAGCAGCAAATTATTCCGTGTATGAGAGGGGGTAAATTGAGATGAAAAAGTTAGAATGTATTGGTGTCGAGAGGAGCTTCTGTGACTGGCTGATCAGAAGTCAGCTATTTTACAGTTAAGTTGAACAAGAAAAAGAAAATATCCACGGATTTACAAAACATTCTACATTATTGAACAAAGAGAACTTCCTCCCCCAATGGACTTCATATTGGCAACTAAGCCTTTGCAGATACAGCAATTCCCCAAATGGGAGAGCCATTTCATGGTGTCATGGTGGCACCATCTAGTGGCGGCCTTAGCTACCAAATTTTGACGTTAGAATTAATACTTTAATTCAAGTTCTCGTTGGGTGATAAATACTGACGTGATTTAATTTTACTGAGAGTTCCTGAGTCAAACTGATTTTCAAGAGATCTTTTACACGCCACATAATCCTATGACATGCGTGCTACGATTTTAACATTCAGAAAATATATCGACTCCAAGAGGGATCGAACCCGCGACCTTAGGCTTACGAAGCAGACAAGCTACCTCTAAGCCACCTAGCCGAAATATTGTAAAACTATTCATTTAAAACGTATCAATTGATTTTTTTTTGTATCTACATTGTATAATTGTAAAGTACTTTTACTGTATTCTTCCCCCAATTCTCAAGAATTTTGGGGAGGACCCCTCATTCGGGACTTTTTTGTATATGGATTTCGTTCAGTATACATATAAAGTAACTTCTCGGAGAGTAGGTACGCAGCTCGAAACCCTCTGGGTGAGCTCGATTCTCCCGAGTAAGTAAGTAAGATTGTTTTTCAACGAGTTACGTGCTAAATTTGTCAAACTGAAATATTTAAAAATAAAAATGCATAAGAAAATAAAAACCATGAACATTTTTCAGGCAAGGAGGGGCTTCTCAGTACTAATTTTTAAGCATAATTGAAATCCTTCAAAAACACTCGCAGACAAAACCTCACAAATTCAATGGGAAAAAGCGAAAGCATACAAACGGATAAAGCGAAAAATAAACCCCACCATACAAAAACCCAATCCCGGAAAATAAGCACCGGGGCTGAAAGATTTGAGTCTGGAAAAAAATTCTTCCTTATTTAAGCAAAACCCCCCTTCCCCCAAGAAATATTCCTTTTAAGAAAAGTTCTGTTCATAATGGTCTCCTCCCAGTGAAGTTCTTTACAGTAGACAGAGTGGGAAAGGCGAGAGTCGATGATAAACGAGCGCTTACAAAAGGAACTTAGCCAGGAAAAATGATTATTTATAAGGGTCGTGGCTCTGAGAAAGAAATATGGCAAAAAAGTTATTCAACCAAGAGATAAATGATTTACGAAACGAGGCCATGGAAGTTATGACTTATTTTCACCATTGGGCTAAAAACTTCTTCTTTTTCCTCCTCATCACATTTTTTAAGGAAATTCTAGATAGACCCAGGCCTTCGATACAATGTGCGGTTTTGATGAGATTTAAAATAGACTGCTATTTCCCCCCTCCTTCTTCACGGAGGAAAAACAGTCTTTCTCCTTTCCTTTAAAAGGATAAGCATCCTTTAAAATTGATTTTTGATGGGGAAGCAGGGCTATTTTAATGACCGTTGAATGTAAAATAAGGTTTTCTCCCGTCGTGGCGTTTTTCAATGTTATAATCAAAACTTAATGACTTGGCTAGTTTTTTTTATTGAATATTAATAAATCATAAATGGAAACCTTCCGCGCTGCGGATGAAATTAAGTTTTTTAAAAAAACGATGAAAAATCAGTTCATTAATTTTGAGAAAAATAGTTAAGAGATTTTTTTTATGATGTTCTCTTTTCACTCTTAATGGCAATTTAATAATTCAAGTAACCCTAGAAAATACATAAGACTTCAAATGCATATTTATTAACAATTAAGATGATTTTTTTAACGAAAATAATTGGGAAATAATATCTCTATTGGACTATAAATGATGATAAACATATTTAAAAATAGTTGTTTTCATTATAACAACGTAAAATAGCAACATCTTACACATAATATATGATAAAATAAGAAATGAGATTAGAAAAAGATTTTAATTTGATTCTTTTTGAATATTAAACAATGTTTATGTATGGAAAAATGTAACTTCTTTCATGATAGTGTTTTCTAATGATTTTTCCATTAAAATATATCAAATATCTTCTTTCATGAGATAATATAAATATCAAAAAGATTGATAATCTTTGAAGATGGCTATAACAATGCATACTGTTTGTAATTTTTTCTGCGTCGAAAAGTTTTCAATACGGTAACAAAACTTAAAAAATGTATATATTTTGGATATAGAATTAACCTGGCGAATTAGAAGAAGACATTACAGCTCTCATTTATATATATATATGTGTTAATACCATATTAACTACCATACTTAGTACCATATTAACTATATGGTACTATATAGTTACACACATAACAAATTATTTTACAAATAATAATGAATATTTTTTATAATAGCTCTATTAATAATGATAATAAAACTAAAAGAATCTCCTGGAATAAAAGACCAAAATAATTCAACATACAAAACTGATTAACTAGCAAATAATTTTGAAAAAACTTTAATATCAAGCATTAAAATATTTTATGTTCAACCTTTACATAACCCTTCCCTTCATTTAGGATATTTCAAGTAATGGTTATATATTTCACGGATATAGTCAAGCTTTACATATAAAAAAATATAAAAAAACTTCTAGTTCATAAATCTAACATAAAAAGCACACACACAAAAATCATTCTACATGAATACTGTTCTTTTATGAATAATTTTTTTATACATTCTTACAATATTTAATGTTATTTTTTTGAAGTATATTTATTAAAATTTTTACCTTGAAATGTTAAATTGGGTGCGCCACTGTTCATGATTATTAACGATTATATTTTTCATTTTAAAATTTCTTATAGTGAACAGATAATTGTTTTATACTATATGATTATGGGATTTTACATGTTAAGAAATTAATTTTAGTTTTTACACACACTCACACACATGCAGGAGAAACAACCTTTTTAGATAAGTATTATAAAACAATAAGAGAGAAGAGGTTGGCAAAATCAGGTTTAATCCTATAGTCACAGTGCTAAGCCTAAAAGTTTTCTGCTGTATTACTAGGGCTATTCTACTGACCTTTATTATCTTGCCATTTTCTGTCATATTGTTCATCATTAAAGTGGAATAAAACAATTTAGTATATTATTAAAGATTATATGAGGAAAAGTCTAAAAGTATAGGGACTTTTGCAATTTCTCTTCCCAAGGTTTGGCAACAGCGCGAGTATCCAGTTCTGAAAGAGGGGAGGGGTAGTCGGCAACAGAGTTCTATAAAATGTGTCACTCGTCTTTCCTCGTAGTCGCGCTACCCTTGGAGAGTATCAAAATCTTAGATACTCTCCAAAATTCTATCATATGTATGATTGTCAAAGCCACAAGATATATGCGCAATGACGACATACGTAACGCCTTAAAAATAATAAGCTTTAAATCTCATATTCAAAAAATAGCAATCAACTTTTTTAACGCTCTACCTGATACCAATAATTCAAATATGCTCAATTTAATTCCATATACTCTCAATGACACAATTCTAGAAGGCCAAGAAAAATTCTTGATTCTTATAATCTTCCTCAATTTTCTAATTCACGCAATAAATTTTTATTGCACTATAGTAAGCTAAAATTTCACTTTTTCTTAAAAATTTTTCCACCCCGCTAGACAAGCCCCTCCCCATTTTCTATACCCCAGCCCCCAGGGCAGCAGCCAATAGGAGTCTCTGTTCACTTCACCCAGCAACCAATCAGGGAGCAACTCTAAGCTTTCACCCAAACTAAAACTTACAAACAACTTTTCCCGCCTCCCAGATCCCATCGATAGACCAATCACCGCCATGCCACTCAGCAGACTATCCTGACATGGAATTGAGGACTGTTTTACAGACCAGATGCCCCAAAAGAAACACCTACTCAACGCTTATTCCACGTAGTAGCTAGAGTGTAGGAGACCGTTCACCATGGCAGCCCCATTGTCGATTGATCTGCACCAAGGACAAAAGGAGGGAAGTTATTCGCTTTTTGCTAGCGAAAGGTGGGATACCTGCGTTGGATACTAACTATACCTTCCATCATTACACCCTCAACGACGACGACCTTCAGTGGTTGATGTCGAAGGGGACTGTCCATCGTCACAAAGTTCTACCCTTTTTGAAGTGCTCTATCAATTCGTAGATCTTGCTTCGCGATAAACAGCTGTCGCCATACTGCGTTTGCATGCGACGACACAGGTTTCACACCTTCTGCAAAGAAAAAGCAAATCACTGTCCTCCTTGGTGCAGATCGAAAATGAAGTTGTCATGTTGAGCGGTCTGCAACACCTCCGACGACTACAAAGAAAGACGAGTGACACGTTGTATAGAAGTGTTGCCGATTACCCCTCATTCAGCACCGGATACTAGTGCTGTTGTCAAACCTTGGAAAGAGAAATTGCTAAAATCCCTTTACTTTTTGACTTTCCCTCAAACATATTTTTATCTGGAAGTATAAATACTTACAATATATAGGTCTAGCACGAAAAAGATTGTATGCATTATGTATTAACACACATACATAGTATAAAAAATGAAATACATCACAAATAAAACTACATCCCGTAAAAGGATGCCATACTACGATTATCATCCGCAAAATGGATTGGATGGTATCAAACGTGTGAGCAAGTAAAATATTGGAATGAAGAGCAATATTTGAAAAGATACGTGGAATACCAAGAGACAACCAGATTATTCTCTTATGATAAAGCTTTTATCTAATAATATACGCAGCAGGAAAAAGACTCTCAATGTTTCTTCCGTCAAGAACTTGACGACAGAATAAAATGCAGGATAATAAAGGGTGTTTTTTTAGAGGTATAGAACTTTAAATTGCAATAAAACAACGATGTATTATTCGATTGACATGAATTTATTTTTATTCGAAAGATAATCTTGTGGCATTACATTTTAAATATGATCAAGCAAGGCGTAGATTCGTCGAATGGGCCCAAAACGAGATTGCCGTTGTTCCCGATTTTCATAAGCGAATTTTGTTTAGCGATGGAGCGCACTTCTGGTTGAATGGCTACGTCAACAAACAAAACTGCCGCATTTGGAGTGAAGCTAATACACAAGTGTATGTCGAAACACCGTTACATCCACAAAAACTGACTGTTTGGTGCGCTTTATGGGCTGGTGGAATCATTGGTCCGTACTTCTTCAAAAACGATGAAGGCCACAACGTTACAGTCAATGGTGATCGGTATAGAGCCATGATTACTAACTTTTTATTCCTGAATTGAACAATCATGATGTCCAGGAGCTGTGGTTCCAACAAGACGGCGCAACATGTCACACAGCTCGTGCCACAATCGATTTATTGAAAGACACGTTTGGTGACCGCCTAATTTCACGTTTTGGACCTGTGAATTGGCCTCCAAGATCTTGTGATTTAACACCGCTAGACTATTTTCTGTGGGGCTATGTAAAGTCATTGGTCTATGCGGATAAGCCACAAACGCTTGACCATTTGGAAGACAACATTCTCCGTGTTATTGCCGATATACGGCCACGAATGTTGGAAAAAGTCATCGAAAATTGGACGTCCAGATTGGACTACATCCGAGCCAGCCGTGGCAGTCCTATGCCAGAAATCATACTTAAAATGTAATGCCACAAGATTATCTTTGGAATAAAAAAAAAATTCATGTCAATCGAATAATACATCGTTGTTTTATTGCAATTTAAAGTTCTATACCTCTAAAAAAAACACCCTTTACAAACATATTCTGCATTATCATTAAGAAAAGATAAGTCTCATTATGACTCATTTTATAGTAACTAAGTGCAATATCAAAACAAACTTTTAAGCCGTGGTTAAAAAAATTTCAGTGATACTAATTCCTTTCAAATAAGCATGTTTTTTTAAACGTATATCAATACAGACGATATGAAAAAAAAGAAGTCTTTGGAAATAAGCCATTTTTCCCCCCTTAAGGTCATACATCTTGATTGTCTTCAAAACAGTGTACGGCTTCTGCTGTTTGCTTTGTAATATTCCGTAAGCAATTCGTTCTTTAAAATGGCAGTTAATTCTTACATTGATTCCTTTATACTAAAAGGGAAAAGCTACATATCCGTAAAGGAATATTTCTGCGGCAGTGAAGTCGCAAGCTATAGGCAAGAACTGTCAGTAATTTTCCATCAATAGCAAATTAGAAAATTTCTTATCCTTATATAGATAAACAAATTTATGAAACTTCACCATGCTATTACTCTGAAAATATTCAACAGTCGACTCTTTGTAGGGTACATTCGAAGCTCTGTTAGAAAGTTTTCAGGTAACTAGTATTAATTTACATTACCTGCAGCTCTTTATCTGATGTTCTACATTGTTGCTCCCATTAAAAGAGATGGATAAATTATCCTAATCTCACAAGGGAATGAATTTTATGAATGAGCAGCTAAAAGAGTCATACTTTCGTCAGATAGCTAACACCAAAGTGCTGATAACATGAAGACATATCCTCCAAATACATATCCTGAAAGCTCCCCAAAGCATCTATTTAGTATGAAATAACAGCAAAAGTGATATATTACTGCTGGCCAATATATAAATGTTTGAAAGGTAACCATTTACAAAATACAGTTTACAATTCTATATGTATCTTCGAGTTTTCAAATAAATTTAATAGTCCGGTCATCTAATGAGAAATTTCAAAATAATGCTGATAAACGTAATATTGGATTTGCTGTTATAAACCATTCGTTAAAAACGAATTGGTATTGTCTTATGAATACCAGCTGATCAATGATCAAGAGTACATATTCAGGAGAATCAATAGATTTATTTCTGCAAAGAGACGCATCAATACCTTTAAAAAAGAGTTGTTTCATAGATAAAAGCTGAAAATTTTGTGAATTACGAGGAGAGCATAACATTTTGCTCAAATAAAATTTCCTCTGGTAAGAGAAATATTAAAAACGAATAATATTTATTTAGCAACAACAATACGTTACATTTTTATGAATTTAATAATAAGTACAACAAATTTATGTTATTTATTAGGAACTAAAATATTAATTAATTCGTTTTAAACATTTCAAAAGCATCTCACAGAAACGGGTGCTATGCCTGAAATTCAAATAAACATAACATTACAGATATAGAAAGCAATTTCTCGTTTTTTCAAGAACAGTTTTAGAGTTTGAACTTATTTAACTGATCATTTGTAATACTGGTATCAACACATACCGATAAGCACCAACATTAACTTATTGTAGTTTTAAAAATTCTAACCGAGTCAGTACTATCCGGTTTTAAGGGTTAAATCCAAGAACTTAATCGTGGAAATTTGAGTCATTTTAATATACTTCTATAAACGTTTTGTAAAACTAAAAAAAAAAAATATATATATATTTGATGAAGCGAATAAACGCAAACACAGCACACAATAACAGTCATTAAGTCCTTTAATTCGTAAACGCAAATAAGAGACACATATTAATTTATCTGACACAACATTCGGAATACAATTATATTTCAATTAATTACTGGCATTCACAATAATGCAAACTGCCGAATTTCAGCACGTACGACTACAATTATTAACGACAGTTAATAATTACACTCTTGGTGAAGGTTTTAGCACATCCTTTCTAAATGCAAACATCCTCCGTTTATTCCAAGAGAGAGAGAGTGCCTTAGCTTTTGGGAAGACAGCCATTACTTAGGGAAGCAATACATCAGAAATAAAGTGCAACCAGCCTAATTGACACAAAGTTAAGCGGTACTTTATTTTAGCCAGAAATTCCGACAGCATTTTTAGGTGCCATATGAGTTTTTAAAGATGTTTGCTAAGTACTTTTTATAAAAGGACGGCACAGAAAATTTTAACCTTCTTTTTTTGCGAGGTAAATATTATTTATGCAGTAAAATCCCGAGTAAATAATTTTATCCAATGACATAATATTTTAAATAATAGAATTTTGTTTACTTATTTTATTTCAAAACATGCGGTTTGATTATTTAAATGATAAAAAAAAAGAAACTATCAACTTATCTTATTAATTTTAAAATTTTCTTCGAAATTTTTAAAAATAAATAAATAAAAACTTTTTATTGATAAATTGTGACGAATCTATACGCGACCTCTAAACTAATCCTCTTGGGGAATCTTTGGGCTAGCATTCGCGCTTTAATTCACAGCCATCCCTCTCAAGAAGAAACCTTGATATTTAGATTCGTTCGAGTACATTAAGTCAGAGTTTTGTAATTGTAGCAGAAGGAGCTAAGAAGCTGTTATATTCGCTATGCAGGTGAGATTGAGTAAAATTGATTTTCGCAGTTTAAGATTAAGAGTGGTGTTTGCCACTGTATTAAATTAGTGGATTAGGGGCTTGTAATAAACGATTGATTAAGTTGAGTTCAATTAGTTACTTACGTCTATTTGCTTGATGCTCATTGCTTTCTCCTTTGATATTCACTTAAGAGATCAACGTGTTGTTGATTAGTGTGTTTGAGTAAATAAATAATTGTTAGTATGGAAGTTTCTGGTACTGCTTTTATTCCTTCTCCACCCTTAAGTAGGCAAGACGGTGAGGGAGCAACTTCAGGGGTAAGTCGCTCACAGAATATCAAAATTAACAAAATATTCGAGAAATATGGTGCTCTATACAAGAGAAGAAAGTCTATAATAAATGAATATTTTACGATTTCGTTAATAAATACATCTGTTTATGCTTGTAAAATATACCGCATCAGCTTAAAATTGCAAATTCACGAAAAATTAATTTTAAAAAAGTAAGACACGTGATTCTTTAAAAATACTTTTATTTCATGATATATTACTAAAATATTCCCTTTTTTTATACATTGTAGTATCTAATATTTGCAATTTTATTCGAAATAAAAATCAAGGTAAAAACACTGATCAAGAAAGCTTTATTTCCTTTGATCGTTTCATGGGAAGAAAAAACTAAGTAACATAAACTTATGTTTGAAAAAGAGAGAAAAAGAAAACCGCATACACACATAAAACTTTTAAGTTAGGGAAAATTTTGTGGGAAAAAACAAGACTAAATTATAAAAACGACATTTTATATAATCTGGTAGAGGGGAAAACCATCCAAATACGTACACTTTTTAAAGTGCATATAAAAAATTTCTCTCTTTTCGTCTTCTTTCTCTATATATACTGCACAATGTTTGGTCAAAATTGACTTAGACAAAAAAATTGTTTTGGAACACAATTTTTATACGAAATCATTTTTTTAAAAAAAATTTCCATACTTTGCACAGATTTCATGAAATTTCGATATTGAAGCCTTCAGCTAGAGGTAAAATCTCTTACTTTTCTCAATTCTTTTTCAAACAAGCTTCTAAAAAACAACTTTAAATCTTCATAAATGTATTGTACTTATAAATCAAAATTTAAATAATTAATACCGTATAATATGAGGAATACGTTAAATATGAGATAACTAAGATGATAGTTTTTTTAAGGATGCAATTAATTATGCTCGTACACAATTCCAGTGCTAGTTTATATAGATAGCTGCAGCTCTTCAGACCTGTTTCTGTGCATCATTAAAAAATAAGTGGCAGATAAAAATTGTTCCCCCCTTTATAATTGTCTATTGAAATTAGTTTTTACTTTTTAGCTCGATTAACTATAAAAGCACGTTTTTTAGTTTTTTTTTAAAACTACAGCTTGTGTTTTTCATTTTTTAGTTCGATCCACAAGAAACGCGTATTTTTTAGTTTTTTAATTCATTAATGAATAAATGATAGTTTAATCTTTTTTGTTTGTATTTGTATTAACCATGAGCGTTTTTGCTTTAAGGTTGTAACTTAATCTTTTAGTAGCCAAATCTGGAAATGGGAAATCGTTAATCCTGATGACCCTGATCAGGAAAATGGAATAAAATTGTTAAATTATTGTATGGTCATTGTGTGGTCCTTGACAAGTGTGCAAAATTTCGAATTAATCTTACTTTTTACAGTGGGTAAAAATGATATTCTGATACATACAGGCGAAGCTAATAAAAGCGTGTTAAAAATGTACTAGTATTTACATATATATTTAAAAATCTAATTATTTTAAAACAGTCACTTCTGTATTAAATTGCTTTCTTTCAACAATGATGATTGAGAATTAATGAAAATGTTATAATTAATTCCAAATCAGGAAAAGATGAATTTATCGGTAAAAATACCCCTATAGGAAACACTCCTCGAAGTGGTTTTTAACAACGTTCATTTATTTGCATGTATGAGTTCGGGAACAATTAATAATGGGCAAAAGATATACCTGAATACCCAAAAAGTGACAAAAACACATTTCATCTTGTATGACGTGCTTAAGGGTAAGTAAAAAGGATTGTTGAAAAGATTATGATAGGGCAACCAAAGTAAATTTTAATTGCTAGTGTTAACACTTATTATGGGTTCGGTAATTGTTTCACGAATTTAAATGTTTAATTCGCAACATTATGATATTTTGAAACAACATTCTTGCTGCTGAGAGTCCCTCGCCACTTGTAAAAAGTTGTGATCACTTCTCGAATGCAGCGAAGTGAAATGATCAGAGATTGGGCGTACCCACTCTAAGATATGAGAGTGTAACCAGATGACCACGGGCTTTTGGAAATAAAGAGCGATAGAAAACCTACCAGCACAACAGTGTTCTTGAGTATGAGTATATTAACTTAATTAGAGCTCTCGATGGGCCAAAACATGGTCCGTCGAACCAGAAAACCCAATGATGATTTAGCTCTAACTTCAGCTCATTTTTTAATTGGAACACCATTAACATCCTTGCCGGATTCAGATTTTAAGAAAGTTCCTATGAATAGGCCTCGTAAATGGGAATTAGTCTTAAGAATAATTCAAACATTTTTTGGAGTCGATGGACTTCAGATTATTTAAATCGTCTTCAATCGAGACTTAAATGGTATTAAGGCAACCAAAAATTTGAGGAAAATGAAGTAGCTTTGGTTAAAGGTGAAGATAATTCAAAATTACTGAATAGGAATTTTGCCAAAATAATAGAGGTTCGTCCAGGAACAGATGACATAACTAGAGTAGTAACATTAAAAACAGGTAAAAGTGTACATTAACGACCTGTTAATAAAATTGTTAAATTACCTTTCAATTGTAATTGAATTACTTGATCTCGATTTGTATGTTTGTATGTGTAACAATGAATTGTATTTTTAGAGTGTACTGGTTTTATTTTTTGCGTATTGTAAAATGTATCACGCATTTGTAATTGTTTGATTGTATGTGGACAATTTTTAAAAAATTATCAAGGAGTGCCCCTCGCCACAGGAATAAAAATGCATTCGATAGCTTATAGTTTTTGAAGAAATAGAAAATGTTGCTTTATGTTAAACTTTTGATTTAAATATTATAAGCAGTATTAATTGGAGCAAGAGAGTTCTTGATTGCGACAGCTAACGACCCCTTCTTGAGCACCTGTTAGCATAAACAAGGGTTCCAGGAGTCAAAAAAAAAATATCGGAAAGAAAATTATTACATATTTATAGAAAATGTATTCAAGTTTTCTATGGAGTGGATTAGAAATCTTATCTCAATATTTCAATGAAAATCAGGATTTATTACTGACAAAACAAGAACAAGCGATTGAGCTATCAACAGAATCTATGTTAAATGGCAGATATGAACAAAAAGATCTTGAATTTTGATTACAGGTTTACCCAGGATATCCTCAGATTTTTTCAAAGGTCCAGACTTCTACAGTATGGGTAAAAAAATACAAGTACATATCCCAGTTACTAATTATAACGCATTTGTAGGCGACACCTGGAGCACAAATTGATATTAGTAATGAGTAAATTATATTAACCACCTAAAGAAAGACCAGGCAAAATCTTAGATGTGTTGGTGCCTAGAAAAAGATCTCCTAGTTTTGAGAACTAAGAATTGGAGAACACTAACAGGAAGAAGGCTTGCTTGGAAAACGCTTCTTAAGGAGGCCCACCTTGGGCTGTAGAGCCACTGAAGAAGGAAGGAATTTATAGTAACATTATATAAATACTTTTTAGTAACAAATACAGTGTTTTTATTTAATTGCCTTTACATAAAATCCGTATAAACATATTGATCTACATTAAGTATAATTTTAAGATATATTCTTCTAAAAATGTGTGTGTAGGAAATTGTAATTCAATTTTTAGACAATTGAATTAAGATTAACTAGTGCAGGGCACACGACGAAATGCTCAGCGGTCGTACGTTGACCAGTCACACAGAGTACACAGTCCGGTGAGTCGGTATTACCAATTCAGTAGAGATGAGATCTCAGACATGCATGCTTTGTCAAAAGTCTAAAATGAGCTACAGCAGCTTTTCTAGGAGTGCCAGGACGGGTTCTCGTTCAAGATTGTTCAGTTCTTGTCCTTCAACAGGGGCGAAACGTAGCAGGCCTCCTCGTGGTGCACCCTGGGCAATGCACAAATTCTGCTGCAGCCTTGCCAATTATCCAATGTTTTTTCTTTTTTGAAAACTCTTTATAATTCTAAAGGTTCTGCAAATCGAAAAAGTTTGAGGACCACTGGCATATACCATACGTGGCTCTTTGATACTTAAATTATTTTGCTTTACTTACTATATGGCTCTTCTATTTCAAAAAAGTTGGCCGACCTCTGTCCTAACTAAATATCTTGTCAACACATGGGGAAAAAATTTAAGACTTATCAAATGTAATTACACGACTTCAACACAGCGCGAATTAGTCTTTCTACAGCAATAGTATACAAATTGTAATTAAAGTAAAACAGATGTTGCCAAGACGCGAACCAAAATTTACTTCACACACACACTACATGTTTTATCGAAATATTTATCCATCATATCGAATTCTCTCTCGCTACAACTCTTACAGAAAAGCGTATCATATTTAAAAACAACAACCGAGCAAGAAGTATGCAAATAAAACGAAAAAATGAAGAAATAATCAGGAAAAAGATATGACGAGGAAGAAGAGGGGAAAGAAGGAAAAACGTAGAGGAAAAGAAAAGTAGCAAAAACAAACTCGAACAAGATGATAAATGTACTTCTGGGAAGATATCACTGTCAATTTCTCCCTTTTCGCACGAAAGAAACAAAACTTTTTCTAATTAGAAATACATTAATCCTTTTTACCGAGGATCCGTTTGGAAGTTGGGTGAAAAGACGACAAAAACAATGCGTATTAAAAACCAGATGCAAGACCAACATTCAAACAAATAGAAAGAGCGGAAATGGTTCAGCGGGTCTCGTTCATTTAACTGGTAAAAAATTTTCCCTCGCTTCTTTGGGGAAAAATTGTTTTTTTCCCTCTTTCTGTGTCTCTCTACCTTCCCAAATATAAACCGTCCATTAATTAGGTCCCAGGCAATTAAAAACGTGTAGCTACGGAAGTTTGGGAAAAGGGGTTCTTTAATGAGTTTTCCCGTCTCATCGGTGGGGTAACAGAGCGCGATCACTGCGACGATAAAAGACGCCCGATTACACTGGGGGTGGAGATAATAATTGCCGGGAATTTATTACCAGGGAGCCCGTGCTATGAATTCGCGATATATTCTATGTACTTTCGTAATTGTTTGTCTGGAGAAGTACTGTGGAGGCGAAATTAAAAACGATAATTAAAACTGTAAAAGGGGGTCAATAAAACATGCTGAAATTGTCAATAAAACATGCTGCCTGAATACGTTCGAACATTTTAATTTTTAATGGAAATTTTTAAAAAAACTACATTAATTTTTGAAGAAAATCTTTGAGTTTATTGAACAGGAGTTCACTCTGTGTAAATTTTATAGTAAGGTCTATTATCTACAAGGAAGATTAGGCTTAAGAATCTTATATAGTTTAGGATACAGTCTTTATAACTATTTGTTGAATATTTTTACTCTGAGCTGTGGCGATAACGAATCACGAATGCACATCACTTGACCAAAGTTTAAAATACATTTCATTTCTAATTTGAAAAAGAAAATACCATTAAAATAAATCTTTAAGTGAAAACATGTAATACAATTATCATATAGCGTTCTTATATTTTACGAAAACGTTCTTTTTCGCATTAGTAAGCTTATGTTAATTGTCAGTTTAGCATAACGATATAGGAAAAGAAGTATGAAACGTACTTTGCAATAGACGTAAGAATGAATGAATTAAAACAGAAATGAAGAGTCAAACACAAAAATTTCTTTATAAGGACAATAAAGATAGAATACCAAAATGTGCTTTTCAATCTCTAAAAAAAGGACCTATTCTAACATTAAACAAACACAACGTTTTTTTTTTTCATTCTAGCTAAACAACATTTTTACAGACATATATCTCTCTCTATGTATATAAAAAGTTTTTTTTGTAGTGATGTAATAAATTTATTTAGTACTTTATTGCAAGCTTTCACAGAAAAATGATACCAAACAGATTGAGACATTGTTTTGCGTGTGTGTGACTTTTAATCACAGAACTACATAAAAAATACATGTAAATTACAGTTTCACAATTCGAGCATTGAATATGAACAGTTGTATAATTTGTATAATGGGGGTTGGTTCGCCGTTAGACGCACAGAAGGTACCGCCCCCCCCAGTCTTTTATGAAAAAAAAAACTTTTAAGGCATTAATGATTATTTAGGTTGAATTATTTATCATAATATAAAAGAAGTATATATTTTAATGTGTTATTTTCTTCAATATATATGAGCTAATTTTTTTCTTAATTTTATTTAATACAAACAAGTATATTACATGCACGTTAACGTTTAATCATATGTGAATCAGATATTACATAGAATATCTAAGTACTTCATGAAAAAGCTAACAAAGGTGGTTTAAGTGTGTAATAGATTAATAACATCACACCTAACCTAGCTGCTTTATGAAATAAATATAAGTGATATATAAATAAATAAACTAATAATAAACTGTTAAAATGAAAAATAAAAAATAGATATAAAAACTAGTTAAATCAAATGATAAATAATTCGCGTCTCATGAAAAATAGCAAAATGTAGAGCAACAATAGTTATATTAAAATTTTTACAATTAACAACTCGGGATTGCAATATCGGACTATAAGTTCAATACCGGTATTCGGTATTTTTTAGGTCTTAACCCCGGTAGTAGAAATTTTAGAAAAAGAAAGAAAACACACGTGTGTTTCTTTGTTTTATTCGCCAGTTTTATTAGAGAGTGCATATATCACAAAAAATAATGTGTAACTTATAAATTATAACAGTATATAAAGAATCACAAAAAAGTAAGGAATATCTTATTTATTTAAATCACAAAAAAGTATAAATATCACTATTCAGTCTGTGGTCCATGGTTTTTATCATATAAATAAAGAAACCAAACCGAAGCATTATGAACTGATTTTTTATGTTTTTTAAAGTTATTCTCATTCATTATTATGGGTTATTATTTATGAGTATATATATAATAAATCTGAAAAATATTTTGAACCCTAAAGTATGATATGCAAATAGAATATTTCGGTATTTTCAAACTCACCAGTTTGAAAATACCGAAATATTACGCCCTTTCTTCACAACTACAACCTTGTTTTCACAGATATGAATATCAGATTACGAATCCTGTACGAGTGCATTATCGCTCGGAGCTGCAACATGAAAGTTTTGGTCTCCCTCCTGGATGATTCACATATTTTATCAATTCTCTGGATTGTACGATGCAACTTAGTATTTCACAGTCTAATAAACTTCGCCTATTAGGGAGACATATAAACAAAAACGCGTATACTATTTTGCTATGTTGGCGATTCCTGAATGTATAGTGGAGACAATTTAAAAAATTCCTATCAAATACCGAAAAAACGGTATTTAAACTTGCGAATACCGGGATTACAAAATTGTACAAATGGCTCAAAATAACAGTATTCTGTATCCCGGTATTGCAATCCCTATTAACAACTATATAAATCCTCAGGCTACTTAGTTTAGGTGGCAAAAGGGTAAAAAAGTTTCAAAAGTACATTATCTTTAATATTTTAACAATTGGGCGATCGTTAGCACCGTCCTGGGTGGAATCTATTTTAAACCACACACACACAGTGCGCGCAAAGATTCATTGGATTCCAGCCTACAAGCAAAGAAGTTCGTAGAGTGAAAAAAAAATATGAATCCTTGGTTATAACACATTCTTGCTTCCTAACATACCTCACTTTGTTTTTGGATCTAAAATGTTTGAGCAAATTACTTAAAATGGTATTTACGTATTATACAGTCGATCAGCTTCGCCGAACGAAAAGACATAGGCAAGTCAAAAAATTTCGCCAGCCTAAACAGTTTCCATAGTAGGCTGTGTATCGCGGTATTTGGCAACGACTTTCGATCGACGACATTGGTCGACGATATAATACATTATGCATTCTTTATATTTATCTTGTGTTAGTAATTATTGAAATATTTTTCATATTATATTCAACTGAGTGAAGTTATGCTTCAAGAAACACCAAACTCTTCTTTTAAACCGAGAAAGTCGATAGCCTTAAAATTTCACTTCTCTGGAGGTTACACTTATTTATCTTTATGGCTTAAGTTATTTTATACATTTATTCCATATCTATTGCACAATTCTAGAAGGAAGCCAATCGGAAATAAATTGCATCTATCAAATATATAACGCAGATTTTTTTCCTCTCAATGCACCTTTTATTATAATTATATGAAGTCTTGTAGTAAAAGAAGAAATGGAATAATGTGATTTTGAACATATAAAATTATAATACATAATTATATTATAAATTAATTATAAATTGTACTATAAATATTCTACATATTTTTTCCTTCAATGTCAAATTTATGTATGGAAGCCATAAAGATGTGACGAATCTATACGGCATCTTATCACTAATACTCTTAGGCGTCTTTGGGGATTGTAAATTCGCGTATATTTTCAACCAGCTCTGAAAGGAGAAAACGGGATATGCAAATGAATTAAGGTATTTAAGGAGAGCGTTGTAAGTTAGCAGATAGAAGGCTATAGAGCCAAGAGAAGTAGTGATGAAGTTAAGAAGATTCAAGTGGATTGCGTGATTAGAGTCTTACTGTTATTAGTCAGCGAAATACCATTGGAGGGATTGATCTACCTGGAGAGAACGACATTATAGCCAAGTGATATTTATAACTTAGTTTATCTGACCACAAGAGTTAATATATAATAAAGTTAGTATAAAGTTAATGAATGTTACTAATTCAAGTAGTGTATATTTCCGGGTCCTCTTATTCCGGTAAACTCGTTCGATATTGAGCTTAATAGTTGATTAATATCATATTTTGCGATTTAAATTAATATTAAAGGTAAATAAATCCCTTTGACGTAGACATATTGTTTAATATTTGTATTTAGAAGGTTGCTAATTGAATCAATTGAATACATATAATTTGTTATTCTAACAATGGCGTCTGGTAATTCTTTGCCTCAATTCAATTTTAGTGTCCAGGGTGGAACCCAGGGGGGTTCTCACAAAGACAGATAAAAATAATTCTTTTATATTGTCATCATATATGAAAATCATTTCGAAAAATGTAGGTCCGTTTAATTGACATATAAATAACTTACAAGAGAAATAGTTAAAATAGATATTAATATCTTAAATGTTTTCATACAATCCAAGACAAAAAAAATAAATAAACCCTCATTTTTAAAAAATATGCCACGGTAAAATAGTTTAAAATATTCTCAAAGGAGTAAAAGTAAAAATTAAGAATGAGTGAGAGAGTGTTTATTTAAATTGCACTATAAAGCAACAGGAGGTCTATTGGGGGCGGGCGCCTGAGCTAGCCCCTTTCTCTGAACTTTCACACCACGCCAACGGGAGTAATTTAAGCATCGACACAGATATAACGTGCATCAGCCTCTCAACAAGTCGGGTCTTCAAAGGCACTGGGGCTCGAACTCATGACACGCTGGCCAGGCTTATAAACATCGATGCCTTCTCCGGGATTCGAACGAACCCCGGTCCTACGTCACAGCAGTCAGCGTCACTAACCACTATACCGGATGGGCGGCTGAGTGTATCACTAATAATAGTTAATTATAATAAAGAAAAAAATCACCTCAATATACTGATCATTAAAATGTCTCACAAATCTTAATAACGATAATCTTTCATCCCTTTCCAATTACATTTTACTCTACATCTTCCACAGTGACAGTAAGAGTACTACAAATTCCTATTCCGCATATCCTAACCGACCCCCGAGCTGAAAAGATCGGAGGAAAAGCAGGATGCAAACTGCTCCCGAAAACTTTTCGTTTTCATAGAGATAACCGCAACGAGAAGATAAAAGCGTTAATTGCCGCTGCCAAATATTGAAACAGCGTCCCGCATCCTGGAGTAAGAGAAAAATATTTAGAAGGAATAAGAGAGAGTATCGAAAGCTCCATTTCCGCAGCCAGGATCGACGGGTATTTCGCTCGCAAATAAACTTTCGATAGTGCTGACGAGATGTGCCTTTCGCTTCAGCATAATTAATGCCGCAAAGCAGGATATGATTTCAAATCAAAACTTATACATAGGAACAAACGTGTTTCTTGATCCTTTTCAAACTGATAAAATGTTATCTTGGTTCATGTTTTGGACTCATCTTCATACAGTTTGAGGTTTGTTTAAATGTTTATTCGTTTTAAATAAATGGTTTTTTTTGGACGGACTTTAAAAAGGAAAATTCGCCTTTATTCGTCGATTTAAAAGAACGGAAAAGGAATTTGCTTTAATGTTACTCTTGCTTATAAAGAATTTTGTTTTTAAAATGAAACTATTTCAATACTATTTTCGTACGAAATAGTTAATCGTAGAAAATCAAATGTTCTTTTGAATTATCAATAAAATAGACATTCATAAAATAAGTCCAAAAAACTGGAAAAAAAATGACAGAAAACTGCTCTTTTTTATAGGTCTAAATCCTCATAGAATAATTAATTTTTAATTTTCTTCACAAAGGAAGAAAAAATAAACAATTTTATTACCGATGTTAATATTACTTGCAATTTTCTTAGTGAATCTAATGGCAAAAAGTAAGAATGCTTATATATACTATATACACTGATGTAAGAAATTCAGAGAATTTGCAGACTTGATTGATTATCTCTAGAACTACTGGACCGATTTTAATGAAATTTGATATATACATACATTGATACAAAACAAAACAAATAACCATTCAACAATTGCAATACACACACATGATCGTGCGTAACACTCGTTGGAGTTGGAAGATATGAAACAGCGGTTGCAGAATAAACAAAAGAAATGGGTTAATGGGTGGTATGGCCCCTCTTACAGATATACAGGTCTCGCAGCGTGATGTCATACTTGAAATAAGGTTCTTGTGGTAATTGGTCCCCTCCTTTAGCAACGCGGTTTTCATTTTCTGGATGGTTCTCGGAAGGAGGGGGGGTAATCGATTGCCTGTGTATCATGGAGGAACTTTTAACTCCAGTGAATTATCAGGGCAAGATCTCCTTTGTTCCATATGTCATAGAATATGTTGGAGCTATTAGTGATAAATTTATCCTAATAAATCCAGGGTGGGCATTAAGTCGATCGCGATCGACCGGTGGACCGCCAAGACATTTTGAGGTGACCACCTTCCCTAATACCTAACAATCATTCCATCATACGAAGGTCTAGAAATACCGTATTTATTAAAATCTAAGCCGTGTTCCAAATTCTCAACAAGATTTTATGAAAATTCAAAAATAGTCTAAAACGCGGTTTATCGATATCCAATTGTATAAAAAATTAAAATAAATTTAAAAGGAAAACTAATAAGAAGTGAATAATCAGTCATTTTATCAATATTATAAACTTTTAAGCACATTCATGAAACTGTAATTGCTCTAAATACCCCATCACACAAATTTTTTCCCTTCGATTCTAAGCCGTGCCCAATTTTTAGTAGCATTAACAATGGGGAAAAAGTGTGGCTTAGATTCGAGTAAATACTGTATTTTAAAAAATACGGAGGAAAAAATCGAATCATAAGAGGAAATTCCGTTGAATAGAAAATGCACTTCGCTAATTGGAGGTTATTTTACGAAGAAAATCGTAAAATGTTATTGGTTCCAGAAAAAAGTTCGCTAAATAGAGAATTTCGTAAAATGGAGGTCCGACTGTATTGTATACTTTCTTTTGAGTTCACCACACCTACGCCACTGGGTGAACCGAAACACCTTGAAAAAATTAAAAGTAGCCCGCGCCCTTGAAAAGTCTGCTCACCACTGTAATAGATGATAATGTTGAACCTAATCTAATTATACTTGTTGATGAATATCTTAAGAACAAGGTTTGAAGCGAGTGAAATGGTTAGCGCGATTTCCAGAATTTAACTGTACAGAGCATCCTTCGTGGGATCTCGGCAACCAGTTGACTGAGTTAAGTCGTCATTAACTAATTAAATGAGCTGAGCACGGGTTACTTCATGCTGTTTGCCATTCCACTTCCGGCAACTTAAATGATGGTGCCGCCTATTCATTGTAAGTAAGAATGGGCAGTTATGGAGCAGGGGCGGAATCTCACAAATTGGGCTTAACTCTCTCACGCTGAACTACACTCTCTGATCACGCTAAATTACATATGCTCTATGAAGAAACTCTTGACTGCTGTTAAGTATCGAAGCAATATTTTAATTCAATACAGCAAGCGGATTATGAGCATAGGCTTTTGATGATGAATTTATCCAAACAAATAACAATACCATAAATTGTTAGGGGCTGAAAGTAATATATTTCCACTAAATGTTTTTTGGTATGTCGTTTAATTTAATCCTAGTGAACTTAAGATAATATAGATGCAATGAAAGTACACGCTATAACACAATGTAAATAACGACCATATATTAGTCTTAGCTACGAGACCAAATGAAAATAAAGCAAAACTGATCGAAATCTTTTATTTTAAACGAGGCAAGCTCCTCTATTCATACTCTCATGTTTGAATTTATTAGTCGAGGTGAATGGATACTAACAATATCGTAATTTTCTTACTGGAAGAGCTTCAATACTTAAAGGAAAGCACAGTCGATAAGTTCTAATAATGCACATTGTATAAATTAGAAAAACTGAATAACTTTTTAATTTTTATGTTTTATTCGGGCATAAAATTTCTTAATTACACACATATTAGATGTTTCATCGCAAAAACAAATGATATATATTTTGTTATTCATGGAAAACAAGCAGTAGAAAAAAAAATTTAAGTCAATTCCTACTTAGATCAACAAATAAATTTTTTATTTTAGCTACTTTATTAAATAGTTACAATTAATATAAATATGTATATACATATGACAGAATTACAACATTAAGTGGTAATTAATTTTTATTAATTATCATTAAAGTATCGTATTGTCATCCAAAACAATCGTGTCTATAAAATTTCAGTTCAATTGAATGCTTTAAAATGTGAGAAAAAACCCTTTTCGACACAAGTTGCCAAAAATGATGCCAACGTGGCTGTATTTGTAATTATTTAAATAATTAGTTTCAATCAATTAATTTTTATTAATTACAATTAAATTATTGTATTGTCATCCAAAATAATCATGTATATAAAATTTCAGCTCAATTGAGCGCTTTAAAATGTATTTTATTAACGATTGGAAATTCCACCAATATAAATAAATAAATACATAGAGAGTGCGAGCTAATAGTAGGAATTGAAAAAAATACAACAAGTAATTATCAAGTATTAACAGCAGAAAATATTAAAATACGATAATCTTCGCTTTTTGATCCAATTAATACTTTCAAAAGGGTTTTCTTAAAAGAAATATCAAAATGTTCTAAATGATAAAATTTTGATTGAATGTCTTGTGCTAGAATTACATTTTTCATGAAATAGAAAAACATTCAATTGGTTTATTATTTTAATACGTTATTTAAGTATTTTACTACACAAAATGTACGAGCATTTGAACAGTTTTTTTTAGAAGAAAAATCGCAGATCAGAATTCAATATTTTCCTTCTTCTTTCTTTCCTTATTTCTTTCCCTTCAAATGATAATAGTATTTTTAAAAAAATAGACTTTAAATAGTACTAAATAATTAAATACCAGCGAACATGTGTTTGTGCGTGTGTGTCACATTAGCCTTCACATTTTTTTAAAGAAATAGCGATGTCATTTGTTGAAAAAGAAACTTTCCCCAATCAATCGTTAGAAAATCGAAACCATTCCCAACATGACATCCACAAAATCTTACCTGCTTCGTTTTTCGCTTTCATCCCTTATTGAGTTCCAATGACCCGAATCGAATTTGATACAGGTGAGGAAGAAGTGTCAAAGTTTAAACCGCATCGCGACAACATAACAGTGAAAAAATAAACTTCTTAGAAAAGAGAAGGCATTTGCATTTTCGCTTACATGTAAAGGGGGCTTCAAGATCGGGAAGAAAGAAATACAATATCCGATATTCCTCGGGAAAAAAAAAAAAAAAACAAATCCGGCGGAACATAAAAGCCCGAAATGGAGTGCGAAAATCGGATATTTTTCCCGAATAATGCAATAACGGTTTGGCATTCTTCACTTAAAGGGAAATTCATTTTGGTATGACTTTTTTTAAGAAGTATTTTTCCCTCAGCAAAGTGAAGGAGAGGAGAACGCGCTTACATTGCGAATTTAGGTCGGGATTATACCAGAAAGGCTATGAATTTGTGCGGGTTGCAATCTTTCGTCTCTCGTTTTCCATAAAAAGCGAGCGTCGTCCCTATAAACGATTGAACCGAGCTTGGAAATTTTCCCTCGTAAAAGGAAATAATCGAGAAGCGGACGCCGAATTTCCCTTTCAGCAGAAGGGATTATAAAACCGTTTCGGAAAATATTATTATTTAATGATACAAATGTTATAGTTATTGGCATTTGAAGAATTTTTAAGATAATGGTAGGTTTATAACTGCATAAAAGGATATTTTAATATATTGAGCTTTACGTTGCTCGGAAGTGAATGAATAAGAAAAGAAAATATTTATTTTCTAAAATAAAACAGTAATTCGGACCAGGCTTTCGAATGGGTAAAGTTTCTTAAAAAGTCGTACACATAAATCACTCATTAGTAAGAAGAATCACATAAAGTTATACTTATATATTTTTATTTAGATTTCTCTTATATAATGCAAAACAAGTTTCATAATTCACAAATTGTTTGAATGTTTTTTGCAGATCTATTTCAAAACGGTTTTTATTTTTAAGACCCCCGAACAAAATCAATGTGCTTCATAATTAACATTACTATTTAAATTCAAACTTAAATAAATTTTTATAATTAGCTTTGCTTTTGTGTTGTAAAATTTAGTGTAAAAAGGAGCTGTGAAAGTTTTTTTTATATAAAAGGGGTGGGTGCAATTATGCACAATTTTTTAAATCATTTTGTTGAATTAATTGCACGGTCTAGCTAAAGGATAGTCGATACAGAAATATGTGCATATCAATAAAGATAACTAATAGAATAAAAAATAGATCCAATAGTTTTCTGCCTTAGCTGTTTTGTATTATATATATATATATATATATATATATATAGTTATTTAATATTTAAATTAAATATTTAAGTTTGTATATAAACTTAGTATCTCCTTCTATCATTTTATGAAATACAGTCATTTTTCCTACTTTTCTAAATTTGAAAACAACTCAGAAATTTTTTGTGTGAACTTTGAAGTAAATCTTAAATAGTGCAAAGAATTGAAATTAATATTAAGTTTAGCATCAAAAATACAATAACTTAATAATAAATGCAATTTTTCTATTAACATATTTTGTTCTATATATAGACATTAAACCCGTAGTAAAATTTTATGGGGAATATTTAATATTAAGACCTCTCAGCATACAAAAGGTTATAAATTTACTAATCGGAGATAAAAAAAAATTTCTGATGAAATGAAAAGCATGGATAATTCCTTATTAATGCTGACCTAGAACAAAGCATCGACCACTATACAATATTTCAAAGCGATTTGAGAATGCGGCTTTCAATTTTCAATAATTTGTAAGACAACAGACAAATTACAACACACTCGCCTTAGATTGACCCTAATTTAACAACCTCGATTATATAATGGCTGATCTCACTATCGGAACCATGTTAAGCCTAAATTCATTAGAAGGACATTCGAGACAGCAAACACATTTAGTCATCCCATTAATACTGCTTGTAAAGGAAGTGTAGAGTCATCTGAAACTAAATTTACAGCAATTATGGGTATAAGCTTTGCAATTCATGTTTCCTCAATTCCTACACGAATAATATAGGCCCTTTATATCAACACTAATAGTGTATTTAAGAAGAAATATATTCCTTTTTGATGTACATCAAATTAAAAAAAATATTTAAAAAAAGATAAAAATCAGTACAAATTATACAGTTTGAAATAAACAAAATTAACTATAAAAATATTAAGTATTATTAATATAAATACCGAAATGCAATTTTATTTCATACAATTATTTGAAAAACAATGCCGCCTGAAAAAATTAATGTTTTAATAAGACGGGGAAAAAACGCCCTCGTTAAATTTTTTTTAAAATAAAAAAAAAAGTAAGAGTAAGTTTCAATGTAAAGTAACACGCGGGCTATTGGCAAAGAGCCTAGTAATTCTGAAGCTCGGGCACGTAACGAGGACGATAAGTGAGCTAGTCTCACTTTCCAACTACGACACACCAACGGGAGGCAATTGAGTCTCAACAGATTTAATGTGTATCAGTCCCCTTAACACGGTGAGTATTAAGCAGCGTCAGGCTTTGAACCTGCGACACTCCGGTCACGAGTTTGTGAACATAGCCCCTAAGCTAACAAAAAAGAAGACAAAATTGCAAGAACTAAATTATAAATCAGTTCTCTTCACAATACGGATACAAAATTTGCAATAGACTTTAACACATTCGTGGCCAAAGATTAATATACCGTCCAAGTTCATGCCAAGATAAAACACAAAGTGGCATACGCCGCACACTTTTGTATCTTAAATGCTACTCAAGTGGGTATCAAGGTTTCCCCAAAATTAACATAAAATATTGGCAAGCTACATATATTGCTTTAAGTAAGTTAAGTGTCCCAAAACGTGTTAAGGTATCCAACTACATTCCGAATCGTGATTTTGAAAAAAAGCGTATAAATGGATAATATTTCTGATATCTAGTGTCACTTAGATTATAAAATGTATATAAAATTGTTTTAAGAATAGTATTACAATAAAAAATTATTTAGATACAATATTTTGACAAAAAATGAACATAGAATGACCCATTTTCAAAATATTCTCCTTTTGCGAAAAATGCTTCTATTATAACAATATTTTGCCTGTATATAGCTCAGACCTCTGTACAGAGGCTCAACTATAATTTTTGAAATATAAAACTTAGAAGTGGGTTTATCCATGTTTTACGACAACAAAGGGGAGAAATTTTTAGAAAAAAAACGCCGATAATTATTTCAATGGGTTGTAACTCTGAAAGTAATGGGAATTTTTCAAAAATCATAGATGAGCCTCTGTACAGAGGTCTGAGCTATATACAGGCAAAATATTATTATAATAGAAGCATTTTTCACTAAAGGAGAACATTTTGAAAAAAGGTTATTCTAAGTTAACTTTTCGCCGAAATATTGTATTTAAATAACTCTTTTTTGTCGAAATGTCCTTAAAACACTTTAATACATGCATTCTAATCTAAGTGACACTAAATATCATGAAAATTATCCATTTATGCGCTTTTTTAAAACCACGGTTCCGAACGTAGTTGGATACTTTAATAATATACCATATGTAAAATATAAAACAAATACACGCTAAGATTAGCTTCAAATGTTTACACAAATAATGATCCGAATAAAAGCATAATTTAATCGACAACGTCATGATAAAAAAATATTAAATGATTCTGCTAAATCTATGTCAATACAAACCTATTCATAATTTAAAAAATTACGAAGGCTGTTTACGCCTCCTCTCCACACTAAATGTAAAAAATATTAGTACTTTTGGTAACAATCCAAAGAAATACTCAAATCAAGTAATAAGTTAATAAGAAATATATATCTAAAATGTTAATACAATCACGTATAGTTATATACACTGCTGGACAATTGCTAAGGACGGATCACAAATTGCTATGTAGCATAACATTAAGCGAGACATGAGGCCTAGTAGGATAAAATATAGTTGCCACACTGTTCAGACATTAGAATAAAGAATATTTATTGTTCTGGAAAGTACAAAAGCTGTGAAACATCTGAAAGAAAAAAAAATGTTCATTTGATCTGCGTACGGAGAAATGGAACAATGCATCTAAAAGTCAGCAGGCACCTTAAAGAAAGGTATCAGTACGGGATATGTCCACCGTGGAGTGTGATGCAACATTCCACACGTCGTACCATACTTTGCACAACATTATCCAGCAGCTGTTGAGGCAATTTATCCCATTCCTCTGTGAGTGCACGGATGAGGGTGTTCTTGTTTGTAGGAGGATAGTTTCGACCAGCAACTTGCCTCCCCAAGGCATCCCACACATTTTCAATGGGGTTTAGATCTGGAGAACGCGCTGGCCATACGAGACGTTGAATACCCTCGCTGTCTAGACAATCCTGAACAGCGAGTGTTCGATGACATGTTGCGTTGTCGTCCATAAAAACAAATTTATCACCGACAGCACCACGGAAAAGACGAACACGAGGAAGTAGAACTTCATCAATGTATCGTTGGCCCGTCATAGTCCCATTCGCAACCACATGTAGACGCGTGCGGCCATTGATCATGATGCCGGCCCACACCATGATACTGCATGTCGGATATCGGTCCTTTTCCTGGATATTTTCTGGACGATAAGCAGTACCACTCTCGCGCCAGATCAGTTGGCGTCTACAATCCGATGACAGACTGAACCTACTCTCATCTGAGAATAGTACGCATGTCCAGTCCTGTTCAGTCCAATTGTGATGCTCACGACACCATTGCAAACGGGCAGTACGGTGCTGTCTGGTCAATGGGACACACACAACAGGTCTGCGTGCGTATAGTCCCCCTCCCCTCAAACGTCTGGCAACAGTTTTTCGGGAGATCTGCTTTCCTGAGGCAGCAAGAAACTGATTTGCCACCTGCTGAGCTGTGGTGCGCCTGTTCCTTTTTGCTGATAGGACGATATATCTGTCTTCTGCAGGCGTCGTACTTCTAACACGACCTCCCCCTGCCGTCTACTACACATTCAAGTAGTTTTTAAATGACTTCCACAGCCGTGAAACAACGCTGTGAGCGATGTCGAACTCCCTGGCAACAATTGTTATTTTTCGCCCTTCTTCGATCTTTCCAATCATTCGGCCACGCATAAAATCATCTATGTGATGTCGGGAAGACATGCCAAAAATTTTAAGTTCGTCTATTATATCTTTCCTGTAAAACTTTGACTTGAAACAACAACTGTCCACACGCGTCAAAACCTTTAGAGCTCTTATGAACGCTATCACGTGATGAACAGACGTGGAAAAAAATTTGCATACTCATACTTCTTCTTACTAATATCCCGCACTTATTCTAATTTTCCACATTTTGCTTCCTTTCATTTTGTGGTTGCTATGGATGATAGTGTTATCCGTCCTTAGCAATTGTCCAGCAGTGTACATTATAACATGTAGCTTTTCTATGTTCACTGTTAATCGCGCACTATTGCAACTCTTAATGCCCATAATGCATTTTTTATCAAGTAATTTCTTTTTCCACGCTAAAAAGATATCTTATAAGATAATTGCAACGCCTAAAACTTTATATTAAGTCACAAGTTGTAGGTGATTCTGTGTTTTAATAACTCAGTAAATTCTAAATTGTTCATTTTTTTAAGAAATAAAAGCAAAATATTTTTTATGAATGTCATTTTGAAGCAATTTTTTTTGTTAATTATTTATTTAAGAAAGCAAATATGACCTTTGAGAAAGTGATTCGACACGGTAGGGGTTTCATTTCCTTAAATATACCACACGCTTCACTGCAGGATAACGTATCACCACACCATCAGTCTTACTACCAAGCGCTGCAACTACGCTTTTCTGCATGAGGAGTGATAAGGTAAAGAAAACAGTTTTACGTGGGCAAGATAAATTCGCTCTCCATTTTTCGCATCCTTTTAGCCAACTTAAGCACGTGGGAACGGGCTCCATTTTTCAAGAGGTGTTTTTGGAAACATGTCACGTTTTATGATTCATACAAGTAATAGATTATACTATCAACAGGAAAATGGTTATTTCGCACAGCATACAGAAAGATATCAATGCATATAAACAATATTCTCCATGAATAGAATAACTTTAAAATAAACTGAATCTTTAAGTGGATGTCAGAATAAAGAGCTTAATAATGTATGGAAATGAAACGTTTCTTAGAATGCACAAGAAGTCTAAATAAAGAATTTTGTTAACAGATACTTTTAAGAAATTACATAGCTTTTCATTGTCTGTGTTTTTTGAAAGAATTTATACTAAGGTAGAATATTTAAAAGAGATTTTAACATTTTCGCTTTTTAGATTAAATTTTGTATTACTTTTAGATTAAAAAAATTATACAATTTCTTTCCACTTATGAATTGAATAACTGATTAGTAAAATATCAAGATGCATAGAAAAGTTTAAAATTAAAATTAAAGTCACATAGTCGTAGTGTTATGTAATTAATACATTTTCCTACAATTATTATATATTTTTGAAAAAAAATTGTCTTAAGATTCTTCTATTTCTTAAAAAATAAAAAATTTTCATATAAAAAGCATCGTATTTTTTTTATATAATTATCTTGTTAATCTTATTTTAGTTCTGCAGCTCCATACTCACAAAAATTAAATATCATTATTTTTTGAAGTAAAATTATTATAATTCTACTCGTATATAACTGCAGCAGGTTATGTCTTATTATAATCAGAAACATAAATTAAGAGTTTCATCATTAGAACGTTTACAAAATATCAGTGTGAATAACTTGAATAAAACTATTTAATAACTCTTTTGCATCGAACTCTAATACCTTTCCTCCTCGCACACAAGAAGTTTTATAATACAGTTTTCACCAATTCAACTTAAATTTTACCCAATTGTACTCTAGCATGCAATTGTTCACCGAAAACAAAATAATTACTGATTCATTTGATCTAGTACTGCAGATGTTAATAAATCAATATAACAATTAGATAAGTTGTAAATTAATCATTTGTTACTCGAAGTCTTGAAAGATGATCATATTGTTACGTGCTTTCCCAAAATTTTTGAGTACTCGGCCTCGAGATAAATTAGCATTTTACGGCTCGCAAATTAAAGTCTAGATTCTATCAAGTGAAGTGAGTGTTTATTAACGTCGTTTTATAAAGCAACACGAAAGCTATTGGCGACGGACCTCGTAATTTTGTACCTCGATCAAGAGACGAAGACGACACCTGAGCTGGATCATCTCTCCAAATCATCACACCATGTAAAACGGATGGACTTTGTGCCTCGATAGATTTAACGCGCACTAGCCCCTCTACACAACGGGTCTTCAGTGACACTAGGGCTCTAACTCTTGACGCGTCAACCACGAGTTTGTGATCTTATACCTCTACGCTACCAAGGACTACATATATTAACAAATAGATGTTACAATTCAATATGTAGCGCTAATTAATAATTTGTTACTCGAAGTCTGAAAAATGATCATATTGTTACAGTAATCAAGAATATCAGTAGGGTTGGGCCTTTTCCAAGATCGATGAGTACATGGCCTAGAGATAAATTAGCGCTTTACGGTTTACAAATCGAGTATCGAAGACCAAAATGTTGATAAATACGAGACTTTCAACTTTCACTCAGTATATGAGAATTTGCAGAAAAAGATAAAAAAAAAAATTAACATGTAACCCATTTTATACAATAAAATTTAACAGTTATGATTTCATTATGAATTAACATAGCTTTAGTGACCCATGGAAGCTATTTAATGATGAGTTTCATAATTTAAAAATTCAGACAGATGACGAAAAAAGGCTACATCTAAATTTAAATTTCATTTCTCCTAACTTCCACCTAATACAACGGGGTTTCTTAGCATACGAGTTCTTTGAAAGAAACAGTGTTTGAACTTTGAAAAATTAGGAATTTTGTATTTTCCTGCAGCTCTTTTCCACCGAACAGCTCCAACACGATCCAAAAAATAAAATGAAAAACAAATAGAAACAGTGTTTGAACTTTGAAAAAAATTATATCAAAAGTTTTGTAAAATACCCAAACTTTTACAAACTGAACATACACTCTGACAAAAATATAAACCAAAAAATTACAATCACGAAACTCCTGCTGATTAAAATTTCGCCAATGAGACAAGGCTATCTTTGAAAGAAAGTTGCGCAACTGGGAGAGTTTAAAAGCAGAGCGCCGTACGTTTGAAGACGATTTGAAAAATTGACGGACTTTGATAGGGGCCGTTTTGTTAGTCGAATAGAATTTTCCACTGGATCACAGAAGGTAGAGTGTACCGTCGCAAGGACGTCCACACAAACGACGTGCAATCAGAAAAGCATCGATTCAACGCCACTTACCTCCTTCCAGACATCCAGTGCCATCAAGAGAAACCATAAGGAGACGAAAAATAAAACTGACCCCAAATAGGCAAATACCTCGAAACAGACTGGAGACGTGTCATCTTCAGTGATGAATCCCGATTCAGTCTCAGTGCTGATGACCACCGCACACGTGTCTGGAGGCGCACCGGCCAGCGGTTATTTATTGTCTCTAAACTCAATACAACGATCATCTTTAGTGGTCCTTCAAGGCACTTTGATTAAAATTTTAACGCCGATGCTCTCAAGTATGCCATTTATCACTCGTCCACATAAACAATGTCTTCAAGTTTTGGCCTGCCAGGTCACCAGATCTTTCGCCAATAGAGCATGTCTGGACGCGCTGGGAAGGCAACTGCAATAGATGCAAAGACTATGGCAGGACCTTCCACAGGGGGTCATAAGTGATCTAATTGAATCGATGCCACGCCGAATTTCGGCTTGTATAGCTGCTACTTACTGATTTTTAACTTTGCAAGCTGTAAACCCAAGCCGTAATAAAATGATATTTTGTTCGTTTTTAATCATTTGTTTATTTTCATATACTTGCATACCAAATTTCGTGAATGTAGCTCAATTTCTTCTGGGTGCATATATTTTTTTTTGCGACAGAGTGTATATCTTCACCAAAGGACGCCACTGAAATGTAATCAGGCCCATGCTTTTTTACACCTTCCTTCCTTCTCAAAGCGCAAATTCCCGGTTAATCCCTTAAGCTTGGAGCAATCAAACCACCCCCATCATTTCAAAGGGGGAGGGGGAAGAGAGGATTTCCCATCGTTACGTATAAATCCCCAGGATTCTGAGTTCAACCCCACAAACGACAATCTTTTCATCCACCCACTCCCCTTTCCTTAATGAACACGCCAGACGAAAAATATACACGAAAGAATTCAGACACTGAACGGCTTTGAGGTAGGGGAAAAAAAGAAAAAGGAAAGAAAAAAAAAAGAACATTGTTTGTGACAGGCCCGAGTCGTAAAGCGAGCTATCCAGGTTATTGCAGAAAACGCAGTCATAAATCTCAATTACGCTTATTTAATCCTTTAAGCGCTTTTCTAGAAGGTTTATACGTTCCTGTTTCTCATTATATACGTTTCAGAATTTCAAAATTTTTTTTTCCTCAACACCAACCAGTGTTTACGTTGCGAGATGGGAAGTTGTACACTTGTCATTCACTTTGCATGCGACTAGCAGGTCCATTAACAAAAGCAAGAGATGCATCGCAGAGAAAAAAAATTAAAGGAGAAAAACGCGATTTTAAAACCAGAGAATAAAGAAAAGAAGAGGTGCACCTAGAGAGAAAGAAAGAGAAAAAAATGTAAATCGATTCGGAGAAGTAATCACATTTCTTATTGAAAGCAAGGTAATAAGAAGAGACATTAGAAGAGGCAAGGGACATTTCCGCTAGCGACGTCTGTCAAATGCCTCGTAATCCAACGATTTATAACATTTTTATGGGGATAAAAATGAAGTGAAAAACTCCAGTTTTTTCCCCCCTGTCCCAACCCAAGATGGGAAAAGAAACTTAAGTAGGATTTTTTTTTGTTCAGAGGTTGAATTTTTTGTTTATTTGTTTTGATGTTAATTTTATCCAGAAATGGATGGGAAAGTGTTAGGATAAATGGAGGGGTCATAAATTTTTTTTAATGATATAACCATAAGATAAATTACATCATAAAGTATTCCGCAAGCACTTGTTTCTTTCGGGAAGTTTCCTGTTTATTTAAGGAAAACATTAAAATTCATCTTTACATAGATAAATTTCTAAACAACATTCGTCAGCTAAACAAAGTCTATCAAAATAGATCGCAAATGCATCAATCATGACAAGAGATAGGAGAATAATTGTTCCTAGACAACAACTATATTCACTGTTTAACATCCAGAGTCCAAAATATCATTTGCAATAAAATTAACTTTCTAATAAAAATAGAAGTTTGGAAAATAACCACACACCCCATTGACATTAATATTCAATCACAAATCCTTTTGATGACGAAAAATACGGAATATTTTTTTTTTAAACACAAGAAACTTAAAATACAAGAAAATTTAGATGTACAGTCAGACCTCTATATAACGAAGTCGCTAAATCCCAAAAAAAGTTTGTTGTATGGAAAATTCGTCATAAAGAAGTTTATCTTTCAATTTTCTTTATAAATAACAAAGCAAATTTTAAACTCAAACACTATATACATAATATAAAAGTAATTATTCACACCTTTTTGTAAATTAATATATATTTCATACATCTTACTTATCAAAAGGAAAAGAAATGAAGAAAAACTGCAAGGAAAGTTTCTTGACGCCTTTTTTCATTTCCTGAAGAATTAAATTTTTATTTTTGATGATCAACCACTTTATGTTTTGACGTTTTTGAGCCACAAGAAACGAAGTTACCAGTACGACAGATCACACAATGAACACTACTCAAGGAAACGGGGAGACAACTCAGCTGAGGGTGCAAGGGGATATCAAAGATGTGTCTATTGAACTGGACAATAGGGGTTAAAGGTTACACTTTCTTGGATGAAATGCCCAGAGTTCTACTGCTTTCGGGGAGTTAGGCACCTAATAAAACCAGTTCAAAATTTATGACCACAAGGAAATGTGCTAAAAGAGATAATAACTTGAAATGTCCAGAAATACTTAAAAAATAGGAGAAAAAAAATTGAATCACAAGAGAAAAAGTTCGTTATATAGAAAATGCACTTCGTTATAGAGAGGTTATTTTACGAAGAAAAGCGTGAAATGTTCTTGGTTCCAGGAAAATTTCGCTATATAGAAAAATTCTCAATATAGAGGTTCGACTGTATTTATATAATTATAATAAAATTTCAGTTTTTCTTCTTGATTTAAGTCACTTTTCGTACAAATTTAATTTTTAATAGTGATAAGGACTTATAAGTTTTCAAAGTCTTATTCCATCTAATTAGGAAGAACATGGAGATGATATGACGAAAAAGTATCTTTTATTCTTCAGTCTCAATGATTAATTTCTTTTTTTTATATCCTTTTATCAAAACGAATCTTCTGAACGCTCAATAATTAAATTAATGATAGGTCTATTCAACCAATAAGCATTTTCAGATCCAACCCTAAAAATAAAATTTGCTCTTTAGAATTTCATTATTTATTTCCTTAATATAAGCACAGAAAATTAAACCATCATTATTATTCTTGCATTTTAAAATACATGGTATAATGTTGTACTATAACATTCAAAAGCTTTAATTTTTGACAACATTAATTATTTATAGATGAATCAGAGGAATGGTACGGTGGAGAAAATATTTTGGATAAGCAAAAAATAAGTAATCTGGACAGTTTAGACGAAAGTTTACTTAACTGGTAATTAAACCAAACAAAAAAAATATCAAAAAGAAATATTAAAAAAAAATTTAATTCTTTAATCCGGCGTTCACCAAACTTTTTGACCTCACGGACTACTAATAGAATTTTTTAAGTGTTAAATATATTTATAAAAAAAAAGATGTGATCTAAGAACATAATCAATGCATCTTAAAACATAACTTAACGTGATGAGTGAGTATATTCCACATTTTTCTGGGGATCTGCGAAACTTTCTCGCAGATTACTAGTGGTCTGCGGACCACCACTTTGGCGAGCCCTGCTTCAATACATTTAACATATCTTTTTACAGTATAGACTAATTGCTTCATGGTTTATGAGTTGTAATTTATTAATATGTCTATTTCAATTACTAAAAATGTCGTTGCTACTAATAATATACGTTGCTAGGAAATTCAAAATAGAGAAATTGAACAATACATATGTCACATAACAATGAGTGATGCTTATATTTTAATAATAGATATTATGCGTCACTTTAAATTTATTTTTATAACTATTTTAGCAGTTGTTTAGCACATATAAATAATACAATTTTATTTTATATCAGATAATTACAAAGCAATGTAATAAGTTTAATTCTTCGTAATTTTTGTACTTAATTTTAACTTTAGCTCTACTTCATAAGAATTAATTTTAAAAAATGTAATCTATCAAATAAAGATTTAAAAACTTATCTCGTAAATTAAGAAATTATAAAAGTCGCAACTCAAAGAGCAGAAAAATTCCAACTTTTAGTGACATACACCGTTAGAAATAAAATAAAAATTTTTTTACTTCCCCGTAGTTCATATTTTGATGAATACTTAACTATAGTTAGAATATAAAAACTTTCTTATATCAAAAACTAGCGACATTTAAGCAATATTATTATGACTTTAAAACCTCACAACAAATTGATATTAAATTCCTTGGGCGATTGATTTTAAACATCAATACGAAAATTATTATATAGCAACTACTTCATTATTCTAAACCACTGTTAAATGACAAAGACGACACCTGAGTAGGTGCCCCACTCTCCAAACTTATATATAATGCAATGATTTTGATCCTTGACAAATTAACCTACATTGGCATCAGTGCATAATGGGTTTCTAAGAAAATCGAACCCCGACTCCGATCGAAATAGCGTTGACAGCGATTTCGCAAAGACGACTTCTCAGTGAGTGCGGTCACTAAATAAAATACACCTAAAAGTTTTGAATAGAAACAAATATTTCAACAATCACTTATCGAACACAACAAAATTAAAACTGAAAAAATTAAATATTTAGAGATGCAGTTCCCCCTGTTCCCTTACACTTAAAAAAAATCATTAACCATTAGATTCAAGAATTGGAAATCGAATTCGCATTTGGAGTTTTCCCGTTGGAAAAATAATTTTCTTTTCGTTTTTAACGTCACTAAATGCGAAAACAATCCCGCTCAATATGAAATAAAACGCAAATTGCTACTTTGAAAATACACTGTATTTCTTTTTATACTTTGGCAAAGTTTACGAGGTAAACGAAATGTTAAGAGGCATAATATAACCCCCCCCATTCGGCAAACAAATAAATATGCCTGCATTTTATTGCATGAACAATGAATATATAACAAAGTTCAATTTGAAACACACATTTTTTTAATTACTTTACAGTAATTAAAAAAACAATTTCGTTGAAAAGAAATAACCAAGTTGTTAAGGGTCATTATTATTATCGCTAATAGCTAGTGAAAAATGTAAAATGCTTTAAGAGTGTACCTATACTTTAAAAGTATAAAAAAAAGCAGTCTGTGTTTGAGATAATTAAAATTTCCACAATGCCTTAAAATGGATTTTTGCATTCTTTTAAAATAAATTCTTTTAACTCAAAATTAACGTACTTTTCCAGTTTCTCTTTTATTAATTATCTGATGAAAAATTTCTGGTGTATGAATTATAATATGCTAAATGAGAGCCAATAATTTATTTTTTTTTGCTTCAAAAGAGTATGGTGATTAACATTAACCACATCCTTGGGCCATATGTTAAAATGCGCCATTTGATGCGACGACAACAGCTAAAATAATTTAAATATATAAGGGTCGCCCAAATGAAAGTGGCACAACAGTCGTTTTGATAAATGATTTAATGCTATTAAAATAAAGTAATAGTAGTTATACAGACGTAACAGGTAGGGTAGACAAAGTCACCTAGCAGGTTGGGACAAATGTCCCAGTGGTCCACGACACGATGGATACCCTGGGCGAAGAAGTTTCGATGTTGGTTATGGAACCAATTTCCAACAACACTTTGGATCTCATTATCGTCTGAAAATCGCAGTCCCTTAAGAGCTTTCTTGAGTGGACAGAAGATGTGGTACTCGCACGGCGAGAAGTCCGTGCTGTAGGGGGGGATGTTTGAGAACCTCCCTACGGAATTGTCGTAACAATATTTAGCACGCCACAGCCACATGAAAACGAGCATTATCATGCAAGATGATAACCCCACCAAACAGTATGCCACGTCAGCAGTTCTTGATATTATTTCTCAGTTCATGCAATATGGCACCGTACATGGCAGCATTGACAATCGTATCGTTTGACCATGATGGCGAACGATGTCTTTTAACGAGCTCCCACGCTATCACACAAGCATCTGGCGATATCGCATGCATTCCCAGCACACTGCGCCCTCTACAGTGTGACACGCGCAGTCCTCTTTCTTTTTAATTCGCGGAATTATATTACAGCAATACCCCTTTCATTTGGGCAACCCTTATATCATAATAATTTTTTGTTCCCACACTATTGTAATAAAACTCTACAGAATTCAAAGTTATTTTTATTTTCATTTACAAGTAGTTATCCTTTTTTTAAGGATTTGTTAATAACATCTCAATAATAAATTGAAATAGCTCAGCATTTAGCAAATGGCACAATCTATAAATGTTCCAATATTCAGTTATTGCATTAAGTTCAACTCAGAATTGAATTCTTCTACACAAAATGTTATATAATGCAATTTTATTTATCCAATTAAATGTTACTCATCCATAACAAGGGAGTGTTTATTAACTTTACGCTACAAAGCAACACGAAGATATTGGCGACGCATATCGTAACTTTGAACCTCAGTCAAGTGACAGGGAGGACACATGCCAAGCTATCACACCACGCCAACGGGAGGACATTGAGCCTTGATAGATTTTACGTGCATCAGTCCCTCCACACGGCGGGTCTCCAGTGACATTAGGCATCGAACTCATTCCATACCAATCATGAGTTCGTGACCATAACCACTAAGCTACTGGGTTCTCTATGAGGGAATAACCTTCCATGTTTTCCATGATCCAAATCTTTACTGCGACAATGTGATTGATACATATGAAAAATTTTAAACATAGCATGAAGCAGTGAATCATACAGAAATCAAGGACAATGTTAAACCTGAAAACGATTTTCCTTCAAACCAAAATAAAAGATTTAAGGGAAAAGAAAAGCCATTCATCACTAAACTATGTGGAAACGAAATAATTATCAAATTATTTCATTAGCTAAAATTTTGCCGTCCAACCAGTGTGGTGGATATGGTCCTCGGGTTTGTAACCGAGTGGGTTCGGGTTCGAATACCGAGTAAGGCATGAATGTAATTTCTTCGGGAAAAGAAGTCGGACTTTTTCACCTGTAATGGATTCCCGTCTCAAATGGAAAGCTGCGCACCCCTTCCGTTATACGCTGGGATCATCATTTGTAATAAAATGTCTATATTCTTTTTCTGTTTGTACTGTATGTCTCTGTGTATGTTCTTCCACTTGTATTTCATATATATTCCAGGATTAAAAAAAACACAACAGCTAAAATTTTAGTTAAAATTTAGACTTCTTCGAGACTTCTATAAAAGAAAAAGGATGCGCCTAAATCAATGAAAATATTTTTTTCTTTTTTTTATGGTATTGCTAAAAGGTAGTTTTAAGTTCGTGACATAAATATGATTACGTCGTAAGTTTTCATGGCAAACTCTCAACGGAACTACTCAATAAGCTTAGACAACAAATGAATCATAACCACCAGCAAAATTAATTTCATCCAAGCCACGGAAGAATCGGTCACGTAAATAAACGGGAAAAAGCCAATCCAGCATTCCAAAAAATTGCACAAATCCCACAGAAACAGAAGACAGCTAAAACTTAATCAATGAAAAAGCAACTAACTAAGAAAGAGAGAGAGAGAGAAAAGAAACAATTCTAAGCAAACACACATATCCTACTTCTTTTTTTACTACAAACACACCACACAAACAAGAAGAAAAAAAAAGTTTCCATAGTTAGTTAACAAAGGGCGGTGGGATAAAAGGGGTAAAAAAGAAAAGACGACAGAGAGCAGCGCGCCGTTAGAAAAACCCTTTCCAATCAAGATCTCAACAATGAACACCAAATAAAGATTTTGGGCTTCGGGGGAGGGTTGCAGGAAGGAATAAAAAAAAAGTATATTTTATTTATGGGGGTCATTACGGGTGCGGGGCAAACCGAAAAAAGCAAAAGTGGGCTCCTAAATCAGGTGGCGAAAGTGGCTCCTTGTTTTAAGAGTGTTGAGGGAGCAATTTTACGACACTCTTGAGAATCGAGGAGGGAGAAGGACCTCCATCAATTAGTCTTTCGTCCTTCAAGAGAGCTTGGTGCTGGACAGGGCATTGTTTAAGAGTCTTAACTACAGCAACTCTTGCACGTTTGTTGGCAAACTTTTCTGCCTCCCCCGCCGTCCTTTCTTTGACGTGCTCATTAAGAAATATGCGGGCGTTTAGTCACCTTTTGTGGAGTTGTCATGAAGGGGAAATAATTTCGTTTCGTGACATTAAAAGAGGTCTCCAATGGAAATATGTCTTTTAAATAATTGCTGGGCGAAAAGTTGAGGGATAAATTTGAAATATAACAGCGCTAGTTTTACCGAATCTGCAGACAAATGCAATAATTCCTCGAATTTTAAACGTATGGTTGAATTTTTTCAATCCCTATTATTAGTTCATACTCTCCCTATGTATATATATCTTGCTCAATTTTTCAATTGTTAATAAAATACTTTTTATTCATCCACTCAAGTTCAAATGCATTTTTTTAAAACTTGTAGTGGATGACACTTGATGTTAATACAGTTTTTTCAACTACTAATTCCTTAATTCTATTTAATGAACAAAAAGTAACTAACAAAAATAATAGTCCAACATCATATATAAAAAGGAAAATCGCTCGTTGTGCCCCTGTAGCGCAATGGATAGCGCGTTGGACTTCTAAACCAAAGATCGTGGGTTCGGATCCCATCTGGGATGGTCTAATTTCTGAGAATGTGATTTCTTTTTACTATACTATTATATTGGAATAATTAAATTAATGAATAAATAGTAGCAAACGAAAATAGTCGAACACCCTATTTAGACAGGAAAATGGAAAATTACAAGGAAAATCGCTTTATATTTTGCCATTAAAAGTTGCGATTCTGTCATATGTATATACACATTTATATTAATTGCAATTATTTAATAAAAAGTAACTAAAACAAACTTTTCTTTACTTACATAAGTAGGAATTTTATGTTCCTTGTTTATATCTATCATATGCTCACTAACTTAACTGATAACAAATTATACATACAATTAAAATAGTTTACAGTACTCTAATTTCAAGATTAACACCTCAACTTCTTCAGATATCGACACAAAATTTACAACGGGCAAAATTCATGACGGTCACATGATAATTGCAATCACGTTTTCTCCATCGAATTAAAAACTGACATTAGGCTTAAACTTATTGTGTTAGTAAAATTTAGATAAAATTTCACATTTGTTAGTTCGATAAAAATGTTCAAGAATTAAGATTTTTCAAATTAAAAAAAATCTTATATTTTACGTCTATTTTTAAATCAAGTGCACTTTATTTACTTATGTGCGGTATTATTGTTCACAAAAATGTGCTTTTTAAAAGAAAGTTTCTGTAAAACGGAAAAGTTGGCAATAGTGAAACGCATGAACTGATTGACTGGAAACACGCATAACATTTTTTCATGTGACTATTAAATCGCATGAATTTATGAACTGATTGACAGGAAACACGTGATTGCAGTTATGTGACTATGACGTCACATGAGTCACTAGATATAGTTTTTGGAAAATCAATCTTTCGAATTCTAAGAATTATTTGGCGCCCTTTATCATATCCAAAATATATTATATTTTACTTTCCATCTCCAAAAAAAAAACAACTTTTTTTAAAAAAATCATTTAAGTCCATGTTTTTTCGCAATTTTTAATGTCATGGAAAAATTTAAAACCCTTTTAATCAAAAACAATCTTTAAAGCTCTTTTATTTCGAACATATTGCCTTTCATACAGCTAGTGCAGGCAGTGGCGTTCACAGATTATTTTCGTGGGAGAAGTTATACTAAAAAACGTACATGAAAGTAACATAGACGTAATCTTTAAGCTAAAATTTAAATGCTAAGTTTTTAGGGATTGAACCCCCAAACCCCACTCTTGTTTTCTCCAATGAGTGTAGGTTATATAAACATACGAATGTGCGCGCGACAATTCTAAAAAAAAGATGTAATTCATTGCAACAATTCCAGTTATTTAAAATAATTTATGATTCCATATAATAATGATAATTTACACAACAATTCAGATAGTTTCGCAAATCAAGTACTTTTTTGCGCGTTACCATTTCTTATCATAAAAATAACTATTATTATCTTGTTTTTCTTTTAATCAAAAATTTGAAATAATCCAATTTATTAAGGTAATAAAACAATAACTTACTATACATGCAAAAAACAAAACAGTAATACGATGTATTTATTATAAACAAAAAAAAAATAGTTTATTATTTAAAATTAGTGACACAAACATTATTTGAAAAAAACATACAAAATGACACGAATGCGTGATTTTACGAAATGTTTATTTTTTTAGAAACTTAAAGAAATTCTATTCTTTTATTGAATATACATAAGGGAGGAAGCAAATTAACTATTACATAAACTATGCTACATATGGTTTCACATTAAACTTGAATTGTTCTTGTTGCAAAGAGTGTACATAACACTTTAGCAGAAAATTATAAATTTCTCAACACTATTAAATCTAGAAGTCTATTACTCGCTCTAATTACAGAGAATAGTATTTTGAATAGTCTGGGAAGATTTAATAATTAATACTAGAAAAATAAATTACTGCGCGGCTTCGATATTCAATATCTGTACACTGTTCAAAGTAAATATAGGCATATAGAATATACTGGATACGCATTTAAATGATTATGTTAATGAGTGTCTGAGGTTGAGGTGAATCTAGAGAGGTTCTATCAAAGGAATTGTTCCACAAGTCAAATATATAATTAGACAATGAAATACAGTGAAGTCATATTAAATGGACGCGATAGTCGCTATTTTGTTGCACTAGTTTATTGTTTCTTCAAATTAAAAGTAAACATTATATATATAAAAAGGAAAAAATGTTTTTTAAAAATTTCTTTTGAAAAGTCAGGAATTTTAAAAATATTTTTAGCATTGATGGATACATAATGTTTTGCTTAGAAGAATGAAATTTCTTTGCTTCTTTCTGCCTTCAGTAGTAATTTATTAATCTCCACCCCAATCCCTCACCCAGTCCAGTGGCTGAGAGGTAGAGCATCGCGCTTTCATGCCACATAACAAGGGTTCAAATCCACAGGCTGCACAAGGTCCACTCAGCCTTTTATCTCTTCAGTGGATCGATGAATGAGTACTAAGCTTGCTTGGGAACAAAATACTGATGATTTGTATCAGACGAAGCATTTGCGCATGCACTTCATTTCCCCAGGTCACGAAAACTGAGATGGGCACAGGAGGCCTTGGCCCTCATGGGCTGTTGCGCCACCGAGAGTTTTAAACAACACACTCTCAACTCTTTCGAATTCTTTATTTTTTCCCCTTTAAAATAATCTAATTCATCAATGAGACAATACTTCATACACTAATCATAAACAACCTTGAATTTCCTAATTCAGCGGTTCTTCGTGGTTCGCAGTGCTTTTCTAGGGGTCTGCGAAGGTATCTAATTTAATGTTCAGAGATTTACCTTTTTTACAGACTCTGAAAGGCCTCGTGGAAAAATTGAAACCTGTGTGTGCCATCCTTGACTAGATCACTAAATTGCTATCAATAAAAATTCTACTAAAACATGTATTTCGATCAAGAATATTAATTCAGTACATTATTTATTTATTTGAAATTAGTATTTTTTAAATATTTTGATATAATTAGATGATTGTTTTCTTAAAAGTAAAAAGAAAAAGTTTGTACAATTAACACAGACAGTCTTCGGATTATTGAGGAATCTTTAAATCCCTTAGCCATGTGTTGGGAGTCAAGGAGAGGTGTTCAAAATAGGTGGGGGGGGATCGGCAATGTCAGGTTGATACATAAAGGGGGGAGGCGAGCCGCAAAGATCCAAAGTATAAGAACCGCTGCCCGAATTTATACCATATAAAATGCAATTTACATCATTTTACATGTAATAAGTGAGCGCAATGGGTAAGCCTCATGAAGTTCAGTTACTGATATGTTTTTTATTAATCATAATAGGAAATGTTAGCAATGCATATAATTTAAGTTTTACAAACACATCAGAATTATTTTTAACTATAAGTCACAAGATAAAGAAATAAAATTTAAAATACATATGTTCTCTTTCACCTTGTTCAATATTTAAAAAAAAAACGCATTTGTGTAGACATCTATTTTAAATGAAGATTTGGGAAAAAACGAGTTTATTTCACTCACGAATTACTAAAATAAATTTTTCATTTCATTCATCATTTTGATTTTCTGATATATATTGCAGGAAATACATCTCATATTTCCATTAAATTAATTTTTTTTCTATATGATCGCGCAAGAAAAATTAATTACTTTACGTACTCATGACTAGAATAATAGATTTAATACAAGATGGACAATGATAAGATGCACTTCACATTTCCCTTACATTTTTGGAAAATGATGACCGATATGAACCTTGTACGGATTTTTTGACAGTTCAATATATTATTAATTTGTATTCATATTAATACGCTACTGTTCATTAAAAATGCGACACCAGAAAACAGCTTTATAGATTGACCGGAAATTCAGTAGACAGGCAGTTCATCATGGTAAATGCAAGTAATTAAAATCTCAATAACAGTACATGCAAATACAATGGGGCACATCATACCGTCATCAAGTAACTGGTGAAGTAAATTTTGCTAGCATGTCACATCTTTGTTAATCATGCAATTTTTTTAAAAGAAAAATTATTGCATATAAGAGCTAAAAGTTTCTAGAAGTTTGCTAAAAGAATGGTAGGAGTTAAAGAGTTTTCTGCTTGATCTTTAAAGAAACGCATTTAATACCAATCACGTTGAAGGAATGGGGGAAAGCGAAAGATATAGAAGTAAACGTATGAAATTTTTAGTATTGCCAAATACAGAGAGAGAAAAATATTCTTCGAAGCGAGAGAGGGATTATTACCCAGATAACTATGATTGACGAGTATAGTCGTCACGGAGTAGTTGCAGGTTTTTTGTCATCACGAGTATACTCGTCAAGCCTGAAGAAGTAGTTAATCATTGGCTATTTAAATTGTAATTTTTGAGAAAAACAAAACATATACTCAAATTTCAAGATGTTTAGAATATTTTAAGGCCAAGCCCGAGTAAAACAAACAAATAAAATAAATATGAAAATTTAAAATGAACTCGTGCGTCACCGTATGCACCGGCTGAAACAGCGTATAAGTTCACATAACGAATTTAATTATTGGCGATGATAAAGCTTTTTAGATGTTAGCCTATAAGGGGCAAAGGAAAGTTGATATATAATAAGGTTGCCTTCAGGTATGGTCAACTATGGGGCAAATGGGTGTGAAGCCGACCAGGTACTGAGCCCACTAATAGCACTGCCGGCCCGAAGTTACCTAGCTATCGAGTGGTGTAAATGTTAATTATTTGACGTTAGAAGTATATGTGCTGATATTAGGGTAATGGCTCGATGCCGTGCTTTCTAAAGAACAGTTATTTTATTGGGGTGGGAAAGGCGAGGATGATTTCTAGTAAGAGGACTGCAATCAACCCTATAGCATTTACTTCTTAATGTCAAGACAGAGACAGGTAGAAAACCTTTTGTCAGTAAAGAAGGAAATAAATCAGTGTGTGATTAGGTCTCTCAGCCTGAGAAAAACTCATGGATATCCATAATATCTTACGGTCGGAAGAACTGTCGGCCTCATTAACTCGTGGCCAAACTATATTACTTTTAGATCAAGTGACCAACAGCTGGAGGAACCTAGGGTAATTTTATAAAACACAAACCTATCTTTTAAATCTAATATTTTAACATTTACACTTACTCTGTGATTGACGAGTATACTCGTCATCGCTCGATTTCCGCGACACATATAGTTGCACGCTCTCAAACGAGGAAGCCACAGTTAAGTGGTTAACGTTGCACTATAAAGCAACACGAAGTCTATTGAAGACGGACCTCGTAATTTTGAACCACGGTCAAGTGACGAGGAAAACACTTGAGCCGGTATTCTCCCTCTCTAAACTAGCCACACCAACGTAAGGACTTAAGAGCTACAACAGACATAAAATGCATCAGCCCCTCTGAACAACGGATCTTCAGTGGCACCAGGACTTGAACTCATGACATGCCAGACACGAGGTTCGTGATCATGTGGCCACTAAATTATGACAGCGACAAAGATTTTAATGAAGAAGCGATGTGTTTATATATTAAATGCATATTATTTTAATAAAAGCACGTTTCGTTATAAATAAAATAAAGCTAAACATTCTAAACATCAAAATGGCCGTGGTTAGAGCAACGGACTCCAGACCGGTAGGCATGGGTTCGATGCCCGATGCCACCAAATACCCTCCGAGTACATACGGAGTACGTGCTCGTTAAATCAGTGGGTCCGAAAGTCTCGTGGGTTGAATCACGAGTGCAGGGGATTGGAGAATATTTCCCTCCTCTTTAGTTCCATGCCAAAATTGTGGAGGTGGTGTCGCCATCTATTGCCCCTTCGGGAATTTCACCGAGCTAAATCGTACTGTCACCTGTATGGTGCTCAAGGCCAACGACAGGCGTACTTAAAGGCCCTTGCCACGATGAATTTCGTGGGCCTCGATCTGACTGCGTCATACAGGTGGCATTAGAAACAACAACAACATCAACAAACATTAAAACAATGCATTGAAGAAGTATAAGTTACATTCTGTATTTGTAAAAAATGCAGAATATGTGCGTAGCCGATGCCTACACAGATCTGAGACAACATGAAAAACACAAACATTATTCAGTTAATCTTACTAAAGCTTTCAGCATTTATTAAGTATTATTAATATTATTATTAAATTTGAAAAAAGCATAACAATACGGCGAGAAAAAAATGAAAGGATTCATTATGGAGCATTGCAGATATGCGGGAAATCACATTCGGCCTCAGGTTACATACGCACTTACATTGACATAGGTTCTGCACAATTAGATGTGTGTGTGTGTGTGTGAAAACATATAAATTTCGAAAGTAGGCTTTTTTTATATATATTTTTGGTTGCAGAACAATTATTAAGTTTAGCTTTCGTTGTCATACTTCATGAAGATAAATTTTTGTAGACTGACTTATGAATTTCAGATAATTATGAATTGCATTAAACTAAGGAAAATATGCCTGATAATTAATTTTAAAACAAAACGAACGAAAAACAGTTATGAATTTTCGGCGTGAATGCAACTGAAACAAAAGAAACTACATAACTGGGACTGAATTCATGTTCTATGTAACAGAAAAAAATATTTGAAATCAAAACAAAAATCACAGGAAAATGAAGACCAATTTTAAAAAGGGAAAAGTAAAAGCACATTGAATTAAGAGGTTTTCTTTTCAGAAAGAGTGCGATATCTTATGCTTAATCAACATGCAATTGCGTTGTTTTTTTTTTAATTTTCGAATAGAAATATCAATTAGAATTTGCAATTATTCGCAGTTCATGAGGATATTCAGAAAATTTCAAGAGATTTTTGCTGGTAATGTGTAAAAACACCACAGCAAATAGTTATTATTTTAGAATATTGTCGTACTGCGATATGAAAAACGATAGCAAAAGATGATATAGAAATGATAAATGTTGGCATCGATAAATAATCATCAATAAAGTTTCTGCCCATACAATCGCGCCTGACGAAACTGTAACGAAATATGAATTAGAGATGTTAAGTAAATCAGGTTGTGAACAATATAATTCAGAATTCCATGTACAGTTTTTAATAAAATTCATTTTAAATTATTGAAGAATTTTGAATGATATAAAGTAAAAATTAAAATATTTCTTTCAAACACATTTAAATCTCGAGGAACAAATATTTTTTTTAAAAAAAGTTCCAGCGTAGAAAAATTATAGTAAAATTGGAAGAATACTGTACTTTACGATGGGAGGAGTAGAACTCATTTTAATATATATTCTTCGGGAAAAATACTACATTTCTGACGTACGGCAAATAAATTGCTAAGACACCATTCCTAATGAAAAATCCTTTTTTATTCCAGAAAGGAATTTCTCAATTTCATATAATATTTATATCATAACTATTTTGTGAATAATTCAGTGCATGTAAGGTCATGATATAGACACAATATTTTTAATAAAATTTAAAATATTAATAGGAAGAAAAATGATTAACAAGACAATCAAAATCTCACCATATTCTACGATAAAAAACATCTAAAGATAGCTAAAAGTTGCAAACAGATTTTTCGAAAAAACACGCGCTAGTTAAAATTCAATGCTTTCTATGTGAGTTCTCAAATCTTCAACGTTCTTTTGCGAACACTCTTAAGAGCACTGGAATATTTTTGTAAACACAAACACTTAAAAATAAGAGCAAAAAGAATTTTTTTGAAAAAAAAGAAGGAAAGTTTAGAAAGTATACAAAAAAAAAAAAAAAGCGATCTTACCGTAAAAGCGAGATAACAAGGGATAGTTAAGAATGTTCTAGTTAAGTCTTTCTTCAGGGCTAGCTAGAATTCTTTTTTCTTTCTCATTCTCTTGAATCACCTACAAAAGAAAGAAAATTCAACTTAAAAAAAAAGATGGCGAAATCACGTTCTTATGCAAATTATTCAAGTTTTCTTAAGTCAAAATAGCTCCTTTGAATATAAAAGCAGTCTATTGCACATGATAATAAAAAACGAAAAATTCCTCGTAATTATTATTTTTTACCGTATAACGTACTAAGTATTTTTTCAATCTGTTAAAATTTTTATAACAATCAACACTTATATAGAACGAGTATATAGTACTGAAAATTCTGATTGTATATATTGAATATTCATCTGAAATTCAAAACTTGATTTTCAATTCCTAGGCATTGCTCATATCTGACTCCCTATTCTATCGAATATAGATATTCCACACTTTATGAAGAATATAAATGTATGATACATGCACGGCTCACAAAATATTCTCCCACCATAACTTAAGACGTGACACATAAAATATTGAACACATTAAGTTTGAAGGTCTTGTATATACAGAATGCCCCCAAAACTCTAAGTCAAGCGGGCACAGAATGAAAGGTACTAGTCATACCAGTTCCGGGAAAAAATTTAAAAAAAAAAATTTTATCACTCGGTCGAGCGATGGCTAGCATATTTTTGAAAACGTGGAAAACTGACACCCTCCGTAACATCATTAGGTACTGGGACCCCAAATTTTACACTTTGGCAGGGATTTTTTTCACTAACGTGAAATTGCATGGCCGTGTTTTTTAATTACAGTCATAATTAGAGCAAAAGATTTTGCAGGTTTAGTTAAAATTAATGTGGGTTTTTGAGTTAGGGTTTGAGAAAAAGATGTCACCTAACTTTGACTCTCCCCATAAAAAGAAAAATTTTACATACAATCCCAGGAAAGTTAATCAAAAGATGGCCCATTTAGTAAAGATTCCAAAATGGTACATTTGTTCTCTTCTATCCGCAACAATCAGAGAATTTTTATTTTTAGAACATTTTCATTTTTGAAAACACTTCTGTCGACGCTCTACATCGCATCATTAGGTACTGTGACCACAAATTTCCCATTTTACAGTTATTTTCCAACTAACGCAATCTTACTCCTCCCGTTGGTGCGGTGTGGTAGTTAGGAGAGAGGGTGCCAGCTCAGGTGTCGTCCACGTCACTTGACCATGGTTCAAAATTACGTGGTCCGTCGCCAAAAGACCTCGTGAACAGTGCGACGTTAATATTCAATCAATCAATCAATCAACGCAATCTTACATGGCAGTGCTATTAATCACAGTAACAAATCGAGTCAAAACCTTTACTGGTATAGTTAAAATTAACATAGTTTGAGAAAATAGTCACCTAACTTTGACTCTACATAAAAAGAAAAAAAAATTACATACTACCTTAGGTAAGTTTTATTTTAAAAGATGATTCTTGGTTTATCATTTTGATACATAAGCCGAATACATTACCATTTTTTTTCGATAAAGTATTAAAAAAAAAAAAACTGAATTTGAATTTTTAGATTTTAATTAGAGAACACAGATATCATTTTGAAATCACTCTAAAATTTCATCCAATTATGTTCATTTAATTTTATTTTACTTTTTGAATAAATGTTATTAAAAGTCTCAAAATATAGCAATTATTTATAGAACAGTACAGGAGCCGTTTTTAATCGGATGATTTTTCATAAGTGTTTTTATTGTTATACGGACATAAATAAAACTTTTTAAATAAACAGTTTAATTTTTAGATTTGAAAGCCTCAAAACATTTTTAGAAACAATAAAAAAGATAGTTTCTGTTGACACTTATCCAGAAATAACAACCCAAGGGATATATCTATCTATATATATATGTATATAATCACATTAAATGATTAACTTTTTTATTACTGTTACATTACTGTACTGTTACTGTTACAGTTGAAACATTCGTAATTAAGTTAAAATATATTCTGAAGAATACAGTCATCAGCTGGATAAACTGACTGATTTATTTAAACTCAAAAGGGCAGATTTGATAAAAAGGAAAGGTGTAGTGTTCCACCAAGATAATGTGAGACCTTTTATAAGCTTGGTAACTCGCACACAGCTTTTACAGCTCTCTCTCTATATATATACTATTACACCCACCATATTCTCCAGAAATGGCACTTTCTGACCATTATTTGTTCCGATCCCTACAAAATGCTTTAGACAGTAAAATCTTTTCTTCTAATAAGGAGGTAAAAAACCGACTTGATCAATTTTTTGCCAATAAAGATTATAAAGGGTGTTTTTTAGAGGTATAGAACTTTAAATTGCAATAAAACAACGATGTATTATTCGATTGACATGAATTTTTTTTTATTCGAAAGATAATCTTGTGGCATTACATTTTAAATATGATTTCTGGCATAGGACTGCCACGGCTGGCTCGGATGTAGTCCAATCTGGACGTCCAATTTTCGATGACTTTTTCCAACATTTGTGGCCGTATATCGGCAATAACACGGCAAATGTTGTCTTCCAAATGGTCAAACGTTTGTGGCTTATCCGCATAGACCAATGACTTTACATAGCCCCACAGAAAATAGTCTAGCGGTGTTAAATCACAAGATATTGGAGGCCAATTCACAGGTCCAAAACGTGAAATTAGGCGGTCACCAAACGTGTCTTTCAATAAATCGATTGTGGCACGAGCTGTGTGACATGTTGCGCCGTCTTGTTGGAACCACAGCTCCTGGACATCATGATTGTTCAATTCAGGAATGAAAAAGTTAGTAATCATGGCTCTATACCGATCACCATTGACTGTAACGTTCTGGCCTTCATCGTTTTTGAAGAAGGATTCCACCAGCCCATAAAGCGCACCAAACAGTCAGTTTTTCTGGATGTAACGGTGTTTCGACATACACTTGTGGATTAGCTTCACTCCAAATGCGGCAGTTTTGTTTGTTGACGTAGCCATTCAACCAGAAGTACGCTTCATCTCTAAGCAAAATTGGCTTATGAAAATCGGGAACAACGGCAATCTCGTTTTGGGCCCATTCGACGAATCTACGCCTTGCTTGATCATATTTAAAATGTAATGCCACAAGATTATCTTTCGAATAAAAAAAAATCATGTCAATCGAATAATACATCGTTGTTTTATTGCAATTTAAAGTTCTATACCTCTAAAAAAACACCCTTTATATATGTAATAATTCCTCCTCTAGCATCCTTTTAATTAACTCTTTTTAATAATATTCAAATAATATTTTAATTATTTGGTTCGAAGCTAACACCCTGATCTTAATCGTAATCGACTAATATATTACATCATAAATCCCTTTCCCGCCCATTGTAACCAATCAGAGCTCTGATTACAAAAACGTCATGTGGTCTTCACCGTCGAGTATGAAAAACCGATGTCTCTGGAAATCTCGCTCTCTCTTCTCTGTAGTCATGTAGCCGGCTGCTTTGTGTTGTAGTTTCTTTGTCTGTGTTGTGTCGTTCATGTTCATCGTAATTAATATGCCTAGGTGTTTCAAGATATTCAATAAATTGGATGTACTAATCTACCAGACTGCCTCGTCGATCTTTCCATAGAAAATGCATCAACATACAGGAATCACTCACCACAGGCCACGCCCTATCCTTTGGTTCGCTACAGTAACAACATCCACTCGCCACGTCTACAGTTATTTTTACCACTCTCAAGAAATATTATAAAAATATTACATTTATATATATATATATGTATATATATATGTATATATATATATATATATATATATATATAATGTATATATATATATATATAAATGTATACATATATATAAATATATACGAGGGTTGGGGCCTAAATCATGGCAACTATTTTTTTTCTTGTAGATATGTGAACGGATCATAAACGTATATGTGTCGTGTGGAAATACTGCAAGCATAGTGTGTATGCAGAACAACAGGTGGATCTGTGATAGCTGATAGTAGCGCAGCGAAAGCTGGGAAATCAGTTAGCTGGTGAGTGTCGTGTGAGATTGAAATAACCCGTGTTGAACAGCGCGATTACATCAAAATAGCCGTTCTACAAGGGAGAAATCAGCTCTGTGACTTTGATCTCATTCCCAAGATTAAGAAACCAATACGTGGTAGATGGTTTGCAACACGAGAGAACATTGCTAACGCTGCGCGCCAAACAGGTGACTTGATTCACACAAGGTGCGGCAAATGCTGAGGCTGATGGCATTAAGCGCTTCCCACATCGTTGGCAACGCGTGGTGACAGTAACAGGGGAGTACATTGAAGATCTTCAGGCCCAGGTTTGTCATGTCAACTTTATGTGTACTGTGTTGTCATTATTTTGCACAGTGAAGGCCGTATTGCCCTGCATACTACCGTAATAAATTAGTGTGTTACAATATTTCAGTGCTATTCACTGTCCACATATGTAGTTAACACCTTGTCCTTTCGTCTGTATATGTCACATTTTCCAACCGGACTGGTATCTTAAAGAAAAAAAAATAGTTGCTATGAATTTCCTCCAACCCTCGTATATATACACACACCCAAAATTCCTTTCCGAACAACCCGATATTTAACATTCACTATTAAGTATTTAACACACTTTTCCCGTTAACATTTAATAAAGAAAACAAAATAAAAGCATTTTATTTCATTACAGAAGAAGAAAAATATTAAATAACCACACCTATAAAACTGAAGCAGCTATAGGAAAACTCCAGTAATGGAGTGAATTTAATCGGAAGCTTTGGGCACGTGATGAAATGAGATTCAATAACGATCTAAAAATACAATGATGGATAGAAGGACTGTTATGAAAACTATCTGCCACGATAATGATTAAAGTATCGATATGGAGTAAAAAAATACGCTCAAAAGGACATCCATCAAAAATGTCTTCATTCATCTTCGATGACTTCTACAATAATTACGAGGAAAATGGATTTTGGAGAACTCGGAAGTATGGCGTTAATATCAAAAGCTGAGACATGATACCTTCATAGATTCTCTGAAGGAAACGTTTTTATCTACGTTTAGAAGACATATTCAGCGAACATTAAATGGAACATTCTATTTTTTATGATAAAAAAAAGATCATTTGTACGATTCTAAGGTTATCTTTAACATAGCCAAGGGAAAAAAAAAGTTTTTGAACGAAAAAAAATCTAAAATGAATTGACTGTTCTTGTAGAACGAAATAACTTTGGACATTGAATGACAAAGGGAAATCAAAAGTCAAAAACTTTGGAATTCATTGGAGAAAAATTAACGAGCCGTCAAACGATTTTAGACTTTAAAATTCATTCCAATAACATACTGCCTATGACAAATCTTTCGGATTGAGAGAAAATAACGATATAATTATCTTTGACAAAATGCCGAACAAAATATTTTTAAGAAATACTACATTAAAAGTACTTTCAAATTAAAATTGACAGTGACATTTGCAATAACACTTAGTTTTGTCAGTTTTTTCACTCAACGTTGTTTAAAAAACATCGAACACTCTCTTTTAATTTGATTTTAATATTGAAGCTATCAACAACCCATATTCAAACTGTTGAGAGAACCAATACACATATGTCTTTTCACTTCTTCTCTCAAATGGAAATAAATTGATGGCAATTGAAGTAAAATGACTTCTTAAAGACAGTTTTCTTAAACAAAAAATATACAAATATTAAGTTGATAAAACATTTAAGATTCCATGAATATCATGTCAGAATTCCTTCATATTGTAATGACTTCACACAGCTCTGGGATAAACTATTTATGTCTCAGTAAGAAAATCATCAAAAAATATTCTATCACAATTATTAGCAAAAGGGTGAACAGATTTCGAGTCTCTTTCGCTGCTATGTCTCATATCTCTCGCATAAAATAATGACATAAATTGACACTCTAGAGAAAAGTCCTATAAATAGGATATGTAAAAAGAGGGTTCACGCTCGGTAATTCCACACCGAGTCTGGGTGAGTTCGCTGGCTCTAAATCCGCCGTGCAGTTGCTCCTTCACAATTTCCACGGCTCCAAAATCCGCCTTACTTCGCGGACTCGGGTATAGCTGTATCAAAAGTCTTTAGCTGGAGGGGCCTCCAATTCGGTTTCCTCACGTAAAGTTTCTCCGGTTCAGAGTCCGCCTTAATTCGCGGATTCAGTATCGTTTTCCTTATTGTTGATAGGGACTCAGACAGTTCCCGAATCTCTCCTCTTTGGTCCTCCCTCTCTCTGCTTATATACCTCCCGTCTCTCAAGATCCCTCACATCCTAACTCCTTTTATCTCTTGTTCGTAGGCCGACTATGTCGGGGCCCATTTGATCTCTTGTTCGTAGGCCGCCTATGTCGGGGCCCATTTGATATTTTGTTCGGAGGCCGCCTATGTCGGGGCCCATTTGATCTCTTGTTCGGAGGCCGCCTATGTCGGGGCCCATTTGATCTCTTGTTCGGAGGCCGCCTATCGGGAGTCTATTTCCGCCAACATTGTAAGTTCCCAGAACACGCTGTCATCACCGAATCGTCAGAAAACGAAAGCACAATGTTACGGCGTCTCTTTTTGACGGTCAGGACAGCCTGGGAAAAAAGGGTCCGAATCTCTGACCACCCAGTTGCGAAATTCTTTCCCAGCAATTAGAGAAATGTCTGGAATTTTCCCACGCCTGTCGGCCCCACTCTTAGCAATTAGGGGGAAGAGACCGGCTTCATCACAATATGGTCAGAAACGAGAGAAATCTTATTTCGTTTATTACCTCAACATTGTCCTTCATAATAACTCTTGAGTAAATCTGGTTAATTCCCATAAAGTATAAATTCTTTTTTTAAACCAGCGGTGGGTAACTGTTTTTACTAGAGGGCCACATTGTGGAAGCGGAGGATAACAGAGGGCCACTTCTTTTTAAAATAGCATTCATTAGTTAAATTGCATCTCAGAAAAAGGTATAAATTACACCATAAAAATCAAAATATACATAAATTAAGGTATCCGACTACGTTCGGAACTGTGATTTTAAAAAAGCGCATAAATGGATAATTTTCATGATATTTAGTGTCACTTAGATTAGAATACACGTATAAAATTGTTTTAAGGACATTATGACAAAAAATTACTTAAATACGATATTTTGGCAAAAAATTATGTTAGAATAAACTTTTTTCAAAACGTTAAACCTTTATAAAAAAGGGCTTCTAAAAATTGCTTATATAAAGTAAAGACTTCTCCAGAGAATCTGAACTTTTTTTTTTTTTGAAAAATTCACATTACTTTCAGAATTACAACCCATTTTGAAATAATTATCGGCGTTTTTTTCTTAAAATTACTCCCCTCTGTTGTAGTAAAAAATATGGATAAATCCACTTCTGAGTAATATATTTCAAAAATTCTAGTTGAGCCGCTGTACAGAGGTCTAAGCTATATACAGGCAAAATATTATTACAATAGAAGCATTTTTCATAAAAGGAGAATGTTTTGAAAATGGGTCATTCTATGTTAATTTTTGTCAAAATATTGTACTTAAATAATTTTTTATTGTAATAATATTCTTAAAACAATTTTATATACGTTTTCTAATCTAAGTGACACTAAATATCATAAATATTATCCATTTATACGCTTTTGCAAAATCACGGTTCCGAACGTAGTCGATACCTTAAGTTAAATAATAGCGCACAGTTTCCTTCAATTTATTTATACAGTAAATTTCATATGTATTTAATTTTTGAATCATTTTAATAAAATGTACCCTATCACATTATTCTACGATTTTTTTGAAATCAGGAGCTTGTTGCAATTTGGATCACGGCCTGCAAGTTAATGTTGGACAACTTTCTTTTTGGTCTTCATATAGAAAAAACTTTGCTCACATAATATGTGTTGACTCTGATGTAGAGAACATTTGCTGTCTATTGGTTTTCTTCATTGGCTTTCGCGGCAGCAAAAAAAACTCTTTGCGGGCCGCATGTGACCCGCGGGCTGAAATTTTCCCATTCCTGATTTAAACTATAAACAAGTAATATAAAAAAATTTTTTAGTCAATTCCTACTTCGATTAAAAATGAAATATTTTACTTCAGCTACTTTTTATTAAATAATTACAATATAAATATCTATATACATAGACAGAATCACAACATTAAGTGGTAATTAATTTTTATTAATTATCATTAAAGTATTGTACTGTCCTCCAAAACAGCCGTGTATGTAAAATTTCGGTTCAACTGAATGCTTTAAAACGCGAGAAAAAACCTTTTCAAGGTTTGACACAAGTCACCAAAAATGATGCCAACGTGGCTGTATTTGAAATTCTTTAAATAATTAGTTTTAATCAATTAATTTTTATTAATTAGAGTTCAATTATTATATTGTCAGCCAAAATAATCATGTATGTGTAAAATTTCAGCTCAATTGAGCGCTTTAAAATGTATTTCATTAACGAATGAAAATTCCATCAAGATAAATAAATAAATATATAGAGAGTGTGAGCTAATAGTAGGTATTGAATAAAAATTAAAAACTAAGACATAAATAATTTTTTTCATATAGAGAGTATTTAGTTCGTCATGAAAAAAAAATTGCCACAAACATTTATTTATTCATTAAATGATTTTATTATTTAACATTTTTTTTCGCATATATGAATATTTTTTGCACTACAACTCATATAAAGTATAGAAGCAAAACTATTATTTACAATACCAGCAACTCACACGTTTAATTTAGTATTTATTTAAATAAAATATTTAAAAAATCTGCATTGATTATTAAGAACAAACAAAACAAATAAAAATTCAAATCACGCAAAACAATTTCGTGAGTTAAAAAAAGTATCTACCAACAATAATGACAAAAAAATTAGTTTAAAATAAAAGAACGATTCTTAATTAAATGTTTTCAAAAATAAGAACAATAATTTCTTTAAAAACTCAACTGAAAAGAGAAAAGTAATTTTGTTTAATGAAATACCATTGTATAATGAATAAAAACAATTTGGATAGGAAAAAAAAATTAAGCACGCCCAAATTACAGCGACATGCATTACCTTAATCAAAAAGACGATAAAATTTTTAAACGCTACCGCATTCACGGTTGCAGTGGAAACCACCAATACCGTGATAAACGAATGAAAAATCTATTCAAACTTACATACAAATCTCCGTTTTAATAATTCGGGGGTGGGGGGAGACTCATTATGCTGAGAAAGCACGTAAACAAACAATCCCTTTTGTTCGAAGCAAAATGTGAGCAATTTAGAACACGCTTTCATTTTTCCGGATAATTAGAAGACTTAGTCGTTCGCTGCCACGCAACATTTAAAATCGTTTGCGTTAAAAATTAAAGAACTGAAGGTAAATGCAGTCGTGTGTGCCAGCTAGCAAACGATTAAAGTAGATCACTTTAATTGAGTTGTAGGCGTAGAACGTTCTATTGAGCAGGTACGACAACGAAAGAACATTTGTCTTTTAAAAATGTAGGATTAATAAAATTAATGAATAGAAGTTTTGAGGATGTATTGAAACATTATCGTATGGAAAGAAAAGAAATGTAAAAAAAGGGAAATGTATAAATTGCTAATTCAAATCGTTTTAATCCTTTAATTGTAGAAGTTTATGAATAATAATTTGTCAAAGACACCTACGATTCCAAATGGGAATAAGAATATAGAAATGAAATATCTTCGTTTATAGAGAAGAGACATTGTGATCATTCTTTTAAATGTGAATTAAGAATATTTAACTTTATTATAAAAGGTGTTATATTCATTATTGGAATAGCATTTGTATACATTAGTTTTCAGTAAAAGTTTGATCGCATATTTTAAATACAATCGTCCTGTAACCAAACGCATTATAAAAATTTTGGAAAATTCGATTGAAAAAAAAATTAGTGGCAAACATTATCCAATGCAAAGAGCTCGATGAAGAACAAAATGGTAACGTTTGAGCTACATTGAAGGGAAATATCGATAAATTGATAGAAAGAGATAAAATAAGTAATTATTTCAGAATATTAAATTCTTAGCATTAAGAATAGTTTTGAATTTATAAAAGAAATCAAGAATATTTTTCTAATAGATTATTGTGGGGTAAAAAAAAAGTGAGAATATTTTAAGTAGTATAATGCAAAATATTTCAAGATTCATTTGGGTGAAACGTGAACGGTTCTTTATACATCAAAAGTTTTTTTCCCCTCAAAACATAGGTAGTTGATTAGAGTGATATTCAATATAAAATAGAGCTGGCTTCTGTTACATCTGCAATTATTTACAAGATAATTCAAAACACTAGTAAGCATTACAAAAATGAATGTAAAATGGAGAAAAATTACATACACACCTAAAATTATAATTTTAGGATTGATCTCCCCACAATTTGGCAAATATTTTCAATGTTTTACTCATATATTTTTTCGCAATTAATATTTATTGCTTTAAAAATATAATTTGATGATAAATATACTTAGAAGCAACGAATTTGTCACATTAACAGCGAGCTTAAACAGAAGTTCAGAACACATTCAACTAAATAATTGTCAAATACGACGGAAGATTTAAGATCAGGAAACTTAAGTTTCCAAATCTTAAACTTATAGTCATTGAAATTAGATTAAGTATAGCTACGTAACATAATTCCCAATTTACAAGGCGCGTAAATATGTGAAAAACTATTTTTTTTGTTACAGTTTTCCGTACAATTCTACCAATAAGAAATTACAAATATTACAAACTGTCTTTTTTCGTAGAAAAGAGTCTACTAGCAAGAGTCCTTTTAGCAAGTAACAGGCATATATATATAGAGAGAGAGAGCATCGGCATAGCTTAAATATGTTACAAAGATTGAAATTTTTAATTTATAAGGTGGACAAGTAATATATATCCCTCCACAATACAAATTATTATAGAAATACATTTTCTTATATTAAAAATTAAGCGAAAAATAATTTAGCGGCCATAGTTTTTTTCCTTATAAATTATATACAATTTTAGATTCCTTAAAAGAACTTAAGGTATCCGACTACGTTCGGAACCGTGATATTAGAAAATCGCATAAATGGATAATTTTCATGATATTTAGTGTCACTTAGACTAGAATACCTGTATAAAATTGTTTTAAGGACATTATGAGAAAAAGATTATATAAATACAATATTTTGACAATAACTTTTTTCAAAATAATAATATTTTGCTTATATAAAGTAGACTTCACCCAGAGAGTCTGAACTAGGACTTTTGAAAAATTCACATTATTTTCAGAATTACCACCATTAAAATAATTATCGGCGTTTTTCCTTACCCCCCTCTGTTGCAGTAAAATATGGATAAATCCACTTCTAAGTTATATATTTCAAAAATTCTAGTTCGGCGTCTGTACAGAGGTCTGAGCTATATACAGGCACACAAAATATTACTATAATTGAAGCATTTTTCATATAAGGAGAATGTTTTGAAAATTGGTCATTCTATGTTCATTTTTTGTCAAAATATTATACTTAATTTTTTTGTTATAATAATATTCTTAAAACAAGTTTATACACATTTTCTAATCTAAGTAACACTAAATATCATAAATAATATCCATTTATACGCTTTGCCATATCACGGTTCCGAACGTAGTCAGATACCTTAAGATTAAAAGAAAAAACATTCAACGAGTATTAAATAAGTCTATATTTTTCGTTTGAAAATAACCCTTAATGTCCTTTGGAAATACCCCAAAATATGCAAAAACTACAAAAACATAAACAATAACGGATCAAACAAGCAGTATTCATTTAAAGAACTATTTAAAACCGATAAACAAGTCCACAAAAGAAGGAACCTACCTTACAAAAACTTTGCATATGGAACCACGCAAAAGACAGTGCAAAAAAATTCCACATCAGTCCATTTATAGTCTTGCTTACCGGCAAATCACCGCCGAAACGCATCTTCACGATTAAGAGTAGAAGCACTACAAAGGCAAATCACGACAAAAGGGCGGAAATCAAAAGAGCCGGCAGCATAAACGAATAGTGGAACGATTTGCGGGGTGGATGGGCACGACATTTTGGTTAAAGACATCACGCAATTCGTGAATTTGCTCTCGACCCTCCTTCAAAGGACCCCGACACAAGGGAACCGCTTTACTTTGACAATACCACTGTAAAATGCCAGTTCAGTCGTTTAAATTTGTCCACCGGTGATTCAAGTTGGGTTGACAACGAAGGGGACATTCTCACAAACGTTTGGCTTTGAATCTTTATGGTACCTCTCATTCTACTGACGGCCCAACAATTCGTCTCGGTAATGGACGAATATTAAAAAGCTGATATAACGAGATTTTGCATACTTATAGATGATTATTATTATTATTGTTTTTATGTAAGGCGAAATGCTAAATTGGTATACATGGAAGTAATCTAATCGTGATATTATATATAATTAAGTTCCAAAGATTGTTTTGCAAACGATGATACAGTCGGGGAGAGATGAAAGGGTGATGAAACTCTTGATGTACCTTAAATATAGATAAAAATTCTAAATATAGTAATAAAAAGGGCAGACAAAAGGCCTGAGTTTCGTATAATAATAACATTTATTATACGTGGAATAGAGGAAAAGGTTACCATTTGGATATAAGAATATTAAAAACGAGAAATCGTACGCACACTATATTATACTTCAATGCTGGTGAACGATATTGAGTTTGCAGCACAGGAAGTATAAATCAAGGATTACAAAAAAAGCTAATCAGTCCTTCTATTCTATACCTAGCTATAGTAAAAAATGTTTTTATTGATATATTTTAATTTTATGTACAGTTCTAATATAATGTAATGTAATTAACACAATCATAAATATCAATTCAAATCTGTTAGATTAAGTTATAGCTCATTGAAACTGACCAACGCAGAAGTATTTCTAAACAAAATTCTGTATTTATTCGAATCCAAGTTGTACTTTTTTTTTCAGTGTTAATAAATACTATTGAAAATCAAGGAGGCTTGGAATCCAAGGTGGAAAAAATTCGTTGGATGGGAGAAATTGAACATGATAATGTGACGTTTGGAACAATTACAGGTTCTATATGTATTTAAAAATTATTAACAGTCGTAAAATAAATTAATCATTCACTTCTTATCAGTTATCTTTTTAAATTTTAATTTCGTAAATATTGGATATCGATAAACCACTTTGTACACTCTTTTTCTTTTATCCAACAAAACATGTACAGAATTTCAGGTGCGGCTGATTCGAATAAAAAAAATACGGGTTTTATATAACACATCATAATTTCAATCCCATAGCAGATTGATTATTCTAGAAATGATTGTCATATTGACATTGAATTATCTTATGCCTAAGCTCACTGTAACACGATTCTCTAAAGCAGTCATTCTCAAAGTGGTCTAGATAGAATAGACCCCCAGGGATCTATGACGACCTGAAAGAGGTCCACTTCAGCAAAAAAAAAAAAAAAAAAAAAAAAATTGGGGGGACCAAATAGGGGTCTATGATGGTGGGTCTCATTAAACCAAATCATGATTTTAAGTTAAAAAGAAAATTTAGTCAAGTGGAGACCCGATTTTATCTATTTAATAGATTTATTTACTAATTTTAATAAGGTTAATTTGCAGTTACAAGGAAACAGCATAAATTTTATTAAAACAAGGACCATGTTCACAATTACGGCTTTAAAAAGACTTACCTGTTATTTATCACGAACTATGGAATATCGTGAGAAAATTTTTAACTACTTTTCCTAGTGAGAAGGAGTTTCAGCGTTGTTGCCAATCTCCAGAGAAAAAAAAAAAGAAAGGGGGGGAAGTAAGGTCTGGATACTACTAACTGAAGAGATTTAGGGTTAAACCTGACACGATTGATTCCAAATGTTGAAAAATTGTTATTGAAGCACCAGATTTATTCCTCCATTTAAAAGCATTTGTTTGTTGCTCAGTTATTTTATGCATTAATTAAATTTTAATATAATGAACATGTTTTTCTTAAGTTTTAAAGACTATACTTCTCTTCTGTTACAAATTTAAATCATTTAAAGTAAAATCTATACCAGCTGACAGAAAGACATTTAAATTGGTAAATTAGCAAAAATTTAATATTAGGTGTCTACTTCAAACCGAAAAACATGACAAGGGGTCAGTGGCGCACAAAGGAATTTTTCAAGGGCGGGGGGTTCGGGGTTGAAAGTTCACCATTCTTGTGTATCATGCTCCTTTTGATTGTGTCGATTTTCGGGAACAAAACACAGTAAAAAATTATTTATTCAAAAATTAGTTTTTACTGTGTTTTGTTCCCGAAAATCGACAAAATCAAAAGGAGCATGATACAAGAATGGTAAACTTTCGACCCCGGATCCCACCCCCTTTAAAAATTCCTGTGTGCGCTACTGACCTCTGCTCTAAAGCATGGATACATTGCTAAAACAATTAAACGCCCCCGCACACATAATAAGATCCATGGTGCCACAAACCAACACCAGCACCAATAACCCCCCAAACAGTCGAATTTCGTGTGTGTTTTTCTGTCTTTGGACGAAGACAAATGTCCATTAGCGAGGTATTGACCTAAAGGGTGTCGTCGTCGTCTCCTCTATGCGAAAACTCGGCCTGCGGGTGACAGCCACTGGAGATAAATGAACCGCGGACACACACTAATGAAAGAAGTGGGATTGGAAGTCTTAAAAGGAGAAGCGATCGGATTGCTCCCTTTTTTCCTTTTGTTCTTAAATGCTCGAAAAAGGAGGATGTGCAATTTCCTTCTAATCACTAACAAGTAAATTCCATTTTGAAGTTTGGGAAGAAAAATAAATGCTTTGATTTCTTAATAAGAATTCTTTCTTATTAATGTTATTTTTTTAACCCCCAGAGGAAGAAGTTCCAGAATAGTAAGGTCACACATGCCAGAACTGCTCAGTAGACCAATAGCAATGGTACCTCACGGTTGTTATAATGAAATGATAAATTGTCTGAGATGGCAAAGTAAAAGTTTCACATCCCACAGGTATAACGTTGATGAAAACAGTGGTGATAATCTATTTGTGCCATATTTAATGTGCAATTATACCTAACATTTTACAAGATTGTCTTTGGTTGGATTGAAAAGATCGCTATGTCGCTCTATGAAATTTAAATGAGTTAACATATCACTTAATAGGGCTATTGGGGAAATGGACCTCAAGGTCCAAGACTAGTACCGAGTTGGTGTGGCATACTTCACATATCTCATCATACTAAGGTATAACTCAATGCTTTCGTTCTGATTAATGCAAAGTTACTCCCTTCATATCTTTTATGTGTCTTTAGTGGAATCGTGGTTCGAGCCATTTACATTTTAACTGCAATCAAGTCTCAAAGCTTCATGTTTCGTGATATGTTAATATGTAGAGGTTTCAATACAATAATAAAGACAGAAAAATGTCCAAATTTACTAAAACAATTTTTTTTCATGAAACAGATCATGGCAGATACAGATTATTAACAACAAATATCATTCACACACGACAAAATTTCAGTTATTTTGTGAGTACTTTCAATGATTCTTCATTTTAAAGAACACAAATTTTCTCAAAATATTTTTAAATCATATATTTTAATGAATAAAAAAATAGCTTTTTTTTAATTCTTTGATGGTTAACTTAAAAATGACACAAATAAAAAGGCGTCTAATTATTTTAATGTTAAATTTAAAACTGACATTTAAAAGGATATACTTAATGTTGATACAAGAGTATCAGTATCGAAATAAAAATTTGAGATTTTAGTATTCTGTGTCCCCAGTGTTTCTTTTACATATCGTCTCTTACATTAAAAGTCTTTAATATTAACAATGAAAATAGATATAAATGTCTCAAAAGTATACACTCATTACTCTGGTTCATTATTATCTTTTATCTCTCAGCCCACATATCTTATAAACAACATTTCTTTAAAATAAACCCTTAGAAGTCCCCCCCCAAAAAAAAAAAAAAAAAAATCCCCAGAATATTCCCTCAACATTCCCTCTCGCACATCAAGAAGAAAAAGCCAGTCTAGAGAAAATGACAAATAAATATCCTCACCAGAATACAAAATAGAGCATTCACTCTACGAATCAGCATTACATAAAAACACCCCTTCCAACCCCCTTCAAGATGCACTGCGGCGGGGGAATTAAAAATTAAAATGTCCCACACACGCCGGAGAAAAGATAGCATCTTCCCACGGAAGCCCCTACTAAATAAATAAGCTCAAGGGGTAAAGAATAGATGGATAGGTAAAAAAAAGCAAGGAAAAGGATTCGATAAAATTTCTGTGTCATTACTGGGTATTGGTCCCAAGGGATTCCCTTCCTACCAGTACAGGATAAGAGGACAAAAAGGATAAGTCCGTACCTACTCCAAGGTCTTATTACACTTGTAAACGAAAATACGATTCCTTAGATAATCGCTTCAATATAAAACACGTCAGTTAATCTTGAGGGTCCCCAGGGAAATTACATAAAGGTTGAAGGAATGCTTGAATTCCGAACAAGAATTGTTCATTGGCGCCACATCAATTCTTAAGCATGGGAGGGTTTTAAATGGAGCTTTAGGGCAATACCTTTTAACATTAAGTTTCAAAATAAAGGACGTATGGAGAGTGTAACTTTAAATGTGTGTGAGGTAATACACAGTTAATAAAGCAATACATTTTCTCGAGAGGATTAGGATGAGGTATTGTTTTGCGGAAATTGATTTGTGCACAATACAAATTGTTAAATCAGTATTTTTAGAATGGTTTTAAGAAGATTAACAAGATGTAGGTTATTTAATAAATGTTTATAGGAATGTGTTAATGTAGGATTTGGAGGAAGTTAAGATGCAGATAAAATACTAGAGGGAGTTTTTTCTGAAGAATTATAAAGCTTCGAATGAATGACACTTCTGAGTGATATAATTGTACATTCAAAATAATACAGTCGAACCTCTACATAACGAACCTTTATATTGCGAATTTTTCTATATAGCGAACTTTTTCCAGGAACTTTGAACATTTCACAATTTTCTTCGTAAAATAACGTCTCTATAGCGAGGTGCATCTTCTATATAGCGAACTTTTTCTTTTGTGATTTAGTTTTTGTTCTCTCTTTTTTTTAAAGTATCTTTGAAAAAAATTTCAAGGTATTCTCATTTTATGGTGGTTATAAATCTTGAACTGGTTTTATTAGATCTTAATTCACCGAGAGCAATAGAGTTCCGGACTTTTTATCCAGTAAGTGCAACCTTTAACCCCCATTGCCCAATTCACTAGAAACATCTTTGATATCATCTTCCACTCTTAGTGGAGTTGTTCCGTGTCCCCATGTTCTAATTATATAATAAGGTTTGTTTAATATTACTTGTATGCTTTAAATCATGAAATGTGCTTAAAATTCATTAACATAAGTACAAAATTATTTTCTTCATATTGAAAATACAGTGAATTCTTCGACATTCTTTTTTCTTGATTTCCTTGCAGTTTTTTCTTCTTTTTTGATGGGTAAGATATATAAAATAAACATATATTAATTTTTAAAAAAAGGCGTGGAATATAATTAATTTTTTAAATGTATAGTGTTTATGAATTTAAAATTAGTTTTATGTGGTTTATAAAGAATATTGATTGATGAAACTCTTTATAACGAATTTTCCATAAAACGAACTTTTTTCGGGATTTAACGACCTCGTTATACAGAGGTCTGACTGTAATATATTTCCTAAATTTTTGTTTAATATAATGTAATTTTAGCATTTTTGTTGAGAAAATACACACAAAGTGTCACTGTCAGTTTGTCCTGTATCAAATAACACTTGAAAGAACCCTATTATAAATCAAGCTTCCGACTTTTGCCTTTTCTCTAATAATTAAATCGAACCCTGTAACTAAATTAATGTTTGAAAATAAATATACATCATTAGTTACATACATACTTTAATTTTAGCGCATGGAATAGAAATTTGAGTGCAAAAATCTCTCTCTGTTTAAGACAGTAGTTTTCAACCAGTAAATAATCAATGAGAATATAATAATGAACAATAAGACATCAGATAAAATGGCAAGGTTCATAAAAATTTTGGTCTCGAAAGATAAGGCAAGATAAAATAAAACGTGAGTTGGTTACAAAAGGCTTTTATCTACAGTCACACAAGAAAATATTTTCTGTTAAGAAAACTATCGAAATGAGAAATAAGCTCTGTACTGAATTATAACAATCATGTATTCCATCGAGGATAATATTACTATTTCTGGTTAACTATAAAATAATTGTTAAAAGATGATAACACATATGAAAGGCCATTTACTAAATATAAAGATTAAAGTGCTGTAGCCTTTGTAGGTTTTTAATGATCCATCCTTTTAATAATCAAAATATAAACGAAACGAATTTTCAAAATTATAAAATAATGTTAAAAATTTAAAAAAATGTATTTAATTGTTATAGTTAAGAAATAAATTATGGTATTAATACCTATTACAAAAATTAGGCATACTTAAAATAAATATTTTGTGTTTTCTAGATCAATAAATTATGTGTTCCTCTCTTTTAAAAAGCATCTCTATAGCATTGGTTGATCGGTTTGAACCGACATAACACTGGAATCTACACGAGGATTATTATTAAACAATTTCATAATTTTAAGCCATGGTCAGTATATTTCTAAGTCACATATAGGGAAAAAAACATTATTAAAGTAAAAAAAAATCATCTCAAAATTGTTACTTATAATAACCGAGATATCTGTATAAACATTTTTCTCAGTTTCAACCATTCTGTTAGAACAAAATATTTCGATTTTCATATAAACAAAGGAAACTTTTCCACACAAATATAGGAAACATTCTCTCTTTCTCCCAATATATTTTGACAACTTTACAAAATAATTATGTCCATAAAGCTAAAAAAAAATAATTCAATCTTTTCTGTTTAAATTCAAATACCAGCCCAACCCATATTTAATAGGACCTCTTATCGCTGCAATTTACAACAATGAAAACGGACTGATTATAAGTTAAACTCTTAAAATAATCAATCAGTTCTCTCCTATTATCATCAATGACAATAAGTCATAATACATTCCAGTTATAATCTCTGACCCCTTAATGGTTATAACACTGTCCTCGCTTTAAAATAGCACTATTCCCATCCAAAATCGACACCTATACATTAGCATCGCAAAGCTCAATAAAGCAAGTGAGTAATTATTAGATTATTGTGCACCAAAGCGTTCAATCTGTTCTTTGCGGTTTTCCTCATCCTTCTCGCGGTTATAAATCTTAACTAAAGGCCCCGCAGCAGTCGATCCATCTTCACTAGCAGTCCGGGGGTGTTTTAAAGGCGACAGCGGCCCCTAATTGAATTGACGGGAACAGGAGAAGTTATTTTATCCCGGAGACGCCCTTGCCTTAGAGATCGGAATAACTGATTTGACATCGCAGCGGTGATGGGATAAGGGAATGGGATGGAGATTATGGTGGTGGGGGAGTTAATGTGCTGGGATCCAGAGTGCGAGAGCTGTTGTTTAAATTTGTGAAAAGTAATCGAAGGAAAGAAAGAATATAGCTGAATTATATACGAAACGATTCTCTCTCTAATGATGTATCAGTATAGTAATTATAACTCAAAATAATTATTAGATTTAATAACAAATCAAATATTATTGTATTAAAAGCGTAATTATCACACAATTTGTACAACTCCTATTTTCTTTCTTTCTTCTTACGTTAAACTATCAGTCAACATAATACAGAATTACTCACATCTGTCTTTGTATTCTTTTATACCGTTTTTCGTTATAGGTTGTGACGGATCCTATCCGTGCCTGTGACTAATCCTCCGTTGAAAAATAATACTTAACTGTTATATGTTTATAAAATCGATTCCTGTAGAAAAACCGGGGTTTATGCTAATTTGAGCGCTATTTAAACTCTAGCGCAGCGAGTGTAGGAGTTAGTCGTTAGTCTGCTATTAAAGTTAGATTAGCTAAGTTACTACTTGAAGAGAACCTTAAGTCCGGGATATCCAGTTATACTAAGAGACATCTGTCTAGTGCAGTTATATCGGATGTGGTAAGCAGATAAGCGACATAACTATTTGTCTTGAAACAAATTTAGGATAGCGATTAAATTGACTGCTCCCTCGGTTTATAGCACTTTTTTTAGAGTAAATTGATAGCTAAAATAAGGTTATTGCTTTTATAACAATAATTGCTTATTCGGTGAGTGTGTGTGTGAGAGAGAGAGAGAAATTAGTTCAAAAAGTTCTTTTAACTATTTTAGTAGTATTATAGATAATCATTTAAGAGATACAAATAATTTTCCTATTAGTTGATGCATCTTATAATTTTTTTTTATTGAAACGTAAAATTTTACAAATTAAGAAATAATTGTTTGCACTCTGGAAAATTAAAATTTCCATTTAGTAACCAAAAGTATGTATTTTTAATTGTTTTTGAAATCCGCCAAATAATTTTAATTTCAGAGTTTTTTCAAATCATTCTAAAATTGCTAAGCAGTATATCTAATTATAATAAATTTTGTAAGTTTGAAATGTGACTTTTAAGTTTTTTTTCAGCTACAAAGTTTAAAAAAGCCAAATTACTTTGTCACATTGGATTCATTAAAAAAATAATGTTGTACATTAAACACAGTGGTTCTCAAGCGCTGTGCAGCGGCATTTCTGTGTGCCGTCAATTTTTTTAAAAAAATTAATTATACTCTGAGAAAAGAAAGTAAAATCCGGAACCGAATCATTAGTCCGTTTTATAGAAATAAATTAAGAGTATTCTTGGTATATTTAACTTATTCTTTCGTGGACAGATTTATACATGAAAAAAACTTGTAATAAATGGGTTCGTCGTCCGTTGGTAATAACGGATACCTCTGTATATGAATTAATTTTGAATGAAGAGAAAAAAACTAATTTCATTCTGTAATAATCGAGATTTAATTTCAAAACATTCGAAAGAGTCCATTAATTCATTTTGGGTTAAAATTAGAGATTATCTCAAATTAGCCAAAAATGCTTTAGAATAGTACAATTTTCAACATTTTATTTGCGTGAATTTGGATTTTCAGCATTAACAAATATAAAAATGGAAAAAAAAAAAAAGATTGAGCCTTTTAAATGTAGGTGACGAAATGAGAGTGGTATTATCATTTTTACGATCAAATATAAAATTATCAAGCTGAGATTTCGCATTAAATGTATTATAGTTAATTTGAAATTAATTAATCATTAATCATTTTGTTGTCTTTGTCGTACACATTATTTTATTTAGCATTGAAAATTATTATCATAAACAGTGTATTACAGGTAAGTAAAATTCTTTTAAACTTATTTTATTAATAGTGTGCCGCCAAATTTTGAAATGGTTAAAAGTGTACTGCAACCACAAAAGAGATTGAGAACCGCTGATTTAATAAATAATATCAAAAGAATTACCTTTAATTCAGCCCGGAGATTCTTTAGGACAAAGCTCCCTTTAGCACACAGAAAGGAAAAGCACAGCTTAATTAAAAAGAGATATATTATGACACTCACTTTTTAATCGAGCATGCATATAATTTTGCCATGCTTGATAAAACTTCATTTTTAATTAGGATAACAACAGCATACAAAACTCAAGATAAATGATAAGATAGTCTCTTTTAATGCATGAAATCACCAATAGATGGCAGCATAATAGATTTTGACAACGTTTATTTCTTTTTGTTTTAATTACTTGTTTCCCTACGGGCCACGTGGTTTCCATCTTATAAAAGAGGATACCAGCAATATATATATATATATTAACTTTTCTATAAAAATTGTGCGCATAATATTCCACTTAATTTATTATTAATCTTATCAAATGCTTTTTGATTTTAAAAGGATACACTGATTAAAAAATTTTTTTAACCACATATGGTAACACACGGAGTATAACGCGCACTTATAACACAAAAAATGAGATCGATATGTACGGGTACGCGTTATGCACCAAGTATGAAAATGAGAGCTTTAATAATAATAATAAAAAAGGATGCGCATAAAAATTTAGACTTCTTGAGAAATCGGAATACTGTTCATTTAAAAGAAATGACATACGTAATGAACTTAAAGGGTTATATACCGGGTGGGCAAAAAGTCCGTACAAATTTTTAAAATTCATAAAATCCGGAGAAATGAACGAAAAAAAACTGTTTGCAGGATCAGCATTAGTATGGCACGGGATTTTTTTTAAGCTAGAAAAAAAATAATTCGAAAATCATCCGGTAGGTGGCGCTGATGTACGCAAATCAAAGAAACAATGCATAAATAATGAACAGAAAACTTTCACAACTTTATTACATCAGAATATGTTCCACATGACTACCACCACAGGGGAGAAGACACTCCAGACGAGTGACAAATCCAGCAAACGGCAGAGTGCAACATGTCCGGATGTATGGAGGATACTTCTCTGCGGATCGCATCTTTCAGTTCCGACAGACTTGATGGACCGGATAGATACACGTGAGATTTCAAATATCCCCACAACGTTGACAACCCTCCAGAAGTCTGCCAGTGTTAAATCTGGAGACCGAGGAGGCCATGGGTACCTGCAGCGCCTGCTAACGATTCTGTCTTCCCCGAACGTCTGTATCAGGAATGCCTTAACCGGGTTAGCAGTGTGACTGGTTGCTCCATCCTGCATGAACGTGACATTCGAAATCTGACCTCGTTGAATTAAACATGGCACGACAGCCTCCCACAGAAGCGTTGGATAACGCTGAGCATTTACCGTTTCCGTTATCTATCCATTTATTGGGCCCTGCGTTTCAAAGAAGAAGAGTTCTATGATAAATGAACCCGTGAAACCACACCATGCTGTCACTTTTGGGGAATGCAATGGCTTCTGTGTGTACTCACGTGGATTAGAGGTCGCCCAAATACGACAGTTATGGTTGTTAACGTCACCATGAAGCGAGAAAGGAGCTTCATCTGTCCACAAGATGTTAAAAACCCATGTGGGATCCTGTTCCATTTTAGAGAAGGCCCACTTCGCAAATGCTTCGTAAAACAACTTCACCAACAAAGCTTTATCCGACGCACTGAGCATCCTTGTTCACATTCACTGTTTGTAATGGTGAAATGAATGTGGATTCATTGAGAGCAAAGGTTTTTATAGCCGTCTAATTTGCATATTTCCACCACAGACGCTTGTAACAGCGCCACCTACCGGATAATTTTCGAATTATTATTTTTTTTCTAGCTTAAAAAAATCCCGTGACATACTAATGCTGATCCTGCAAACAATTTTTTTTTCGTTCATTTCTCCGGATTTTATGAATTTTTAAAGTTTTTACGGACTTTTTGCCCACCCGGTATATATATAGCCCTAGAAGTATACTATTTTTTTGAAAATTCTGGGATAATACCTCGAATAAATAATTTCAAAGCATCAGAGCATTTCATACGTGCATTTTTGGGTCCTTCGTAAAAAAAAAAAAGGGGGGGGGGCGTTATACGGCGGATATACCAAATCATTAAAAAATGCAGCTTCAAACCGTATAGGTGCTTGTTACTCGCCGGATTTTACAGTAGTTATAACACGCTTTGTTAATTATTACGATTAATTTATATGAAGATTTAGAGTCAAATAAATGAGAATGGTTTTACAAAATTTGATTAAAAACATTTGTATAGGTGTAGCTAGGTCCTGTGTCTTGTATCAAATTTCCTTGGTGGACCTTTTTTTTTTTTTAAAAAAATGATCACCCTAATAAATTTTGTGGTAAAATATTACACATGTTGGAACCCCTGCCGCATGTTGGAACCACTGATTCAGTGGTAGCTACGCCCCTGTTATGGAATAGTGCCTGAAAGGATCCTTAAAGAGTAGGAAATTTTTTCACAAATCATAACTAAACGATATGATTTAAAATTGCTCCTGTTGAATGTTATATCACGGGCGTTTTTTTTTTTTTTTTTCTCGAAAAGATTTGTCACTCTAAAAAGTAATCCTTTTATTTATTTTAACATACACCAATATTCAATCGTGACAAAATAGCGGCCTTGAATTTTAGATTACGTTATGAACAGTTGTGAGACCTTGGGTTTTAATGAAGTCTGGGACAGATCCAGACAAGCAGAAATACGCATTCGTTTATGGTTTAAAAAACATTTTATTTTCAGTACCGTGACAAACATAATCGCTTACGAAGAGTAAAAAAGAGGTGAACCATAATTCAAGCGTTACGTCATTTGTTAGAACACCTGGGCAATAAGTTAACGCTGTATAAATCCTCACTCATAAAAACTCATTCATTTTTATAATGATTTGTAAAAAAAGTTTATCATAACATAGCATTCTTTTGAATAAATGGAGAATGGTAAAAATTAACTCTTATACACAGATGGATAAGACCAAACTTGAAAAAAGAATAATAAAATCGCACATGTCGTGATTCTAAGACAATATTTTTTGATATTCAAGGATTTAGATTTCAACTAATCAAAGACCAAAGATAGGAGGATTAATAATTTAATTTAGCAATACACTATATTTGCAAAAATCCAAAATTAACAGTCACAAATAATAATAAATCCAAATTTAAAACATTAAATTTTTTGAAGAGAGGTTCTTCATTGGGGTGTACCAATGAATCGAAAGCTAAGATCAAAAGGTTTTGAGTGGATATCAACAAGGGGTGTTTTAAGACTTCTTGGGGCTCTAGGCCCCAATGCAAAACTACGCCCCACCTGCGACTCTTAAAAGTAGACAATACATAGCATGCATTGTCAAACGGTAGATGTACAAATGTGATTCACAATCTCAAAAACCTAGGTATAAAAAGGCTCTACCAACGAAATGAGTAATGATTGTAAATAGTGTTTTTTTTTTCAGGTATAGAAGTTTAAGTTGGCATTACTTTCCAAGATGGCGACCGATTTAACAGCTGTCAAGTGATTTATTCTCAGTTTGGTTTGGCAATTCATCAAAACGATCATCAAGCAAGGCGTAGATTCGTCGAATGGGCCCGAAACGAGATGGCCGTTGTTCCCGATTTTCATAAGCGAATTTTGTTTAGCGATGAAGCGCACTTCTGGTTGAATGGCTACGTCAACAAACAAAACTGCCGCATTTGCTAATCCACAAAAGTGTATGTCGAAACACCGTTACATCCAGAAAAACTGACTGTTTGGTGCGCTTTATGGGCTGGTGGAATCCTTCTTCAAAAACGATGAAGGCCACAACGTTACAGTCAATGGTGATCGGTATAGAGCCATGATTACTAACTTTTTCATTCCTGAATTGAACAATCATGATGTCCAGGAGTTGTGGTTCCAACAAGACGGCGCAACATGTCACACAGCTCGTGCCACAATCGATTTATTGAAAGACACGTTTGGTGACCGCCTAATTTCACGTTTTGGACCTGTGAATTGGCCTCCAAGATCTTGTGATTTAACACCGCGAGACTATTTTCTGTGGGGCTATGTAAAGTCATTGGTCTATGCGATTAAGCCACAAACGCTTGACCATTTGGAAGACAACATTCGCCGTGTTATTGCCGATATACGGCCACAAATGTTGGAAAAAGTCATCGAAAATTGGACGTCCAGATTGGACTACATCCGAGCCAGCCCTATGCCAGAAATCATATTTAAAATGTAATGCCACAAGATTATCTTTCGAATAAAAAAAAATTCATGTCAATCGAATAATACATCGTTGTTTTATTGCAATTTAAAGTTCTATACCTCTAAAAAAAAACACCCTTTATTTGATGGAAGGCCTAAGCCTAGACATGGACGATAGTCATCACATAATACTGCACTATTGCCAGTAGGCATATTGAGTCTGAAATTCCCAGTTTTTCAGAGAATATGTACGGAAATAATATTTAAGCATTAAAGTTGTTTGGATCATCATCTTATAGAGACTGAGTCAAGAATGAGGCGAGGCTTTAAACTTAGGTCGAGGCCCTGGGCCCAATTGGCTCATGCCGTAAGACAGTCCTGGTTATCAATAACAATACCTATACTTCCTAACAGGCTATAAATTGCAATAATCAGTCCCCGTCATTATGTATTGTGATTATTGGCAAAATTTGTTCACAAATACTCAATCTTCCTACGACCAAATTCGCCACTTCGGATGTTAGTTCAAAAAAGAGGAATATAAAACGCGTCCGAATTTTAATGCTTCATGAGGACCGAAGTATTTCAAGCAAAATTAGCGTCTTGGACCTGAAAATCATTGTTCAGAACATTCACCACTGAGTGTGCTTACAGAAAAAGAAGATAACCGTGTAAAAAAAAGCCTTATCAAAAAAAGACCTGAAAAATTATCCCCAATACCTTTTTAAGGATGATTTAAAAAGTCTAATTCGTGGGATAGTTTTTTGGGATAAATAAATTTATTCCTCCACGCGACAGAATTTTTATTTGTCCCGAATGTTTGAGAAAATCAACAGAAAACAATGAAGGGGGAGAAATAGCAGAAAGATGATAAAGTCCCTCGTAACTTGTATGAAAAGCAGAATAGAGGATTATCAAAGGGCATCATATCTCGTAGGGTGAAGGTTTTGAATGAAAAAAAATTAAAAAGCCAAGTATTGCATGGAATTCCACCCTCCTTTCATTTTTTTTGAGAGAGGAGAAGGGGGATGGAAAACACCGAAGAAAAATTATGTTTATTTGCTGGAAGACCGGAAGTGCAAGTGTGATGTATGAGATGAGAAAGATAGCAAAAACGTTCCGGTAAGATATGGTTTCAATCATTCATTTCTTTTTTCAAATGAAATATCTTAACCTTAAAAATAAACAACTTTTTTTTTCGCTTTCCTGTTTAGAAACATTTCAGTTTTGACTGCACAAGAAAGATGGAATTTAAGAAACGAAAGACTATTTCGTTACTTTTAAAAATGTTTACATCATGAGCATTTCCATTTCTACAAAAGCAATTAACATGTAGCTTTTATTTCGAAAAGTTTATTTAATCAATTGATAGTTATTGCATCTTATTGTATTCAGAAATCATTTCCTAAAAGCGTAATAAATGTTTTATCTCAATTCTTTTTCTTAATATCTTTACAGACCATTATATTAATTTTACTTGTTATATTTCAAACGTAAGTCTTACGTACTTAGATTATATTCAATAACTAAGATTATATTTCAAGAGATCTGTTTACTCATCTGATTTCAACAAGAATCACTGGGTCATAATAACTTAATTAAAATTCTGATTAAACAATTATCTCAACGTGAAAGTCGGATAATTACAAATTTTAGTACTTACGTATTATACCGTCGATCAATATCAAGCCAATTTGAAGCCACCGCCAATGCAGAAAATGTTGCCAAATTGTCTTTAAAATTCAAGGAAATGTTTTCCATTATTGGCTGCAGATCACGATATTTGGCGACGCCATTTGGTTTGACGAAATTAGTCGATGGTATAATGCGTAAATGCCCAAATTTTAATTACAGAATATAGTAATGCTACAGAACTTCATTAAAACTTGGGAATATTTATAGTTTAAGGTGTGTTGAAATTATCATTTGGCGTGGTATGAAAGCTTGGCATATGTGTGGTGCAAACCTCATTCACCAGAGTGAAGGCTTCGTCCTCGAATGTACCCATTCAAAATTAACAAATATCCGCTATTATCAATTTATTGCATCCAACATTTGTTGTAAAACATCGTATTCACAATATTTTTTGAACTTGTAACACTAAATAAATTCTTTTCAATCAAAAATCACAGATTGGGGATGGGCATAATGTAATCCAAAACAAGATTCAAAGTTATTCAAATGGTGTGAGATACCAAACATATTATATTCTGAATTTGAAACCAAATCGCTGTCACTCTTATATTACTCCTGCATTCTTGAGCAGAAAAAATGCCAAAAGAGAGAAAACGTTAGTCACGAGTAATCATTAAGCTAATTGTTAGTAGCTTCATAATAAACTCAATTGAACAAATTAGAATCATTCTTCAAAATTAGAGCTATTACACTTTCTACGAGGGAAAGGCAAAAAGTAAAGGCTTTTGCAATTTCTCTTTCCAAAGTTTGGCAACAGCGCTAGTATATATAGCTGAATGAGGGGTAGTCAGCAACACTTCTATAGAACGTATCACTTGTCTTTCGTCGTAGTCGTTGGGAGTGTAGGAGACCGTTCAACACGGCAGCTCCATTGTTGATCTGCACCAAGGAGGAAAAGAGGACAATGATTCGCTTTTTGTTTGCGGAATTTGTGATACCCGCGCTGGATACTAGCCATCCCTTTCAACATTATATTCTAAACGATGACGACTATTAGTGTGGTTGACGTCGATGGACTGCCCGATCTTTCGTCATCACTTATAGAAGTTCTTCCCTGTTTGAAACGTTCTATCCATTCGTAGAGCTTGCTTCACAATAAACAGCTGTCACCATACTGCGCTTGCATGCGACGAATAATTACAGGAGGTATTACACCATCCGCAAACATAAGAGAACCATTGCCCTCCTTGGTGCAGATTGACAATAGAGCTGCAATATTGAATGGTCTGCTACACTCCAACAACTACGAGGGAAGACGAGTGACACGTTGTATAGAAGACTTGCCGACTACCCCTCATTCAGCGCTGGGTACTAGCACTGTTGCATAACCTTGGAAAGAGAAATTGCTAAAGTCCCTTTACTTTTTGATATACCCTCGTACTGTTTTTGAAAATTGCAAAATCTAAATAAAACTCTTTCCTCCATATCGGTCATTTAATATCTAACCTGTATTTTTACTAACATGGAGAATTTGAAATATGAAATGTGTATATAAAATATCCAATATGCCAATGGAAATAAATTATACCGAATATATATATCTGACAAGTATGCTGATGAGAGTTACTAGATAAAAGTCAATACAAACCATAAATATTCCCTCACATTTTTGATTAAGTCGTCTAGACGCTATTTATTATCAATATCAGAAAAATGTCAAAATTTTATAGAATTCAAAAAGCGACTTCTATAGAAAAATACTTCTTGAAAAACGAAATTTATATATATACATATATGAAGTACTTTTAATTTTATTATTTACTTTTTAAAAGCTTGTTTAAAGTTTTAGATGGTTTTCTGGGACTGGAGAAAGGTTTTCTGTAAGTAAAGATAGATTTCACATTCCGAAAAATCTCTTTTTTCCAAGAGAATTTAACATGTAAACTTTTTATTTTTTATTAGATAAGTCTGGATGGGGATTTCTTCAAGGAAAAGCAATTGTGAATTTAAAATTTATTTTATTGGAAGAATAAAATGTTATTTTAATGCAAGTTTAATAATTATTTAATTCTTTCAAATACAGGGTGATCGCAATTTAAGTTCCACTTTTAAAATGCTGTACAAAAAGAGAGAACCACTGTTCAAAATGACTTCAAATTTGAATTGAATATATTTGTAAAAGGAGGGAACGGTATGACATAAGAAAAAATTATTGACGTTTTCATTGTTGCTTTTTATACGGTTTTTGGCCAAAGAACAATTAAAAACTGATTTTTCCATCCAACGTGGAGGATGGGTTTTTCACTAACAGTGCAGCAACTGCTAAATGACTTGGGAGCCATTTTTTTCGTCATGAACCAGAAACAACCATGCACAATGAACAGTACAATTGCTTTAAAGTGCAACTCATGCCAAAACCGTCGTAATTTGATTCAAAATATCACTTGTAGCCGAATCCACTTTCGTTATGACGCTTATAGCCACAGTCTATTGATAAATTTTGGAACTTTTTCTTTCATGCCATACTGTTTCTCTTCTTTTACAAGTATATTCATTTCAAATTTGAAGTCATTCTGATCAGTGGTTCTCTCTTTCTTTTTTTACAGTATTTTGAAAGTAGAACTTTCATTAGAATCACCTTGTACATACATTATTTTCTATCGAATGGATCCCAATTTAAATATATTGGCGATTAAGGAGAAAAAGAAATCGAGGTTAATAGTGACATTCCTGTATAACAGGAAAGCTATTCTTTAAACATAAAACGATTATGCGAATTTGATACATTTTTAAAAACTGAACACAGGGTGTGTGGAATGTGAGTGTTTACAGCTTAAATTACCTGTATCCTGATGATGGCCACATAGTAAATGTAATTACGCATTTTTTCCCTGCAGAATCCAAAGCTGTCGTTAGATTTATAATTGCTGTTGCACTTGTCAGGTGCAGATAAAATTTCAAATTTGATTATTGGGGTAAAGCTATTAAAATATAAAAATTCTGCAGAAAGTTTCTCAAAAAAAAAATAAATAAATAAAAATATTATACGTATACCTAAAAAGCGGTAACTTTTTAACTATTACTTGCATTATTAATGTATAAATAAATGTGTACTTTCTAAAAGAAAGTTTCTATAAAAAACAAAAGTTTTCAACAGTGAAGAGCATGAGCTGATTGGTTAGAAACACTTAATTGCATTTAGCATGTGACTATGACGTCAAATGAACTTTGCCCATTACATTAGCATATTATAAGAGAATACATACATATAATTTTAATTTTTAACCTACTTCTATAGTTTAACCTTTTAATCTATTTCAAAAAGTAGACTATTAACACCAAGAACAAATTAATTATTTTACTCAATGCATTTTTATCCACTAATATTGTCAGTAATTAATAAAAATTGTAAGCTTTATAAAACAAACTGGCCAAATAAGTGATTTTATTATTTTTTTATTACTGTAACACTACAGTTTATTTCTTGAAAGAAAAAAAAAACCCCATCTGTTTCCATACTTACACCGTTTTCGAAAAAACCGATTTATTCGATTTCTACGTTATTCAGACAAAAATCTTTCAAATGCCAGTCTCTCAACTACTTCAAAATATCTCACATTTATTTTCAACCGCGCAACTCTCATGAATTTGATAAAACTCACCCCCTTTTTTATACCGAAATATATCAAAATGCAAACAATTCTAAAACGAAAGCCACAATCGCGTTCACGGCTGTATTTCCCATGAAAGTTGAAAGTTAAAAAAAAAAAAATAGCGCATGCAAATATCTCGCGATTCGTAAAAGACAAGGACATTTAAATTGAAATTTCTTGTAACCGCAAAGTGGAAAAGTTCCCAAGGCCGCGGAAAACGGATAGTTCGGATCACCGCTTTCAGAGGAAGGGAAAGGAGATGGAAAATAATAATAATAAATAATATAAAAAAAGGAGGGAAAAAAGAGAGACCCTTTTAACCAGATTGGGGTGGCGAAAGCGCAGATACAGGACAGCAGCTGTCACATTGTCTTCAAATGCGAAGAATCGGATTTCTTTCAAATTCAATGGGGAAGCAGGGAGGAAGAATAAGCTTTCCGTGTTATGTCAGAAGCAGAACAGAATTCAGTAGCAGTGCCCTGATCGTGGAATGGACAAATCGTTCCAGGAAAGTGGCAGGAATCAACGGGGATATATCCGAGAGGATGGACATTGGTGCACGCGATAAGGAAACATATATCCAAAAGGACAAGGAGTTTAAGTGTCAAAAGTTAGATTTTTAGCAGCTGAAATTGCATTTTATGCAATTTTTTAAAGGTTCCAAAGTAAAACAAGTAATATAAAAAAATTTTTTAGTCAATTCCTACTTAGATCCACAAAGAAAAATTTTATTTTAGCTACTGTTTATTAAATAATTACATTTAATATAAATATGTATATACATAGGACAGAACCACAACATTAATGGTAATTAATTATTATTATTATCATTAAAGTATTGTATTGTCATCCAAAACAATCGTGTATATAAAATTTCAGTTCAATTGAATTCTTTAAAACGTGAGAAAAGAACCTTTTCCAAGTTTTGACACAAGTCACCAAAATGGTCGCTAAGTCGCCAACGTGGCTGTATTTCTAATTCTTTAAATAATTAGTTTTAATCAATTAACTTTTCTTAATTATAACTAAATCATTGTATTGTCATCCAAAATAACCATGTACATAAAATTTCAGCTCACTTGAGCGCTTTAAAATGCATTTTATTAACTATTGATTAAAACTAATTATTTAAAAAAATTATTTATAAAACTAATTATTGATTAAAACTAATTATTTAATTACTAATTATTCCACCAAGATAAATAAATAAATATATAGAGTGCGAGCTAATAGTAGGAATTGGAAAAAAAAAAAGCATAATTGGTAGATTAGTAGGCGTGCAGACTGACTGGCTCTTTTGCTATTTATGAATATAAAGATCTTATGAACATGCATTTTTTTCAATATTATTCGACAAACATTGTTATGAAAATCTCGTGGTAATGTTAATAGTCAAGTAATTTATTTTTCTTGAAAAATTGACACAAAGCCACCTTTGTGGGAGAGTTAGTATAATATTGTAACGTTTGAGAAAATTAATGGGGTAGCGTGAGAGTTAGAAATTAAAGAATTTATTTATGTCCGAGCTATTAATTACATTAGAACATTTGAATTGAAGTTATCCATAATGCTGATTATTTCATTAGTTCAGAATATGTTATTTGTGAGGGATGAGGCAACACAACCGTCCTCTTTTGGTGTTTCAGCGAACTGCCTTTCCCCTCCATGGTCTTGGGATTGGGAGGTTTTTTTTCTGACACCTCAAATTAGAGCCGTTGGGTTTTTCATGACTATTGGTTTTGACATGGTGTCAGATCAAAAGATCCCGCAATATTTAGGGGTGCATATGTGCTTAAGAACGGTGTTATTCTATCCACAAAAAAAGAAGCCGATATTTCAGATGTGTGACACGAAAGCGTCACAATATGCATTGAAAAGATTATTTTCAATATATATTAATAAATAAATACGAAAATTCCCTCTCGTCGATCATCTCAATGAATCTTTAAAAATCGCAAATGTAAAAAAACATATTTTTATTAAAAACTTAAATATTCTTTTTAATCCTATACTCGTTCCGACTCGGTCATAAGTGGACGAGCAACCCAATAAGTATAGAATGATAAAAAAAAAGTCATCAAAAGCATAGTCAACATAAATAACATTTAAATACATATAGCTTAAAACAGCAGGACATATGTAGAGATGATCGTCCCAGTCATGGTTACAAAGTGGGCAGGAGTTAGAATCTGCCATTCCCATTCTATACTGGTAATCATGTAAAAAGTCATGATTAGTAGCAAGTCTAAAACGGACCACACCAACTGCTGTAGGCAAGAGACCAAAAATTCTTGTTGATGTCTTCAAAAATGAGTTCTCTTTCTTCCTTGAAGCCCTCTCTATAAGCAGGTTGGAAAATTTGGATCTAATGGGGCTCGATATAAAACTCCTTATACGCTGCCAAGAAAAAGAAGGACCTGACTGTGTCCTATGGAATCCATTCTTGGCAACATATAAGCCCTACATTTTCAAATATCCAGCGTTGACCTGGGATCCAATGCAGTTCTTTATATTTAACAATCTATTTTCTCCTTGCAGATCCTGGAAATTTTTCATTCACAGTGATTGGGAATTTTTAAGTTCGTAATTGCCACTTTGGAATCCTTGGTAATTGCCTCCTTTTCATACTGTTCCATCTTGTCTGTGGCTAAAGAAATGGCGCCCTCTAGCAACCACTACATTTTAGTACAGGCCAGGCAAGGAAAAAATGTGATCGCTATGAAAAACCATCCACATTCTTCGTTCATTATTTTTGTTAATGAAGAGTTGTCTTTGTGTAGCCTAACCTAACTTATGAAATAGTTGTTACACTAAAGAAGACTTCATTGAACCCAATCTCGAATTTACCACTTTAGTTCAAACTTTAACGTTCAATGCTCTATAGTATATTTTACTAGAAATAAATGTAAGAAATAAACAGCATTTAAAATTTGAGCCCACACCAGTCACACTACAATACAGGATTGGAGATGAACTACAAAACCAATAAAAAAGAAAAGCCGTGTAGGTTTTTTAGCAATGAATTCTCAAACGATATATTAAGAAATTATACGCCCATTTGTGACGAATCTTTACGGCACATTTCCACTAATACTCTTAGGCGTCTTTGGGAATTGTAAATTCGCGTACATTTCCAATCACCTCTAAAAGAAGAAAATGTGGTATGTAAAGTAGATAAGGTATTTAAGGAGAGCGTGGTAGGTTAGCGTAGAGGAAGGCGATTGAGTCAGCAGAAGTGGTGTCAACGTTTAGAGGATTCAATTGGTTTAAGATATTAGAGTATTGCTGTTAGCATTCAGCGAAGGAACCTTAGGAGGTTAATATACCTGAAGAGATTATAAGTACAACCAGGTGATATATTCTAGCTTCATACCGCCTAGCACAAGCGTTAGTTTAATAAAATTAGTTCAAGTTTAATGAAAGCTAATAATTCAAGTTGCGTGTATTTCTCAGACCTCCTATTATGGTAAACCCATTCGATATTGAGAGTAGTTATTGATTAATTTCATATTTCGTAATTTAATTTAATATTAAATGTAAATCCCTTTTTGAAGTATACATATAGTCTAATATTTGTCATTAGAAGTTTGATATTTTGAACTAAGCGAATACATGTAATTTATTATTATACAAATGGTGTCTGGTCATTCTTTGCCTCAAGTTAATAGTGTCCAGGGTGGAACCCAAGAGGTTCTCACACATTTACTGTTTTTCTTCATGAAAGATAAATTCCTTGTAACCATTTTTAATTTTTACTAAACGAGTTCTCTTAGAAGGAATAAGCCATAAGAGAAATTAACTTCAATAACAATTTTGAAGCATACAATCTGCCTCGAAATGAGTTAAGACAAGAAATCAAATGAGTTACATCAGCGGTTCTCAAACTTCCGATCGCCCCTTCCCCCACCTTTACGTATCAGCTTGACATCTCGTACCACCAAGATTTTAAACACCCCTTCCTGACTCCCAACATATGGCTAAATGATTTAAGAGCAATTTAGTGATCTAGTGTAGGATGGCATACCTTTCAATTTTACCACGAGGCCATTGTCTATAAATGAGAGAAATCTTAACATTAAAAGAGAGAACTTCGAAGGGCACCTCTAGACAGGCGCTGGGGACCGCCGGGGGTCAACGGTCAACAAATTAACCCTTTATCTACCGCATTATGGTTGACTGCAGTTTTTTTCATGCAAAAGAAATTTTTTTGGATAACTACAATGAAATCTAAGGGATATACATGAACAAAATATTCAACTTTGAGAAATTTAATCCGTTAGAGCTAATTAATTAATTAAAGATATTCGACTGCAAAATTAATTATATACACTTAAGCTGTTAACTTAAAATAAATAGTCAAATCGTTTTCTAAGATCTTCATTAACATACAAAAAAAAGACACTTAAATTTTGACATTAACTATTTTTTCGGGACAAAAATGATAAACGTCGCAATCCGCTGAAAACGCAATTTCTGCTATCACACTATTCGCCTTCCCCGCTAAAATTGACCATGGTTCAAAATTACGTCGTCCATCGCCAAAAGCCCTCGAGTAGCTGAACAGTGCGACGTTAATATTCACTCACTCACTCGCTAAAATACTCATCATAGAACCCGTGCTGCCTTATATCTTGGAAGAGTGGATTTTAAAGAATATTCCTGCTCAGTATCGTCAGAATATTGGTGAAAATGGTTATTCTATGTAATTTTAAAGTGAGTGGTACTTATAAGTACCGTCGGTAGATAAAGTGTTAAGAACCGCTGAGTTAGACACTACATGAAAATCAAAAGTACATTACACTTCAACGTTACGCACGAATTATCGAAATAATTACGAAAAAATGAGAAGCAGAAATGACTCCAATCATCTCAAAATGATTTCATTTAATTATATCACACTCATTCTCAACTAATTTCAATAAATAATAACTAAATGGAGTCATTAGCGATCATTAATACGCCAACCACGACATTACACTGGAAAAGCATTATAATTTAAAACGCAGCAATTCTAAACCCATAAAAAATGCACTCGCCCATATTACCCGTCCCTGTCTCACCACTAAATTTTGAATCCGACCCAAATACCCAAAGTGACCAAAATAATGTAACCACATTCTGACAGACTTATCTTCGTCAGAGAGATAAAGCGGAACGGGGGAAAAAAAAGAACACAGAATATTTTTTGGAAAAGTTGGAGAAAAGGAAAAAAAGACCTCAGAGTTGGGTAGAAGTAGCAGCTGTAAGCAGGAGTAGTGAGCCTGATTCGAATCCTTTACCTTAGAGCGGTACGCCGTAAACAAGGGTGAAGAATGTTTTATAAAAATCCGTTCTTTTCTCGAGGAAGCTCATCTGAATGGGTTGGTAGCCTTACATAAAATCTAAATAGGGAGGGAGAGGGCGCAGCTGAGGCGGAAGATATGGAAGCAGATCCGTCATGCATGATCGTCTGAAGAAAAGAGGCACGGGAACCGGCTACTTATTGCTTTCTTTCGGCAATCGGCGTGACCCGTGCCGGCGACGCTGGGGGAGCGTCCGCCTATTGCAACATCGAACGAACATCGATTCAGGAAAAAGATGTTCGTTTTAAAATTTTTTAAGGCAGATTTAAAATCAAAGGAAAGATACTCCCTATGTTTCAAAATAGTTGCTATATTTGAATCCTTTGTACGATTATTGATGCTGATAATTTTATGATTTTGTTTAAACATTTATCAGAAATTTCAGGGTGCTATGCTATCAAATCTCAACATTCACTTACCAAGCATTCTCTTCTTCCCTCTTTAAATCAGTACAAAATTAGTTTAAAAAAATTCAGGGTTTGCACACCGTAAGGACCAGTTCTCGCATAAAACTACTTTTAGCTAACATATCAGATGGAATAATATATATATATATATATATAGAAGGGAAAATAATCTTTCTCTGATATACTGGTAGTAGAGTCCTTAGAGAATGGGGACGCTTTAACAGCTGTCGCAAGCCGGTGGTAAGTGATTAAAATTTTTGATGGTCCGCAGGAAAACTGGGATATTATTTATATGTTTATGAAAATGCTGTTTCCAAAACGACGAGTAACAAAACGCACTACGGGATACAAAGACGTGAATATTTGCGTCCCCCTGCAAAGTCAGGTTTTGGGGACCCCAAGCCGGATCTTAAGCAGTTGGCATCGCTCAGGCTTTGCCCCCCACCACGGTAGGGGGGTACGATACGCCACTGATGGTGGGGGTACGATACGCCACTGACCTGGGCCTCTAAACAAATGTAAGTCCCATCTGTGATCCTTAAAAGTAGACAGTGCATAGAATACGTTGTCAGTACGAACAGTAGCGCACACAGAAATTTTTCAGGGGGGGAGGGGGGGTCCGGGGTTGAAAGTTCACCATTCTTGCATCATGCTCCTTTTGATTTTTTCGACTTCAAGGAACAAAACACAGTAAAAAAAATAATGATTGAATAAATAATTAGCATTAATTAATAAAATGAATGATTAATAACAAATACTTAAATAAATTTTACGTACTATATACTTAGAATTATAATCAATCGGAAAAAAATCAAGGGCTTTTTTTTGGGGGGGTCCGGACCCCCAGGATCCCCCCCTGTGTGCGCCATTGCGTACGAACAATAACCCTAAAAAATTAAATTTGCATGACTTACAATCGCACAAACCAGCTCGACCGACTACTAGCTTTTGACTAATGAGTAATGATGGTAGGTCCAGACTTGTACGTGGATAACGGTCATCACAGGTAGCCAGTTGACATATCATCCGAAATTCCCAGTTTTTCGGAGAATGCAACTGGAATTAACATTTGAAGTTGAAATTGTTCGAATTATAATCTTATTAAGGTTGGGCCAAGAACAAGACAATGCCCCTATTGCGGCTGAGGCTCTGGGCCCATGCCTTAACATATGATAGAATATTGATGATTTTTTTTTAAAAAAAAGTTTAGCTATTACTTTTAGCGAAATTCCTTTTGAGTTTGGAGTCGTCGGAGTATCTAGCGACATTTGAAAGTGAGGGCACAACCATGGTAAATTGGCGGCGGGCCACTTTAATCTGTTAATATTGCTTTGCGTTACCAGCTTGTTCTTGCATTTCGTTAAGTTTCTTTTCAGTGATATGGAAATGCAAATAGACTTAAATAAGTGACAATATAGTTATAGATGTCAATCATATTAATTATCCATCAAAAATACAAAATTATACATCTAGATAAGGTCTTTGGTCTAAGAAGTTTTAAAGGTTGTGTGTGTGTGTGACGACCGCTGCTCTATTAACAACAAGTATAAACATGAACGCACGCAGACTACTTTGATGGGAGAGCTTTTTACATAAAAAACAAACAAACAAAACATGTAAATGAAAGCGTCAAGACATAATTTTTGCACTGAAAATTAAAAATCTATTGATGTGTGGGCAGTTGCGTAATGTACACCCGCACATTGCGGGGGGCGGGGCAGAGCTTGACTGACGCTAAGTACGTATTTGGGCTTGGGGCCCAAAACCTGAATTTGCAGGGGGCCTTTAATACTCTCCGTTACGCCACTGGGCTTAAGGAATGCGTTTTAACAAAATAGATGGTAAACTAACGCCCACGTGTTACTCTATATTAATGCTATTTTCTGACATGGTCCCACAATCACGAAAAATGTAATAAGTATTTTAATGAACATCTTTTTCACAATTACGTTTACCCTTAATCTTTCTCCAAAATTTTATCAAATATATCATCTCCTTTACCCTTCGGAGGAACAATATTTAATAGACACATTTTTAATTCGTTAACACACGTTGTGTGAAATCCTCGACCTACCTACATCGAATCCAATCGAAGTTGAACAAGGTGTCACACTGAGGATGCAGCCCCCTGCTCAAGGCGAGAGTAACAAAAGTCGATTGGCGAAGGAAAGAAAAAGTGGCTTTGAATTAACTTCCCGCAGGAGCCCCCCTCCCGTTATTTAGACAGGACGTGCATCGTTTTCGCTAGGGTATAGAGATATCTTACCCCAGAATGGGGCCTCCTTAAGGCGGCAAACAAGGGGCGGGACTAAATGAACTGGCAATGTTTCTATTAGGTCGGATGGGCTTGGTTGACCTAACAGGGAGTCGTTAATCGATTTTGCATCTGTGGTCAACGGAATTCTTCGGTAATCGGATGGCACCGCTTGACCATTTGCTTTAAGTACGGATACTGACGTGGATGATTTTATCAGAACGTTAACTATAAAAGACCTTTCTTCATTCGATTTTTATCATCAATACCATGTTATGAGAGATTAGGTATTATCAGAAGAAGAATTATTTTTGCTTTTGACACGTTTAATTATAATTTAACATAGTCTATAACACTAAGAAATTGCAATGCCAGTAAAGAACAATTATATTATTGCAGAGTTATTGTGATTTAAATAAGCCCCCACTTGTTTAAACAAGTATGGTAATTACATGCTTGCATATTCAGTTAATAATAGTTAACTTAAGAGAGATACTTGTGATTGACTCTTATTTATGTTTTAAGTTTAACAGTAATCCAGATCAAAATACATGCAACAGATTTTATAATATGCACTTTTTATTAGGTAGTGAAATTTAACCCATACATTTTTATTACTGTTCAAAATCACATCAAAACCATAGAACACTTAAAAAATTTGAGAAAATTAAGTTCAAAATCAGATAAATCATTGCAAACCTATCAACAAAAATAATCCAATAATTCATTTACTCCGGTTCGGTTATATGTCAAAATATGTCAATCTTGAGGAAGGGGGAGGGAGATCGCAAAATCAATACTTCACTGTTGATTTAGAAGACTTATCATAAGTGCACGGCTATGTGTAGTTTCAAGCCATTTTCAGGATTTCAAACATTGTCCATCGACATTTATATTAATTAGCGAATCTTTAAGCTAAAGTCAAAATTCGTTAACAAATTTTAATTTTAGCAGCATTCGAAGCGACATTACAAATTTCAAAATATTCCACACACACACGTGCTTACTACATTTCTAAATTAATTTGTTTTTATTCCGTAACAAGTGAGTGCGATATGATTTTCTTTACAAATCTTTCTTCTCTATTAAGGTATAATTATCACATTTATAGTTCTTTACGAATTTCCAACATTGCCAAAACCTTCCTATACCGGTGCTAATGTATTATATACATTGCTACGCAAATTGTCGTTCGAGGATTTTATGCAAATCAGTCGCAAGAGCAAGGCAGTTCTTCAGGAGTGCGATGGAAATTTATTGTCGAAAAACAATCCTTTAAATACAGTAGCTATATTCGCATAATAAATCTCAGGCCTTCACACCTTCTACAGTGCACAAACACAACTATCAGTGTCTGAAATACAAGTATGCTTAAGGATTATTCACGAGTACTCGCTCGTCGACTCTTCACGGTCAAATTAATACTACTCTGCAATGGTCAAAGCAAGACTAACTCAGTTTCGGCAAGTAACTCCCTTTTATAGGCCTCACAGATCTTTCGAGAAAAATCCGCTTGCGTCATTAGGTCGCGTTATTAGTAGATTTCTCCACAAATTTCCAGAAGAATCCATAGGGTCACGAACTCGCTAAAAGTGGTTGCCAAGTGACCAAAACTGATGCCAACTTGGTTCTATCGCCAAGATTCCATTGAATCGCCATTATAATGTAAGGAACGGTGTTGCTCTTGCAAATATTACAATCTATACATATAAATAAAAATGAAGTGTCTGTTTGTAATTGGAAATTAACAGCTTTTTACTAAATGCATTTAAAAGTACATACGGTACTAATATGAAAAAATCAATTTTTAAAATTTTTGTCTGTCTGTCTATTTGTTCCGGCTAATCTCTGAAACGGCTGGACCAATTTTGACGAAACTGTCACTGGAAGATAGCTCATGTTATAAAGAATAACTTAGGCTACTTTAATTATAGGGGGAAATTAGGGTTCCGCGAGAAAATAAAATTAAAACGAATGAAATGGAGAACAATATCCGTTTCAAATAGGGATTATTTATTTCAATAGGGATTATTTTTATTCATTAAAGATTATTTTTAGTCAATAGGGATTGTTTTATTTCGCGAGACTTCTGTCTCAACGTTTCTAGCAGTTATATCAAACTTTTTTGTTTGATTAGGTTACTGACACTCGCGATTTTTCCCGAATGATTTTAAACAGTCATCACACCATCGACACTTTCAAAGGTCATGCATCTCTCTTACCCTTGCTTGCGGTTTCGTTTGTGTTCGTTTCGCCCTACCCAGTCCTCACCCCATCAACGGTGTCAAAGGTCACGCCCCCCGCTTGCAGATTCGTTTCATCCTACTGCTATTTAGACCTGTTTTGAACTGTTGCATTCAACGTTTATAATCATTCCAATGATTTCATTATCTTTCAAGAACACTGAGCAACATCAATTTTTCCATAACATAGACAGCATTTAAACTTAAATTAGGAAGTTTTTGGGTTTTACGTCATTTGACTTCTCACAAGGCTCCGCATTTAAATAGAGGTAAGCCAATTTTATACCTCTATTGTTTATTTCATTGCCAAACACTGCACAAAGCTGTCACAATAAATGTTTGTCTTGCAAGAATGATTGTACAAGTGTGCGGTGGAGGTGGCGATCGCAGAGCCAACAGGTTTTATTTAGTTAAGTAAGTAGATAGTTGTTTCTAAAATAAATATTTTTAATTACGTTTTAAGTGAAAAACTGCACTTACACCCTTAAATTAAGTAAGTTTATTCAAAACTGTAAACTATTCATTTATCCAGCGCAATATCTATACATATAAATAAAATGAATTGTCTGTTTGTAATTTGAAATTAACAGCTTTTTACTAAATGCATTTAAAAGTATATACGGTACTTATATGAAAAAATCACTTTTTAAAATTTTTGTCTGTCTGTCTCTCTATTTGTTCCGGCTAATCTCTGAAACAGCTGCACCAATTTTGATGGAACTTTCACTGACAGATAGCTAATGTTATAAGGAGTAACTTAGGCTACATTTATTTTTTAAAAAATTTGGGTTCCGCGGAAATAAAATTAAAACCAATGAACAATATCCGACTCAAATAGGGATTATTTTTATTCATCAGGGATTATTTTATTTCGCGAGCCTTCTGTCTCAACGATTTCTAGCAGTTATATTAAACCTTTTTGTTTGATTAGGTTGCTGCCACTGGCGATATTTCGGGTCCATGTCCTTTGATCCTAATAATTTTACAGTCCTCACCCCATCGAGAGTATCAAAGGTCATGCGGCCCTCTCACACTTTGCTTAACAAAAAACAAAGGAAAAAAAAGTAAAACGAAAAGAAACATTGATTCACAAAGTAGAAGCATGACATTATACTTATAGCATAGGTATTTCTTTACGTGGAATATATAATTATTGAAGTTTTCGTAAACTCTGCGAATTGAATAAACACTTTTTTGTTAAATTCCACGCGAACGAAGTCGCGGGTAACAGCTATTTAACATAAAATAAATGCATCAGAAAGTAATATTAACGTATTACACATCCAGATACAAATTTTTTACATCATTTTAATGTGTTTATTACACTAACAATGTGTTAATTTTGCTGAGCAGAAGGAAGGTGTTTTCAAAGATCGATCCATAAGAGAGTTACGGAGCGTTATAAGTAAAAAAACCCTTTTTACTAGCTATTATATCTACAGACTTAAAATTTAGCAAACGTGATTTTTTTTCATCTGAGATATGCAAAAAGCTTTTTTTTTTGTTTAATTTACAATTCACGTAGAATTAACTCATTAAAAACTTCTTTATCCTTCAGTCTGTATTGCTTAAATTTTCAATTCACCCGTGCGAAGAACGGGTATACCAGCTAGTTTTAACATAAAATAAATACAACATAGAGTAATATAAACGTATTACACATCTAGATATAAATTATTTATTACTATATTTCAAATATTCATTACATAAAATATTCGTAACAATATATTCTCATCTTCGCAGTTCAGTGGTATAAGCAAATATCAGGGAAGGTTGTGGCCAGCCTTAAAACTATGCTAAATCCTACAATTTTAGTTCCTAAGGCAAAGAGTTTGCTATTATACTACTGAGGCTATCTTATTTTTGATCTATATTATCTTCTTATATTTCTACTTATTGCTTTCCTTTATTAAATTTACGTCAATTAAATATATGATAATTGATTATATATGTACCAGACCTCTTCGTCTTGCTTCACCAAAATATTTGTTCGTTAATACACAGATTGGTAGAAATCACAGAGAAAAGCATCTTATTGTGAGAATCAACAGAAATGTAATAATAATTGCTGCTTTTCATAAATTTTTAACATAATTATTCACATTCTTGACACACAAATAAATATATGCTTGCAGTGAATAAATACAAGATTGTGTGTGTGCATAAAAACTAACCAAAGAAAAGTAAATACACAAAGACAAGGGAAAACATTCAAATAGACTCTTAGCAACCAACCCGAGCCATTTTGTGATTATTCTTTGAATATACTCGTAGTATACAAAATTAAATATTGTCTCCCAACACATAAAGAGACTAACAAGCAGGAAAAAAAAGAGGAAAGAACAAACTTCGAAATGATTAGCGACACAAAAATTTATTATTTAATCATCGAGGAACATAATTGCTCTAACAAAAAAAAAAGAATTAAAAAAAAAAGATACAAATATTTAATGCACCAATTTTATGAGTGAAAAGCAAAATAGAGAACAGGTTTTTTCTGTCTCATTTTTTCTTTTAAAGAAATGGAATAACTAAAAGGGACGGATTAAAAAAGTAGACTTAATTAAAAAGAACAAAGAAAAATTTCTACGTTAGAATATTTAAGTTAATCTCTCATTAAGGAGTTAGAAAGTAACTCTCCAATAAAAAAATAAAAATAGAGCTTTCTTTAAAATAATTTCAAATGCTGGATTAAGTCGGTCTTTGAATTCTGATGCGAAAGATAAACAAAGGATATGCTAAACGACTTGGAAACTACGCAAGGAGTGATCTCTGTGTATATAAAATTTTTAAAATTGATATAATTATAAAACAATTTATCTCAAACAACATTTTTGTTTATAATAATTGAAAAAATTAGCAATAAATACCAATTTTTGTTTGCCTTTATTTTAGTCAGTTAATTTTCCATGAAGTTAATGTAGAATTAATCCCCAGAGTTCTTTGATTGTCTAGCATTGTTGAATTAAGAACGAACGAATCTCTCATTAAATTAAATAATACACGGCTCATAATTTGATAAAAACAATCTTAAAAGTGAACTTCAACTTGAGGTAAATAAGATAACATTAAAACAAGTAATATAAAAATATTTTTTTAAGTCAATTCCTACTTAGGTCAACAAAGAAAAATTCTATTTTAGTTACTTTTTATTAAATAATTACAATTAATATGAATATGTATGTATATGACAGAATCACAATATTAAGTGGCAAAATAGAAAGCGATTTTCCATATCATTTTCCATTTTTCTTTTTATATAGGGTAGTTGGACTACTATTTTCTTTATAGTTACTATTTATTCGCTCATTAAAATTAATTATTCCAATAAAATAGTACAGTAAAAAGAAATCACATCCTCAGAAATTAGGCCGTCCAAGGTGGGATTCGAACCCACGACCATTGGATTAGAAGTCCAACGAACTATCCATTGCGCTACAGGGACACAACAAGCGATTTTCCTTTTTATATATGGTGTTGGACTATCATTTTTGTTTTTTACTTTTTGTTCATTAAAAATAGAATTAAGGAATTAATATTTGAAAAACTTATTAACATTAAGTGTCATCAGCTACATGTTTAAAAAATGTATTTGAACTTGAGTGGATAAATAAAAAGTATTTTACTATCGCGATTGAAAATTTGAACAAGATATATAGGAAGAGTGTGAGCTTATAGTAGGGATTGAAAAAAATGTAATAAAACAGGTTGGTTGCAAGAGGTAAGGTTGTAACAAAGAAAATTTGCGAAGTTAAAAATTGATTTGAGACTAAATCGACGTACTCAAAAATCTAAATCCACGTTTTCTTACAATGGTGGTAAGCTGTCATTTCTACTTTGGAAATAATTTAATTCACATAATCTCTTCCCCTCCTCACGTCCAAGAACGCCATTGGATATTAAACTAGAAGATGCTGTACATTTCAGCACTTGCATAAACAAATTCAGGAAGTAATTGAGATCGCTCAAAAAAGTAGAATCGACGAACAGGATAAAATCACCTACAAAATGAAATAACTACAAATAAGTGTGAGCTTGACACCTTATACAGGGTGTTGCCGAATTCGACCAATAAATAGAGAGGGGTGATAGTAGATAGCATAGAGACGACAAATCAGCACAGAAACATGGGGTCGCAAACCACGTTTAGTTGGAGTATGATGTACAGGGGAATGAAAAAGGGCATTAAAAGGTAATAAATGCATTTATTAGACGTAAAGCATCACAGGTCGACATTCGAAGTGCAACTACAAGTGCTTGTACAGGAATCGTGCGAAGTTGTGTCTGGGTAGGACATACCACAGCCGACATCGACCGACGAAGGATTTTCGAACGCTTTCAAATAAATCCGATTGCATTCCTGATTTCGAAATTTGATGCTTTGTTCGTATTGTAAATATGCTTCACGTCTAATAAATGTATTCCTTACTTCTTATTTCCCTTTTTCATTCTACACCCTGTACACTCGGAGGGTCAAACTGGCGGCCCACAACGAACAATTTGCGGCTTGATCAATATATCGGTACACTATACACATAATAAAAAAAAATTTCTCCCGAAATAGCAAAGATAGTAGCTGAAAAAAGACATCAAGGGTCAAAACGTAAACATTAAATCTTTCTTGTTCGTTTATACATGTTTATTATAATGTATTAATTTTTTTGGCCCAATTTAGATTTTGAGAGTTTGACATTCTTGCTGTACACCCAGTGGCGTACTGAAAACATTTGGGCTCTCCTTGCAAAGTCAGGTTTTGCCCCCCCCAAGTTGGATTTTACAAAGGGTACGTACTTGGCAGCAGTCAGGCTTTTCCCCCTCCCCCGATGCGGGGTGTACGTTACGCCACTGTGTACACCCTGTGAATTACTACGACTAAACGTGGTTTGTGATCCCATGTTCTATGGCGGTGATTTGTCGTTTCCATGCTGCCTACTATCAACCCTTCTGAATTTGTCGGTCGAATTCAACAACACCCTGTACACCTAACCAATTAAATATTATAACATCAATGAATTGAATGGAAAATTAAAGACAAATATTGTAATTTTCTTAAAAAACTTTTTGTAAATTTCGAACGCAACTATTCTGATTTTGAGTCTCTTTTGATTCTTAAGCACACACACAACTTCTGTTCATAAAATATATTTTTTGCAATTAATTATACTCGTGCGTAAAAAATAACTGTTAATTACATCAGTTACATTTTACACACACACAATTAACTATCTTCATACATATCTAAGTTTTGTTAAATTTAAAGATATATATCTTACAAAGGTGTACTATTTATGAGAGTAAGTTAATTATTACTTGTAAAGGGATTTCAAATCTCAAGTCAGCAAGCATGCAAATGAAAAACTGCATCTTTTAATCTGTAACTGAATCTATTTCTCAAGCCTCAATGTTTTACGATGATCACTTCAGAACACAAAAGCAAACAGATAACAATATCAAGTAGTTGATGCGAAGAACTTAAATGCATGATAATTTTAAAAGATATATAGATTCGGCAGCTGAAATTACATGGGAAGGATTACAAAAGGAAAACGAAACATACGAAATTGATGAAAAGGGAATTTTTCTCCGATGAGATAATCACTTGGATCGAAAGCATGGTTCACTCACTGTGGTGATAGCCTTCAAATGACATAATGATCAAGGGAGAGTACTTTACAAATTGTTTCTTGATTTGGTATTCAGCGTATCTATTACGGCGAATTTGATTGTTGTTTTATACTAGTTGAGAGTTAGTTGAAATGTTAAATACGAAAAACTGGGAATAAATAAATAAATAATAATTTTAAAAACAAGGCATGTGGTCATAAAGGAAAGATTTCACATTTCTAATATTATATAAAACTTGTTATATATAAACCCCACCTTTATATCAATTCAAAAGCTGTCCTCAGTCAGCACTGTTTATACCACATCACACATTCCATTTTTTTAAAGTTAATTTCCAAAATCTACATGAGATTCTTCTATGTTTAATATTCAACATTCAATCAATCTAGCTAGTAGAGATTAATAATAACTATATACCGTAAAATCCGGCGTATAACGCGCACCTATAATTTCAAGCTGAATTTTTTAATTTTTAGTTACATTCGCCGTATAACGCACCCCCCCCCCCTTTTGAATGAAGAAATCTGAAATATTAGTATACATTGCTTTTATGTTTTGAAATCATTTACACGAGGTATTATCCCAGACTTTTGAAAAATAGTATACTTCTAGAACTACAATTCTTTTAGTTCATAAGGCAGGTAGTTTCTTAACAGTGTTTCGATATAAACAGTGTTTTGATACATCTAAAAGTAATTTTTTTTAATGCTCATCTCTTGTTATTTTTAAAGCTATCGTTTTTATACCAGGCGTATAAGGCGCACCTATTGGTTTCGATCTTATTTTTTGAGTTCAAAGTGCGCGTTATACGCCGGATTATACGATATAGTTGCTTTGTTTTATCAGACTTATGACAAATTAATGTATGGTTAGACAGTAGCGTACACAAGAATTTTTCAAGGAGGGGTAGTGTGTCCAAGGTCGAAAGTTCACCATTTTCGTATCATACTCCATTTGATTTTGTCGATTTTCGGGAACAGAAAACAGTAAAAAATTAATTTAATAAATAATTAGTATTAATTAATAAAATGAATTATTAATAAAAAATACTTGATTAAATTTTACGTACTATATACATATGATTATAATCAATCGGAAAAAAATTAAGGACTTGGGGGTCCTGACCCAAGGATCACCCCTTGTGCGCGCCACTGGTTATAGAATATATTTTCAAAAAAAAGTCCCTTTTTTATTTCTATTTCTTCAACTAAAGTATACCATTATCATATTTGACAGTTGCACTTAAAATTTATGATATATAAAACATTTTAAAAGGGCTACACATATAAGGTTTACTTAAACACCTTCTGATATCCTTATTATATGGGGTCGCGATTCAAATACACATTAACTACTAAATGCTAGCGCTATTTTCTGTACGATAATCACTTTTAAATTAACACTTTTAATAACAATAATGAAAAAAATGATTTATTATATATTTCAGGGGAAAAGACACAAAACGTTTTATCGAAAAGGAAATGTTGTAACAGTTATTAACAAATATAATTAAAATCGGAAAAATTCTCAATTACATAGTTGTTTTTTTATCTTAAGGAACTTAAAACTTTTCAGTTTTAATATTCCTTTTGAAAACTCATTTTTTAAACGGTACAATTAAAGAAATCATGTATGTGTTTTAAAATTTTTTAAATGTATTTGGAGCGTTTTTTTTAAAAGAAAAAATTGCAACGAAAAATTCAAGAATTTCCCTTTTTTTACTAAAATTTCAATTTAAAAAAAATCTACGTATTAGGTTTATAGTTTAATTTTTAATATAACAAATATGTTTTTATCTCGAAGATTTTAAACAGCAAGGTCCAATACATACGATTATGAAAAAGCTGGCAAACAATATTATTAACACAAAAAAGTACTTAGTTTCCAACAAAAAGTTCCCTGTAATATAAAAATAAAATTCTTTGAATGAGGCCTTATTAGATCACAGGTCAATGCAGTCTCATGAGACAGATGTTTTAATGAGACTTTCCAGGTTAAGAAGCTCTTTCCTTCTTGAGAAGTATCAGAGAATCATTTGTTAAAACAAACAAAGAATCAATTTTTTATTCAATTCAAATGATTTTAAAATAAAAAGAGAGGCGAGGTTAAAAATGCAGATAATAACTAATTAAAATTAATTACAGTCGGAACTTTGTATAACGAAGTCGCGAAATCCCGAAAAAAAAATTCGTTAAATGGAAAATTCATTATAAAAAGTTTCATCTTTCAATTTTCTTTATGAACCACATAAAACAAAATTTTAAATTCATAAACACTTTGTTATAAAAAAGGGAATTATTCACACCATTTTGTAAATTAATATATATTTATTTTATATATCTTGTCTATAATAATATAAAAAAATTTTTTAACTCAATTCCTACTTATATCAACAAAGAAAAATTTTATTTTAGCTACTTTTCATTAAATAGTTACAATTAATATATATACACTCAGGAACATTGAAAATAGCGACCCAAGAAGAAAGCATCGGATTGAAATGAAATTTAATACACATAATGACACAGATGAGAGATTCACTTAATCTCAAAAACAAGACAATTAAACAAATACAGAGTGTGCAACGACACAAATAATGGGCAACTTCAATAGCGCGTTGGACCACCTCCAGCAGCAACACATGCCGCCACACGGTCCGGCATTGAGTTGATTAGACACCTTATGTTGTCCTGGGGCAGATGGGCCCAAAAATCTTGAACAGTCAACTCTAAATCATGTACAGAGTGACACAATGGCATCTGCCGTTTTAGCTGATCCCACACGTGCTCTACAGGAGACAAATCGGGGGAGCGGGCCGGCCATGGAAGAGTCTAAAAATGACGTAGGAAGTCTTGAACAACTCTTGCTGTATGCGGACGAGCATTATCTTGCTGGAAAATTGTCCCTGAGAGACCATTTAGGAAAGGTCCTACATGGGGTCGAAGAATATCATCAACGTAACGTTGGCCCGTTAAGATTCCACGCATCGCATCACAATTAAAGTGGACCGGCTATCATAGGCTAAGGCCCCCAGACCATTACACTAGCTGTGCGGGCAGTTTGACGTAGAACAGTGTGGGGGGAATTGTACCGTTCACCAGGGTGCCTTCACACCCGTACACGGTTATCGTCTGTCCCAAAACAAACCGGGATTCATCACTAAACACAACCTTTTGCCAATCTGTGACATTCCACATTGATCTGGCTTGGCACCACTGTAGACGCAGTTGCCGATGTTCCGGTGTTAAAGGAAGTGCTCGGAAAGGGCGCTTGGATTTAAGATTTGCTTCTGCAAGGTGTCTGGAAATTGTTTGTGGAACAATTGCTACGCCTCCGTCTGCTTGTATCGTTGAACGAGTCACTGTGAAGTCCACAAGTGCTTGCCGCACGATCCTTCGCTTCGATTCTCTCTCCTCGTGGTCTTCCTGGTCGCTCCAGACCCGGTTTTCCGCGCGTGGGTACCATCTTGTGTCCACTGCTCCCAACAATTTCTAACGGTACACTCCGAACGATCCACCTGGCCAGCGACACGGCGCGTCGACCAGCCTGCAGTGTTCATCCCGATGATCAGGCCTCTCTCAAACTCGCTTAATTGTGAGAAATGTCTTCTAGCACGTTTACCTGGCAAGTTTCGCTTACCAAAGTCTCCCTACAATCGGCGGATAATCGTCACGTTTATGAATCTTGGAATTTGCGCTGGCTTATATAGCACCCTCTTCCTGATTGTAGGGCCACCTCGGCGTGTATGAGCATGCGTATAGGCACAAAACTTGAATCATTTGCATATCACATTACACTGTACTTATTTGCAAAGTTTCGCGATTGTACTTAGCTTCCTTCTTGGCTCGCTATTTTCAATATTCCTGAGTGTATGTATATACATAAGACAGAATCACAACGTTAAGTAGTAATTAATTTTTTAAAATTATCATTAAAGCATCGTATTGTCATCCAAAACAATTGTGTATATAAAATTTCAGTTCAACTGAATGTTTTAAAACGAGAGAAAAAAAACCTTTTCAAGTTTTGACTCAAGTCACTAAAAATGAAACCAACGTGGCTGTATCTGTAATTCTTTAAGTAATTAGTTTCGGTCAATTAATTTTAATTAATTATAATTAAATTATCGTATTTTTACCCAAAACAGTAGTGTATGGAAAATTTCAGCTCAAATGAGTGCTTTAAAATGTGAGGGAAAAAAAACCTTTTCAAGTTTTGACACAAGTCGCCAGATATGATGCCAACGTGGCTATTTTTTTTAATTCTTTGAATAATTAGTTTTAATCAGTTAATTTTCATTAATTATAGTTAAATTATTGTATTGTCATCCAAAATAATCATGTATATAAAATTTCAGCTTAATTGAGCGCTTTAAAATGTATTTCATTAACGATTGAAAATTCCACCAAGATAAATAAATAAATATATAGAGAGTGTGAGCTAATAATAGGAATTGGAAAAAAAAAAGAAAAGAAAAACTGCAAGGAAAGTTTCTTGACACCTTCGTCCACTTCCTGTAGAATAAATTTTTTTTCATTGGTGCTCAAGCTCTTACGTTTTGCCATTTTCGAGCTACAAGAAACGAAGTTACAAGTACGACTGATCAACACTAAAAATGAACAGAGACTAGTTCAGAGACACCGGGACTCTAAGGGTGAAAAAGGATATCGAAGATATTTCCAGTGAACCGGACAATGGGGGTTAAGGGTTGCATTTCTCGGATGAAACGCGCAAAATTCTATTGCTCTCGGCGAGCTAGGCAATTAATAAAACCAGTTGAAGATTTATGACCACCATGAAATGTGTTAAAAGAGAGAACAACTTGAAATTTCCAGAAATACTTTAAAAATAGCGACAAAAAATATGGAATCACAAGAAAAAAGTTTGTTACATAGAAAATGCACTTCGCTATAGGGAGATTATTTTACGACGAAAATCGTGAAGTATACTTAGTTCCAGGAAAAAGTTCTCTATATAGAAAATTTCGCAATGTAGAGGCTCGTAATATGGAGGTTCGACTGTACAAGATTCTTATATCTTATTTATACAAAAGACTGAAAATATATTCCGAAAATAAACTCTGAAAAAAAAATTCTTACTACTTCTCAGTTAAACCAATAGAAGCATATGGGGGGAAAATTGATGATTTTATTTACAATCCTCTTTGAAGTCATCACTGGCATTCATCTTTTATGCTACATTTACATAAATGCATCAATAACATTTAGTGAAATTAGTAATACTAAAATTTATCACGATAAACTTTTAACTGATTTCCACAACAGGGCGATTCATAAAGAAGTATACAGTTTCAATGCACTATAAATCAAAAATAATGTAAGATATTACACGTCACCTGTAACAGAATTGTATGAAATTATTAAAAGTTTTGTTAGAGACAGTCACAGATGTTCTATGTGTGAACCCTTAGTTACGCGACACACTTTGATCCTGTAATCCATTTTCGCTCAAACGCTTATTAAGATCTGAATCAAGTCAATTGATAGTGGGTTGTGATACGCAGTTTCAGCTCCACTAAATCAGCAGAAAGGATAGGGACGAATGACTGACCTATTCTTTACGTAACCCCACTGGAAGAAATATCACAAACTGTTACCACTGGATGCAGTCAAGATCTATACTGATGGCAGTAGAGAGACAAACACTATATGCAGTGGAGTTTTAATTGAACTACTTGGCCGCATCATCAAAATTCAGAGAAGAAATGCTGACCACGCTTCTGTCTTCAGAACGGAGCTAATAGCTATCATGTGTGTTCTTTCCTTAATTAACAACATACAAAACCAAGCTTTTTTTGAAATTTGGATCCTGACAGACAGCCGATCCTCCAACTTTTATCGAATTGGCCATCTATTGGCGACAGCACCAGCTGGAGTATTCTACACCTTTTTCCACAACTTTCAGATCGGCACCCTATCCATCTACAGTGGGTCCCTTCTCATGTAGGCCTGCCTGAGAAAGAAGTAGCGGATGACCTTGACAAAACGACTGCCTGCTATCCTGTGGGTCCGGAAGACCACATGGTCCTTATGCCGACCGAAATTTAATCCAGGGCTAAAGAATTAATATGCAGAACCTGGGTTGTCTCTGCTGTACACCCATGGAGAGAGAACTTTCAGATACCCTGGATCCGCCGTATCATTCCAGGGTTCCAGATCTTATCAGACATCATTCTCGCGATTTTCGACTGGTCACATGAGGTGCATGAATTTTGAAGGTGGCAATAGAAGCTTCCCAATTTGCATCAAATGTAACATCAGTCAGTCCTTTTTCTCCCCAGCACATTCTGCAATGTCTGGGGGGTTTTCCTGTGAGGTGGCATTTGCTCCCCCTGCTGTTCTTAGACTTTGTGCAGATTTATAGGCTCATGGATCTGGTCTAGTGAAACTAGACCAGATGGGGATAAGTCCCACCCACCACGACAAGCTGTTAAGTCAGGACATCTGGGTGGCCATTGGGAAAGTGGTATGTTGTAATCCTCAACTTGTTCAATCCATCGCTGAGGAAGATGTTCATCGAAGTAATCTCGCAAGTTGACCGATCAGTGTGGTGGTGCACAATCAAATTGGAGAATGAAGTAGTCAGTGTTGTCCTGCAACTGTGGCATCAACAAAAGAGTTAACATATCCAAAAAGTGGCTTCTGTGACATTTTTCTAAACTCAAAAAGCCATGTCCACTGCAAATGCGGCCATTTTCACTGTCTAGTCACATGACACGCATGCTGTTGTCCACGTCACTTTCGTCAGGGGCGAGACACAAACTTTTAGAATACATCTACTTTACGGTTCGCTGAAGTGATTCTTATCTTTAATTGTTACTGTTTTACAGCATATGGAAAGTGTATACTTCTTTATGAATCACCCTGTATTTTAGATAGGACAACATCAGTCCTTTCGACAATATAACTAAAACCTCTCTCTGCATTCCCATTTCTAATTAAATAAAATTCCCCAACATCCATTTTAATCAAGTCAATTTATTATAAATAAAAATTACGGTAAAACCATTTTAATGTAATATGTTTCACAGTGATATATTATATCATTTATATCAACAATATATCATTTTGGTACTGAACTTCTTTTTGTGGAAAATGACAAAATTAAACCACTAAAATTTCAATAAAAGCTACATACAATTTTCAACGTTGCCGACATTAATATACAGTCTGGCCACATATTTGTCGAGGACAGTCATTAATAAATGGTTGAAGTTATTAAATTTCCAAATGCTTTACATTAATATGTATATGTGAATCTAATATCACTTTAGAACTACATACGAAAATTTCAATATAATATTAATGTATTATTATTGAATACATTACATGCATGTACAATTACAACGGAGGATATAGGCACGCAATAAATAGTAGATTGTTTAAGATAAATTAATAAATGTACTTAAGTCAGCTATTTTTCTGTAACAAATTTATAATTATTTTTCAAATAAACTTTTTGACAATGATTAATTTTTTGCTTGCTATTTTAAGGCTAGGCTCGAAATCGTGATTTTGAAAAGCGTATAAATGGATAATTTTTTTGATATTTAGTGTCAGTTGAATTAGAATATACGTATAAAATGGATTTACAAATATTGTAACAAAATAAATTATTGAAATGCAAAATGTTTTTTTTTTTTTTGGATAAAAATGAAAAAATGACATATTTTCAAAATATTCCCGTTTTATGAAAAAAGCTTCTAAGTAAATATTTTGCCTATGTATAGCTAGATCTTCTATACCACGGTTGAAATTAAATTTTTGACATTTATATATATATAAAAAATTTAGAAGTGGATTTATTCAGATTTTATTATATCAGAATAGAGAAATTATAACAAAAAAAACCCACCCGTTATAATTTCAATTATTCGCAATTCTGCAAAAAATGTGAATTCTTCAAAAATTTTAGTTCAACCCTGATGTAGAAATCCTAGCTATATATAGGCAATAAATTAATTACTATTATAGAAATATTTTTCATAAAAGAGAATGTTCTGAAAATATGTCTCATTCTTTCTTCACTTTTTGCCAAAAAGATAACGCTTAAATAGTTTTTCTTGTCATAATAATTCGTAAAACCATTTTATATGTATATTCTAATACAACTGACACTAAACATTAAAAAAAATTCATTTATATGCTTTTTCAAAATCACAGTTTCGAACACAATCACCTTAAAGATTTAGAAACAATTTCTCAACCTTTAAAAAAAGTCAATGAAAGACATGTCAATTTTTGAATAAAAATAAAGTTACACTAGTGAGGAAAAAAAAGAGACAGAGCTTTTTTAAATATTGTAAAAAACATCAAAATTATTTCGTTTTGAAGGGGAAACATTCTTTTAATGATGCAATTTGTTTTTAAAAAAAATATTTACATATCAAACAAAATGTTATTCCTTGAATTATTTTGTTTCTTTCGCTGAAGGTTAACATGTGATGCCAGTTTTTAATTTCAATATTCAAATTCAAGTAATGTACATACACAAAAATTCGGTAGTGCTTTTTTTCTTTTTTGAACAAACCCAAACATGGTTTTCTTTTGATTTAAAATTCCAAAAACGTGATTTTTTGTAAAAAAAGAAACTTTACAAAACAAATACACACAGTTACAATTGGAAGCGCATTCATTTGCATTTTATCAACATATTAACGGTAATAAACGAATACTTCCATTTATGCAATTTAACTTCTGTTGAGTAAAAACAATCCCTTCTCTTCTAACTTTAAGAATTTATCATGTACACCATTCATTTATCATATTTCGCAGAATGCATACTGATACATAAAATAAATTACGAACAAAATAAATTAAAAAAAAACACTATTTTTCTTCTTCCTTTTGATAGGTTTCGCCTCATGGATATTTATTAGGAATATTCTTGGATGTAGATTGTGATAGATGAAGAATCAAAAACATTCTGATTATTAATGAAATACTGTATATCATGAGTTGAGTAGTCTCATGGGGACCATATATTTTTTGGAAGGAAATAAAAAAAAATTTGAATTGTAATCAGTAACTTTTGGTTATTTGCAGACGATTTTTGTATTATTTTTTTCTGCAAAATTTTGGCAGCGAGGGGGAAAAGAAAAACAGTCAATGTTCGGAAGAATAAGACAATGATTCATTGGAGGTAATTTAAACCTTTCAAAAGGCTTATTTTTTTTAAATGTTATTAATACTAACATAGATTATCACAAGGTAAATTATTCAACCATAAGGAGAAACAAATTCCAGCGATATAAGGCACTTCAGCAAATAAATTTGATATCAAATTGAATTAATGATGGCTTAAATGTTGAATAATCTTTTTTGAAAAAAAAATAAATGCAAAAATGTAAACGTTTGAAGAACTTGGGAACATCATAAATAACATGAAAAATGAAAAAGTGACTTTTTTTTTGCTTTCAGTTAAATTTAATAACTATTAAAAATATATTAAATTTGATTTTGTCTCATATATTCTACTCATTATATATTTATAATAATTTAGAGAACAAAAACTTACAAAAAAAGAAGAGATTTTAACATCTATGAATGCCAAATGAATAGCACATTTGACCTGAGAAGTTTTTTTTATAATTCACTTAATTATTCAGTTATACCTAACTATTTATAAACACGCTAAATGATAAATAAATATTAAAATGTTACAGAAACACTCAAGTATAATTTTTTTTCAGATAATTTTATTATTTATAAAGTATGATTAATAACTTCACAAGGCTTTAAGAAAAATTTGAAGAAAACTTTTGCAGAAAATTTAGTTAGATTTGTTGGGAGCTTAGTGCTTGTTTTTTACTTCAAAAAATTAACATGTCTTTTTACATGAAAATTAATATCTTTTGTGAAAGACAAATGTTTGTAGAAATGACCAACTTCAATTCTTTACTTTTTTTCTGTAAAAAAAATAAAATTTAACATTATTTCAAAGTAAATATTTTTTTCTCAATTGAATAAAATAATTTTTAATTACTAGACATTTTACATGTTTACTAAATTTAGCGGGAATAAAAAAAATTACAATATACGAAGCGTTAGACACACATACACAAAGAAAAGAAGAAATAATTAATGTTTACGAGCAAAACAACATATGCTGTTAAATATTTTTCTTTCTTTATCGTAGAATTTCTGCAGTGATGCTAGTTTTCTTTTATTTTAATTAAAAATGTAATTAAGTTTTAAAAGTGAAATTCCTAAAATTTTATATTTGTAAAAGAATAGAAAACTTAATTATGATCAAATCAATAACATGAAACATATTATATAAAATAGTTCTATATAAATTTTTGGATAGATATTTGACCACCTAGAGATATGCGAACGAATTAAAGCTAATAAAATATGACCAACGAACAAAATTTTATTTTAAATTATACAATATTTATTCTTAAATACTTTTATTTAATTTAAATTAAGTTACGGAATATGATGAAACAAGGATAAAACACAAAAATATACAACAGGAAACACGAAGCAATAAACAAACCTGTTATCTACGCAGCTATCTAAATCTTGTATCAACACATCTTTAATGTATAAATTATCAAGTAATAAATTAACCCGAAAAAGAATTTTGCCCGAAGAAGTTTGATTTTTAAAACATCTTTTCAGCTTTCCGATTATTAGTGAAGTCCACAAACACAATAGAATTTTTATTAATACCACACTGAATTAACGAGATAGCACTTTCTCTACTTAAATGTTGAACAACAATCCCTACTTAATCCAAAAGAAATATTGTATTTTTTTTATTAGTAGTTAATTACGGCTTGCGCAAATTTAGAGAGTTAATTGCGTTATTTGAACACGTAATTGGTCGATAGACTTTCCTCTTTTAAATTCAGTCTGAACGTCGTCTAAGAGACAGGTAGTAATTAGTCGCGCAACAAAGTTCAGACGATAGCTTCCTTTCGAAAGAACATAACGGAAATTATTATTTCTTTTTGGAACCATGTATAAATAGATGTTCGAATGTGTTTGTGTCTATATATACATATACTATTAATTATTTGATCAAACTAAGTTTTATAGAAAAAAATGTGTATTATTTAACTCATTTCAATGAAGCATTAGCATTTAGGAAATATTAACATATATTTAAAGGAAAAAAAATTATACCGTATCGTGGCAAAATAAATGATCTTTCCGATTCTCTGTAATTTTTTTTTTTTTGTCTGATTTCGGTAAGAAGAGAAGGATCTTAATTTTTTTAAAACGAAGAAAAAGAAGGAACTCTTTCTTGTGCTTCCTTCCGACAGCGACTTGGCCCATGCGCAGATCACAACGCTTTTTTGTTCACGCTTGTACGAATTTCACTCCTCATAAAATTTCCATACCGGGGGCTTTATATGAAAAATTATTCTTAAGAAGTTAACTCCAAAAATCCACTAACCTTTTTAAATAATAAATTGTATATAAACGATGAAAAACAGAATACTGTATTAGGAAATAAAGCTAAACATTTAGAAACAAAGGTGTCGTTTCCTAACAAGTTTTATTAATATCACAGATTAAGATACAGAAATTAAAAAGCAGAAGTTACAATATTTTTTTTTTCCAGGCTGACAATACGATGGATCACAACACAAATTCTTTCCAAAAAAATAAATAAATAAATAACAGATTTAAAACTCTTGTTAAAATATTTCACATTCCCTCATACGCTTTTAAAAAGACGATAAAAATCTAATTACAGTTTTTTAAAAAAGCAATTATCATTTTTAATTAAATCAGATCACATTCAGTATAGCAAATATTTATACATAATTCCACAAAAGAAATTAACCAATAAATTTTCTTTTTAAAGGAATAAAATCATACATGATTATTAAAATGATAATGTTTTGCACTACAGCAAGTATTTTTTATGGTTCTAAAGTTCAACACAAAAATTGCACGAATCGGTTCTTTTTTTTTATCTCATTTTGTAAGATTTAGTCTTCAAACATTTAAAAATTCAAACAAAATTATGAATTTAAAGCATAAAAACTTCCCTAATTTTATTCTCACTTAACCCATATAATATTGTATAGTTACAGTGGCGTACAATGAGAGGGGGGGTTTCCCCCCAAGTACTTAATTTTTTTCCCATTGATTATATACTGCTATGTATATAGTATGTAAACTTTAATTAAGCACTTGTTATTAATAATTAACTTTATTGATTAATGCTAATTATTTATAGTTTTTTGCTCCCGAAAATTGACAAAATCAAATGGAGCATGATACGAGAATAGTGGACTTTCGACCTTGAATACCCCCTTGAAAAATTACTGTGAGCGCTACTGTATAGTTAAAATGTGAGTGAGTATCTTTTGGTAAGAAAAATTTTAAATCTAATTTTATCTTAATACACTTACAATCTTTTTCAAAAGAATTACAACTCATTTAACAGCAGAAATACACAAATTTGTAAACAGAATTTTTTAGGGTGCTCTAAGCAATGAGATGTTTAAATATAAAGAATCGTAAGAGAATTCACGAGAATCTACAAAAGCTAATGATTTCACAATGTAAAGAAATAAATTTTCCTTGTTATTAGACTATTACATAAAATTACGATAAAATCTTAAATAACTTTTTATACTAATAAGAACTTCCAATTAAAAATATTAGGCTTTTAACACAACATGGCATTTTTAAAGGAAAATACTGTAGAGTAATTTCTTATGGCCTTAAGATATTCAAAAAGAATTTCAATAAAGAAATACCACTGTTTAATGGTAAAAATAGAAAAAAAGAGGCCATTAACAAAAATTCCTAAGACATTTTACATAAATCCAGCCATTGTTCTTCTAAATTCAGCATGACGAGGATTAACTGAAATTGAGACTTCATTTGACCAACTTGTCTCCAAAAGGTCCATTTAATTACTCAATTAGAAAATTCAGTAAAATAATGGATTACGTTTGCCCAACAAGAGGCAAAGTACATAACAAGAAGCAATGTAATTTAAATGATCAAATTGTACATTATACATTAGTAATTTGAATCGTAATCAGTGGAACAGTAGAGAGAATTGTTTTAGTTTTTTAATCGCATTAAGCCAATAATGTGTGTGTCCATTACAAAAATTTGTAGATAAATGTTTTTTCTTTCTGTTAACATAGAACACAAGCTTCGCTTATCTCACAATATTTTGGGATAATTTTCAAGCGGATTATATTAGGAAAAAAATTAATTTAATTACGTACTCCATGTCGTAGAAAACTATTTTTTAAATAATATTGATTAAAAACATGTCTTAAAACAATGAATATTAGATTTAAATATATATACGCTACATTATGTACAATTAGCATGCGTGTTGGAATACGAACAACATACTCGGTTTCTACAGATATAATGACTAGAAGGTTTTTCTCAAAAGAATTATATATAAGTTATATAAATTCATTCATTTAAAATTCAATATAGATTTATGAATAAAATAAAAGTATTTTTGTCCACTGATAGTGACAATGATCTATCTTAAAACGAATTCGTAAAATGTCTGTGGTGTCATTGAAAAAATTACTAATTCTTACATAACTCTTATAAAATTATCAAATACTTTTTTTACATATATAAATATTCTCTATTTTCAATTTTTATATCTATTTCAGTGCCAAAATGATATCAGTTTTTTTTGTAAGCGAAATTATGGTTTTATTCTCACGAATTAATTTGTTTGTTTCAAATAGGCTGCATTTTGGCAGCAAAGCCATTTATAGACACGTTAAGTCCCTTAAAATGAGAGCCATTTTATTGGTGACAGCTCCCACTACCAAATTTTGACATTTGAATTTTATTCAAATCAAACTCTCGTCGGATGCTAAATATTGGCGTGATTTAATTTTGCTGAGAGTACGAGAGCCGAATTGATTCTCAAGAGATCTTTTACATGGCACATAATCATATGACATGCGCGTCCACGATTTTTGCGTCCAGAAAATCTATCGCCTCCAGCCGGGATCGAACCCGCAACCTTACGCTTACGAAGCGAGCAAGCTACCTCACAGCCACCGAGCCGATCTCCTTCCTTCCTCAGTGGCACGACAGCCCAGGGTGAGCCTTGGCCTTCTCAAGAAGCCTTTTCCAGGCCAGCCTTCTTCCTGCTAGTGTTCTCCAGCTATTAGTTTTCAAAACTACAAGATCTTTTTCTAGGCCATCAATCTATCTAAGATGTGGCCTACCCTTTCTTGTGCCAATTGGTTGAACATTGAAGATTTTTTAGTGGTGCGGTCTTCGCTCCTTCTGATAACGTGACCTGCCCCTTTAATTCGTTGAGTTTTGATGAAGTCAACAATGTCAGATTCATCATATGATTGACAGAGCCCTAAATTTGATCTTCTTCGCCATGTTCTATTTTCCTGAATTCCTCCAAAAATGAACCTTAAAAGTCTTCCATTCGTATATACTTATGTTCGAGACATGGACCAAGTTTCCCATGCATAATACTGGTCTTAAGACTTTTATACAATAGAACTTTTTTTTGGTTTTTCTTTCGATTAAATTTGATTTCATATACATTTTCGTATTCCATTAAGACATCTATTAGCCAGAGTAGTTCTCTTTTGGATTTCAGTAGTACAATCGTTTCTATTGTTAATTTCCGAACCTAAATAAGTGAAGCAGTCAAGAACTTCAAAGCTATACTCTTCAATTTTAAACTGGGAATCGTTAAAGCATAATTTAGTGCAAGGCGTGTACTTGGTCTTATTCTCATTGATTTTCAGTCCCATACCGAGCCGACCACTCGAGTTAATAAAGCACGAGCCTACACTCCTATGCTTTAACGAAGTACTTGTAAAAATTTAAAATTCACATAACTACAGACATTTTTGGGAATTTATATTACATTAGTTTAAACATTACTATTTTATTTGGGAACTTGGGATAAGATCCTTTTGGTTGATTGATTGATTGAATATTAACGTCGCACTGTTCAGCTACACGAGGGCTTTTGGCGACGGACCACGTAATTTTGAACCATGGTCAAGTGACGTGGACGACACCTGAGCTGGCACCCCCTCTCCTAACTACCACACCACACCAACGGGAGGACGTTTCAGCTTTCGACAGATTTAACGTGCATCGCTGCCCTACACGGCGGGTCTTTAGTGGTACTGGGATCGAACTCGTGACCAAGCAAACCACGATCCGATACCTATACCACTCGGCTACCGCGGCCCAAGATCCTTTTGGATTATTTCCCACAGACATGATCTCTATCAAAAAGAGAGCCGAAAAAGATTAGTAGTCATGGTCACAGACTTGTGATCGGCGTGTCATGAATTCCGAGCCATAGAGCCATCAAAGACCCACATTGTAGAATGACTGATTCACTTTTAATCTGTTGAGGCTCACATTTCTCCACGTTCGCAGAGGGGGTACCAGCTCAAGAGTCATCCTCGTCACTTGACCATGGTTCAAAAATTTCGAAGTCCGTCATCATTACCCTTAGTGTTGCTTTATAGTGTGACATTAATAATAAACATTCATTCTATCAAAAAGAAAAGAAAAAGTTGTATGCATTGATACATACTTCACATGATGAGCACTGCTTATTGAGGATCACAAACTGCTTATTTCAAGAAATTACAAGCATTTATTTTAATGCTACTTGGCAGACTTGTCTAACTTGTTTTATATTTTAAAAATCACTACCTCTCTATAAAGTGAATAGAAAATACTTTTAAACCACCCTTTTAATTGGTATTTTTAACGTCTTGGGCTGATTGAAGAGTTTTGTGAGTTACATAATAAAGAATTTTTAAAGAATAGTAAAGATTTTTAAGCAATTTTTAAGTACAACCGAAGGCTTATGTGTATGTATATCTTATAATATTGTAAACCTAATGTGGTCTAAAAAGACTGTAGAAATACCAATCCTGAAAGCATTATTAACACTCCAAACTACGAAAGTCAATTTCAAACACATCCTACTAAATGCAACTCGAGATTATAAATCGGTTCGAAGTCCCAGACTACTCCGCACTCGATGGATTCGACTCCCAACTGTAAAGACAGCGCGAAAAGTGCTCGGGAAATAAAACACATCCGTTCCGAATGAATTATTGCTGCACTCTCATCTGGATCCGAATTTCCATTAGAGTTCGCAACACTCTTCGGCGAGAGGCCCAATATGTCCCCGGTCCCGCTCTGGGAGAGAAATATTATTGGAGGGTGCAGCAGCCCAGACGATCCGGCGTCTTTGGAGAAAGGATTTAGGGGACGGTCTCCGGCGATTACATCGAACGCAATAATGTCACAATACACACACTACTCCCCCCACCCTCCGCATTCTTACCATCGATCCGGTGGAGTTGTCCGAGAATCCTTCCTTCCTCTTCAGTTGTCCTTTCTTTGTGTCCCTGTTATTCCTCTTCCGAAAAGGACAATGAAGGGATGAGGGGGATGAGATGATGTTATTTTGAAAAGAAGGATGTCCCTCACCGAAAGAGAAAGTTACGAAGCAAATACGAAGAGAGGTCGTTCCGGAATTGCAGAGTTCTTTGCATTGAAAAGATGATATGTAAAATTGTGAAAAAAATATGTTTAAGTTTCATAAAGAAATAGTTAGATAAAAGAATTAATTCAATTTCAAGGAGGTTATGCAAGTTATCGAAAATTTAATAATTCATAAATGAGATCAAAATTATTTTAATCGCTTTTTTTAAGAACGAAAACAATTCAATTAATTGATTAAAATAATAATTAAATTCAGTTTAACAATAAAGCCTATATCTCCAACAATATATATATAGTACCATTTTATAACTACAGTTTAAAAGAAAATTATTTTTTTATGTGGAAAATTTTTTTCTTGGTACGTGAAAATTGAATCAAGTTTAGAATGGCGTTATTGCTACTTTATAAAGCTTTGGATAGTCCAGATCTATCAAACAATTTGTAAAACTGAAGTATGCAAAAAAGGGGGGAGGGGAGGTTAGATAGGCTTCAAGAAGAATCGATATCAATGATACACGTTGATGTAATTTTGTGTGGTTATTAGGTCTAATTAATGCCACACTAGAAATTTTTTCTTTATTAATTCCGAAAATTATTTTTCATACTAAAAAGTATAATACAAGGTTTGTAAACAAAGAAAAATATATACAATTGATAATATAATAATAATAGGCACAAATCTTATACAGTTAAAAAGAACACGGATTCAACAGAATAACGAATGGTTGCACGTTTCAAACAAACACAGAAAGTAAAAATAATGCAAGTCACATTTTTACAACAGTTAGAATTCTTTTGAACTAAGGTAATACGTCAAAGATATCATTGCTGAGATATTTCTTTTTTGAACAACACAATAACTTTCATAATGGTGTCTAGTTGAATCGGCATCCAAATCAACCTCCAGTCTTATATTAAATGTCGATGATCTGGGAAAAATGTATGAAAATAATTAGAAGTGTATGTTTTCCATTCCAATATAATTGTAATTTTTTTTGTTCTCTTTCATAACCTACGATTATCTAAATATGGATAATAAAACATATGCAAATGACGAAATGAAGATTGCGGTGTAAAAATTATTAAGATTTTCATGAAATAATAATAGGTGATTTCAGAGAAGGATACAATATAAAATCACTTAAAAATCATCTGTTGAATATTATTAACATTTTTCGCAAACAATTAACTAATACATCCCTCAATGATTTTTTTTCAAGTTTTGGAAACGATTAAAATGAATTATTTGAAAGTTGAAATATTTTTTTAAATGCTTTTGCATTCAGGAAATTTTGATTTATTTTGTCAAAAATTAAACTTTTCCTAATTCGATAAATGCATATGCAAACGTCAAACAAAATGCTGGAACATGTAAAATCTAAAGAAAGATTTTTATGAACACAAAATATATATAATGCAATTAATATACTGGGCACAATATACTGGTTGCGTTATTTAGTGAAGTTTTCTCAATAACGTATTAATCCAAGTGTTTTTAAGAAAATAAATCAACACGAGACCATATATACCTGTACTGCACCCCAGCAAAGTACGGAATTTTATCGACAGATTTAGCAGAGGAAAGAATGTTAAGGTATCCGAACACGTTGAAAATGACCAAATTCGGACAAGACCGATATTTTTGTTTTCTATTTTATTTAATACATTTATATTTTGGCTTTGCAAAACATACTTTGTTTTGATTCCATGCTTCTTAGAGGCCAAGTTACAATCAATTTTATTGAGTTAGAAAACCTGAAGTGGGTCTTTGATCTACCAGAAGTGGGCATTTAAATTGTTCGAAATCTATCATGGCGAGTCTGATCACACAAAATATTACAAATGTATTTCTATAAAACTTTTTGCACCTGATATTTATGCTATTTTCTAGAGAATGTACTAAAATATTTCTTATAGTATGAATATTATTTGAGTTAGGGCATGTTATTTAAATACTGGTCTCATAAATGCGTTATTTTTCTTATAACGTTTACTCAATCATCTCTAAAAGTTTCTAATTTTAATAAAACATTAAAATTTTAGTACATTCTCTAGATAAATGCCTCTAGATTCTTTTGGTAATTCTTTTACTAATATAAGTTTATTATTTTTTTCTCTAATTGCTTTGAAGTTTTACAAAAATATTGCTAAAATTTCTCATATAATTGGGATTTTTATGAAATTCCGGCAATTTACTTTAAATATTGTTGATTAAATATTAGTATTTATTGGTATTGAATACTAGAAAAAGCCTTTACATGTTTAAATATGTTATTTTGTCAAAAAGTACTCTGAACGTGTTCGGATACCTTAAATCAATTTAGCTTCTGAAGCAACCAATTTAATTTTAAACAAATAAGAGAACAACAAATTTATAAACTGAATTCAATGTTGTAAGTGTTTGATTTTTAAGACTCGGGAAAAAAATAAAAATAATAATGAATGCCCCTACATTTCCAGAAATTTTATCAGACGAAAGATGGAAGTTCCAGTTAATTTTGAATGGCAGTTGATTGTTACAACATAACAATACGATAAATAATAACATAGAGTATAACTACGAATTGCAAAAAATTCCGTATACAAATCCCCTCCCGATAACAATAGACATCAGAACAAAAAAAAAGTATCGAACAACTACGGAATAACAATCGAAATAGCCTCTTCGTTTCACCAACACCTCAAAAAAAGAATACAACACACTAAAAAGCAACGCATGAGTTATTTTCACACGACCACATTGCTTCACTGAGCTAAAAACAGCTTCCAAAAACGAACGTAAATCGACCACTCAATTCCATGCACGTAAGAATACTCCATAGAGTCCAAAACCTTCCAAAACGTTCTTGTAAACAGGGAGCTTGTTCAAGTTTTCTCTTTTCCAAGCGAAAATTTCGCCAAAGTGGAATCCGGGAACTGAATTGGCGATTTCAATGTCTTGAAAATTTAACAATCATTTTAAAAGCTTAGCAACCATAGAGAAAGGCATTTCAATATACGGGAAAGCCATTTTCACTGATGTCGTAACTTTTAATATGATTTCAAAAACAAATTTCGAATACGTCGGGAAACTGTAACAGGAAAATGGTTTATTCAAGGCAAACTTTGCAAATAATGCTAATCTTCAATAAATATTATAACAAAAATGTAACGTAAGCTCATAAGAATCGTGAGTCTCTCAATATAAAAGTAACGTTAGCAATTGTGAATTTTACGTTATACAATACAATAAAGTTTAATATTATTTAATTCACAACAGATATTAATTTATTTTAAGAATTTTAACACTTATATAGCTTATTTTACTTTGCAACAATCTATATAATTCTTTCAGAAAAAAATAATTTGCGCCTCCAAATATTTAACAAAGAGTTATTATTTTCACAATTGCAATGAATAATTTTCGTTCTTGTTATATACATTGTAATAAACAAACACACAAAATTATATTCCACAGGAACGAAATAGTTATGAGAGGAAACATAAATAATTATGTGTCTATTACTTTGGAAAATTTGTATACTTTCGAAAATTTTTATATGTGATGATTTTTTTTTCACTTCGGCATTTATTTATTTACATAATATCCAACATAAAAGAAACTAAGAAAAAAAGGGAGACATATAAAGCCTTCTTTCCATTTCTGAATGAATAAAATCTTTTCAGAACATTTTTTTTTATTCAATCCAGCTACATCTGCATTATATAAGTAACATTAGAAACAACTAAGTTTGGAGAGCAATTTCGACACTGAACAATTCATTTCGACAAATGTACTGCACGATTACCCTGAGTGAATAAATATTAAAAATTTAGGTAAAAAAAAACATAATGGCTATAATATTATTCAGGACTAAAATTTAATTCAGTCATAAGTCGAAGAATATATCCTACGAATAGTCTATTTTAGTCAAAAGTCATTAAAACCGCTGGTGAAAAAGGCAAGGTTTTGTTGAAATAGAATTCAACTTTAAAAAATCTTTTCATGAGTTTATAAAATACTGTTACAAACTTGGCAGGGGAAAAAGAAGCCAACGACTTGAATTATTTGAATAATAATAGATTTATTAATGGTCAAGGACAAATAAATGACTACACGAAGACGAATCGACGTATATAAACAAAGAAGCACCATAACAGATAATTTGCAATAGTCTAAATCGCACTCGTTATAAACAAGCTTTACAACGACCCAGAAACGGATCTCTAAGCAGTTCCAATAGCAGGAACATACTCAGATTGATAAAATTTCTCTTATCATAGTCAAAGCACACGCGAAACTCTTCTTAACTTCCAGTTTTGTTTCAAAGGTTCTTCATACAGACTTAGGGTGATGTATAGAAGAATCGATCCAAGAGCCTTCTCGAAGATTCCTCGGCAATGTCATATTTTTCGCCAAATTTGACACTAAGGGCGGTATAGTCACCAATCTGGAAACTCTAGTCACATCTTCTCAGGGTCGTCATAACTTTATTTTTGAAGTTTATACTGGGAAGCGAAGTTTGCCTGTAAAACTCAATTTTCCTACAAGGGGAATAATGCTGCAGGGAAAGTAACATACGTGGCATTTAATAGCGCAATAATCTGACAACGAATAATTATTGAAAAGATAAAACATAACGGAAATTTAAGAAAGTAACGCAAGCAACCCTAAAAGAATTATAGTAACAATTCCAGCACGTGATGATATTTCTAATCTATGTAAATAAAAAAAAAATTCCTTAATGTACTAAAATAAAATACCCAGTAAAAAATGCAATACAAGTTTCAGTACACTTTTTCATTTATTTATTTTTTGCAAAAGACAATTCTTAAATAGCTTGAAACATTTTGACATTGATGTTTATGCTATACATTTTGATTCACAGATATCCTGTTTCAAATATTATGCAGAAGGGTCAAAAGATGATTAATGAGAGTTGAATGTAAGTGTTCCTGAAATCTCATAGAGCGTTCGAATGACAGTAATGACACGCATGTTTACAAAACAGGACAATAGTCTTCCACACACCAATACACGGTATCGGTTTGGATAGGATTATTAATATATTCCACCTCAATGGTCAATTTGAAATAAATGAGTAGCAAAGCAACATTGAAACCAACACAGGTATGTTGACAGTTCAAAGAATATCAACAGTTTCCAGTACATAAATATTTTGTGTTAAGAAAACTTATATTTTAAAATAAATATTTAAAGTTCTAAATGTAACGCATTAACGTATTGATGTAGAGACGGTTTACAATAATCTCCAAAAAAAAAAAAAAAAAAAAAAAAAACTCGGAATCATACACTTTTGCGTACATAAAATATTTTTCTTCGCAAATTTTTTTTATGGAAAATTATTTAACATGAACGCGATAACCGAAGTAAGTTCAACATTTCTTAATTTCTGATTAAAGAAGGTTCAAACTTTATTATATATAAAAGCCAAAGACGACTCACTCAAAATTATTATGTCGTTCCCACGAGGATCGTACAAATAAAATTTCGATAATTTCAAACACATACTGAATTAGCTATCATATTTTTGGAAAACTGCATTACGTATTGAGGTACTTAAGATACTTTTTTTTCGAATATGCTTAACGGCGAAAAGAATAAGTAAGGAATTTTTTAAATGTTTATTTGTCTAGTTATAACAAATGAGTCATATAAAATAAGAAATATTTAGAACATAAAGAAAAGAGTAAAAAGAGCTTAGTATGAAAATATTAATTATTTGTTTACATCAGTGATTGCCAAACTGTCGATTGCGAACTACTAGAAGCTCGCGGGGACATTTTCGGCAGATCACGTAAACGCTCCGGTAGGCTAACCTCAATTTCTATGCAAAGTGTAGTGTTGTGGGTTTTACAATGATGCTTTAGTGGGTTTACTGAATCATGATCACACACAACATAAAATTAAATTACACTTTGCACAAGTTTTAGGTAAAAATAATAAATGGGCCAGGATGGCATCCAGCACATCTGCTTTCGGCAGATACAAAATCACCACACTTAGCTCGCTGGCGGAGCTTACCAACCTCTCTCGTTGATTTCACGCAAATAGCACATGAAAGCATACGTAGTGGAAATTTATAAATATAATAAAAAAAGACAAAAAAATACTACGTAGGTTCCCATGTTAGAAAAACCTTTTACAGGTTCAATCAGTTAAGTAAGGCATAAAATAAAAATAAGCAATTTAAAACATTTAATTCTAAATAATTATTAAACCGTCAGTATATACTTAATGTGGTTTTTGAAATTGTATTTTCCCCCAATCATGTATATAAGATTAGCTCTTGAAGATGCTAACAAAATAAAGTTGTTTTTCGCGCATATCATAAAATTTTGAGAGATATTTTGTTTTTATGTTCATAATAGAAAATATTTACTCACTCAAACATGTCGATCCAAATTTTGAGGGGTTTTTTTTATCTGTAATAATCGCATTTCAATAATGTTGTGAATTTTTTATTTATTTATTATTATTTTTTCAAATTTTTTTCAATAAGTCTTTCGCGTGCTACTATTACAACTCCGCCGTACCACACTGTGGCACTAGTGCCCCGGGTTGGCTACCCCTGATGTACAATAACAGAATACTCTGGTGTAGCACTCGAGCAGGCGCAGTGCTTCGGGTAAATCTCGTTGCCATCTAGCGTTCTAGAACAGTCTAAAGTTTGTTACATAAATCTATTATATTTGTTATTTAACATAAACTACACTTCAATTTTTTTTCTTACGTACAATTCAATATCAGTTACTTTTTGTTATATACAGTTTCATTAAAATTGTTTTCATATTAATTACAAATGTAAGTTTACAGGCAATAAACAAAAGCAACTTTTTTTTTAGAAAGTTGGTTGTTCTTTTTGTTGGTAGCTAGCTCACAGTAAGATTTAACAACGGAGTACGATAGCTCAGAAGCTTTATAAGATTGGTGACCACTCATTTACATCACAAAGATGTTCAAAACAAATTATAAGAATAAGAATATAAGAAAACAGTTAAGTATATATATATACAGAGAGAGAGAGAGGCCTTTAAGCTATATATATAGCTTAAAGGCCTCTTAAAAAAAGGAAAAAACTTTGATTCCTCACCCAAATAATTTACAATACAGTTTATAAGGACTTTTAAAAATTCTTTTTCATATGAAATTCAAACATTATTTTAAAAAGAAAACATAAAAGTAAAAAAAGCAATATTCTTTTTTTATTTTAAGTTCTCCATTTATGTGGGCTACATACTGATACTATGAATTAATTTTACGCACATCAAATAGAATTTTGAAGGTTTAGTTAATAAATTAGGAATGGTCAAACTCACAAATAAGTAATAATAATAAAACAATCTCATTCCTTTTTTTAAAATTCTTACTTCATCTTGCTATAACGATTTTTAGAATGATACGGTTTACTGAACATACAAAAAGAATTCCTCTTCACACATGCCTTAATTATAACAAAATGGAATTTTTTAAATAAATTCAAAATTAAAGCAAAATCCATCAATAACAGAACAGACATTACGACACAGATCGCGAGACCAACATCAACACCAAACACTGACCTATATGGCACATTCCATAAGAAACAACACAGAGTTGGTCTACAACCAACTTTCCAGAGAGATTGTAGCCCAAAACGTAACAAACACTTACCCCAGAGTTATTTTTCAAATCGAAAAATTTCCTTCGAAAATGCAGCGAGTGCAAATCGATCAAGGATGCCCAGAGACAGTGATAAATAAAATAAAATAAAAAAAAGATATTCCACCCCGAAGAGAGGTAGAGAAATATTTCTTTTGTAGCAACCCATTGTGTACACGGGTATGAGAAGACAGGTGGCAATTTTCAGGACCTACCGCTACGCGATAAGCGGAGACAGGTATTGATTAGTTCTAACTCCTCTTCCTTGCACGAAAGCGTTTTCAACAACGAAACGATAAACGTACTAATAGTCCGAGACATGGAACATCGTTTCCAGAAAGTTTGGAGATAATTTGTGGCGGGAAGAATAGTTTGTGTTGACGGCCTTGCATGAGAAACAAAGTGTGTGTTCTTCCTTGTGAATCGCGTTACTTCAGTATTAGTTAAATTACCTTAATTAACTACTTTCTTAGCACTCTAATTGCAAAGATTTGTCATTTGGATTTGTTCTGAGGAAACTTTGTAATTTAAGTTGAAATTCAACACAACTTTTTACTTGGGGTCTTTTTTAAAAGTTTAAAACTGCCTGTCACTTATTATTCGAATTTTTATAAGTTGAATGGATTTTATATCAATAGCGATCACAAACCCACTGCAGTTAAACATTCACAAATATACGAATCACATATTTCGCACAGCCAGTGTAAACAGCATATAGGCGTAGCTAATTCTGAGAGAACCCTGTATCAAAATTCCTTTGGGGCCCCATTTCACATACGAGAGCCTTGTTAGTGGATCATATTTACACGCCCCTGTAGCTAGGGGCCCAGTATCATTGATACTGCTGATACGGCGGTAGCTACGCCCCTAGTAAACAGCATAGGAAACATTATAAGATAGATTTTCTTTTTTGGGATTGTATAAAATTCCAAAAGTTAAGTTAGAAAATGTCTGGGTCACAAAAATTTGAAAAGTACGAAAATTCGAACTCAAATTACAAATCTTTGTGAAATTGCTCGATATGTACCTTGGAACAAAAATCTTTTCTATTTGCGTTACATAAGTGTATTGTCATTATTGTCCCATTTCTCCATCACAAATAGATAAATCCAAATCAGAGTCACTGTCGTATTCATCGGTTTCCCCGGCAAATATTCCTATTCAATATCACTTTTGTTGAAATCCAACGACGATGCCATATTGGCGACAAAAATAGTTATAAAAACTGCAGAAAGCGAAACGAAACACGACGTCTTTGTGAGCGTCAAAAGGAAAAATGAAATGCGCGTTGTAACGTCAAGGTGAGTATCCTCAGAAATCTGGGATTTGCATGTGCGCTAGAAAGCGCAGTCTGGTACGCAAGGGGTTAATAAACATTTTGTGTGAACGTTTGAAGCAGTGGCGTAACGTACACCCCCGCATTGCGGGGCCCCCGGGCTCTAAAGGGCCCACAGCCTGACTATCGCCTAGTACCTACCCTTTGTAAAATCCAACTTGGGGGGCCCAAAACCTGACTTTGCAGGGGGCACAAGTGTTCTCCGTTACGCCACTGGTTTGAAGAGTGAAATGTTACGTCAAAGCAGCCCCTCATTACTTGACCGTGATCGAATATTATGAAAATAATTGAAATTTTTCTATTCCTTACTATTCATGTACAAATGCTACATTACAATGACGACTTTTCTTTTTAGCTTTTAATCCTGCTTGCAGTCTTGTGAAAGAAATTTTCTACATAGCACATAGAAGAGCACCACCTACAAACATCCTAAGAATATATACTCGTACATACCGTAAAATCCGGCGTATAACACGTACTTTGAACACAAAAAATAAGATCGAAAGTTAAGGGTGCGAGTCTTACCCCGTGTATAAAAACGACAGCTTTAAAAATACACTCATGGACAAAAAAAAATTAGCGCACCAAGAAATAATTGTGGGATCGTAACGAAACTTGGCATGAAGGTACATGTAGGGGAGATATGCAAGTGATTAGAAATGTAGCGTGATTGCGAATTAAGTATAGACAGTAAAGTGCCTTTAACGTGATTCCCCGTGGAGTATAAAACTGATAACCAAAGCTTGTTTGAGTGTGCTGAATCGTTTACAAAAGAGCTGAGGTCACCATACCATTACACCCTTTTTCAACAAGACAATGCTCGGCCTCTCACGGCAAGGGTGTCATAAGACGGTCTCCGCACTGTTACTACCCTTAATTGGCCTGCCCGATCCCCAGATTTGTCTCTAATCGAGCCTATCTGGGATCATTTGGGACGTTAAGTTGGGCATCCCACGAGTTTGAACGAACGAGAGGCAAGGCTACAGCAAATATGGAACGAAACGTCTCGAGACATCATGCAGAACTTGTATACCTCAATACCTGATCATACCGCATGGCGCATTCGCGCTAGAAGAGGTTCAACAGGTATTAAATCTTCCGTTCTTTTGCCTTTTTCTCTGAAATAAAGGATCCCTTTTCTTTGATTTTCTAATCATTTACATATATCAAAGTAGTCATTACATATGTAAAATTTCGTTTCATTTTGACGACTCCTTCTTGGTGCGCTTATTTTTTTTGTCCATGAGTGTAACAAAAGAGATGAGCACACACACACACACACACAAAAATTTACTTCTAAATGTATCGAAACACTTGTTTATTTAAAAAAAACGACTTGCCTTATGAACTAAAAGAGTTGTAGTTCTAGAAGTACACTATTTTTTCAAAAGTCGGATATAATACCTCGAATAAATGACTTCAAAAACATAAAAAAAATGTATACTAATATTTCTGATTTCTCGTCGAAAAGAGAGTGAGCGTTATCGGGCGAATACACCTAAAACTAAAAAAAATTCAGCTTAAAAGTATAGGTGCGCGTTATATGCCAGATTTTACGGTATATATACCAACATACCAGTAACAATCTGACAAATATACAAGAATATTTTTGTTAGGGATATAACACGATATTATATTAAAATTTCTTTGGAAATATTTTTTACAAAAAGTTTTGAAACTTTTGAAATTATTCAATTCCTACCATTAGTTCACACACTCTCCCTATATATATTTATTTATATATCTTGTTCAAATTTTCAATCGCGCTAGTAAAATACTTTTTATTCATCCACTCAAGTTCAAATACATTTTTTTTTTCAACTTGTAGTGGATGGCATTTGATGTTAATATAATTTGTTCAAATATCAATTCATTAATTAAATTTAATTAATTATTATTTTAGACAGAAATTTCAGTCGCTATTGTTCCTCTAGATGGCAACATCATTGGATAAAACGGCTTTTGTTAAATTTGTGATGGAAAAAAAAAGATTCAACTTAATCTAAATAAAATCATATGCTACTTAGACGTCAGCATTCCGTTTACACTAGTTTTAAGATAAATTCTCCCCTGTTTTTTCAATTTTTATTAAAAAATGTAATCACAAATAAATGTGGTTAAAAAGTTTTTAATATTAATTTAAAAGTTGTTTTGCCACATAATATTGAGATTCTGTCATATGTATATACATATTTATATTAATTGTGTTTAATAAAAGGCGACTAAAATAAAAATTTTCTTCGTAGACCAAGTAGGAATTGACTTAATATATATAAATGTGGCATGCAGCCAAAAGCAACGCAGTCTCCGCGCGCAGGCGCATTGAATGGAAACTAAAACTAAAACTTTTGAATTAGTGGAAGAGAAACAAAAAACTCTTGGACATTAGAGAGAGAAAAAGAACGCGAGAGGTGCGCGAGCAGGCGTTACCTTCTGAATATCATCGTCAAACTTATCTGTAAAAACTTATCTACCTTTTTAATTAATTTTGGTTTAATGTTAAAATAAAATAGAAGAAAGACCAACGTCTTGGACCCCTTGTTGTCTCCCACAAATTATGGGGGCTCGGCCGGGATAGATAAAATTTCGATTTTGAACCAAAGTCTGGACAATGAACAACAGCGTCCGTGAAGGAGACGCTCCGCCATTTTTCGGAAACTTCGTTCAACCTGTGTAGAGGTTGAATTTTTCAACTTCATTCCGCCTGTGTAGAGGTCGGAACAAATAACAAAATAACCTGTGTAAAGGTATTTTTTTCAACGAACCATCGACAAATATTCCGCCTGTGTAGAGGTTGGAAAACCCATCGACGAAAATTCCGCCTGTGTAGAGGTTGGAACCACTCACAAACACCTGCGAAGAGGTGTCCATTCGAACAATTTCAAGAACTATTTTTCATCTAACGATATAACCTGCGAAGAGGTGAAATCAGTGGAATCAACGTTTTTATTGGATACATCGTACGTGCGAGCAACAAGGGAGCCAGAAAAAAAAAAAGGTAGGATCTTTCTGAATTTTTCTAAAATGTATAAAAACGCTCTTAAAGAGGATCTCATAAGAGTTGTTGAGGAGCTAGACGGTACTGTCGAAAGTACTGACACTATAGTTAAACTAAAGACTAAAATTGAGAACAGTAGTACATTTGAAAGTGATCCAGATTTCGTTAAAACTTTAATTCAAAACTGTATAGATGAGAGAGTATCGCAAAACGAAAGAGAGGTAACTTCAGAACAAAAAATTGAGCTCGCGAAACTTCAGTTAGCAAAATTAGAAAAAGAAATCGAACTTCAATTGGCCAAAAATAAAGCATTAAGTTTAAATCCTGCAGCTAAAGTCGAAGAAAAACAGTTCGAAACTAACATAGAAAATATGATAAAAAGTATAAAAACTTTATCTCTTCCTGTTCCCACCAGATCTGAAAATTTTAATCTGTTCTTCCAATCATTAGAACGCGCATTTTTAACCAAGAAAATAAATGATGAATATAAATCTGAAATTTTAATAAATCTTCTGGGCGAAAGAGCTCATAACGTCTTACTGTATATTAAAGAAGAGGAATTAAATGACTATGAAAAACTAAAATCTATAGTACTCAGAGAATTCCAATTAACCCCTCGCGAGTGTTTAAACTCATTTAAAAATGCTGTAAAATCATCAGGCGAGACATACATCCAATTTGCTGCAAGATTGACGGCAAACTTCCAATATTATTGTTCGTTAAGAAAAGTTAATTCCTTTGAATCTCTATGTGATCTTATAATTTCTGATAAATTATTTGGAACTTTAAATAAGGAAACTGCAACTCATATTGGCATTCGAGAAGCAGAAGATTGGTTTAGGCCTATTGATTTAGCTAAAGAGTGTGATATTTATATTTCATCTAGAAGCGGATCACATAAAGAAATTCCTATTACTTATGGATATACCCAAGACCCCTTTAAAAATAAATCACAAAACTTTAAAACAAAGATTAAAGAGAACTATCCCCAAAATCATGAAAGAGAAAATAAAAATTGCTTTATATGCAGTGATTCATCTCATTGCGCAAGAGACTGTGAGAAGCGTTTTAAACCTAAAGAATCTAATGATCACATCCATAATAGAATAAACGTGAATACTTTGAAAATCGAGAGCGAAAAACAAAATAGCGATGAATGCGCAAATCTTCAATACGTAAACATTTTTGTGGAAAATCAGCCCGTAACAGCATTGATTGATTCAGGTTGCCAGATCCCAGTTTTAAATTCCTCACTAATTAGAGTGCAAACACCTTCCGAAGAAATCATAACATTAAGTTCATGTTTTGGCGAACAGCGTATGGTAGAAGTTAAACCCATAAATAGTTCTCTTAATCAACACTCTCTAGCTTAGTGAGAACGGCAATATCACCGACCTTGACCGAAGAATTTATTATACATCCCAGTGTATATTCTGAAATAAAGAAACTAGGCCACGCAAAGAGCGATGTTTTATTGAATGAAAGTGAATCCTCTTTAGGTGCTCATGCTTATGCTTATTCTAGTGCTATTTCTTTTCCAAATGTTTCTGTTTCAAATGTCATAGAAAACTAGTTATGATTTGCCATATGTTAAGAACTTTAATACTAGAAATGATTCGAGTTCTCTAATTAAGGATTATAAATGTAATAAAATTCAGAGTACTAAGTTAAAATTGAGTATTGTAAGAGAAAAATTTTCTGATATAGTATTGTGTAAGAAAGCCAATGGTGCCATGAAAACAAGTTCCGTGGAATTTATCTCCCGCTCACCTAACCCTTTACCTATGAAGAGTAAACATCATCGGTTTGTGTTGCTCCGAAGGATCTTCCAGCCCTGGCAGTGGAAACGAAGGAAAAAGAGAAATCGTTTTGAACAGACGTCCAGAACTCTACAGAGGAAAATATCGATGCGTTCAACCAAAGATCAACTTGTTGAAAAAGATGTTCTTATGCCTGTGAAACAATGTGTTTTCCTGTGGAACCTTCCGGATGTCGAAGAGGTGCCTTCACATGATGGAGAAACTGTCTAGTTCAACAAAATTTTGATATGTTAAATCTTTGTATATTTGTCGTATAGTCCTTGTCTGTTCCGTTTTTTTTTTGTATGTTTCAGATTCTCCTCTGGTCTCCATGGAAATACCGCTGCGGACAGCGTACAGTCAGAATGGCCGTTGTGGCATGCAGCCAAAAGCAACGCAGTCTCCGCGCGCAGGCGCATTGAATGGAAACTAAAACTAAAACTTTTGAATTAGTGGAAGAGAAACAAAAACTCTTGAACATTAGAGAGAGAAGAAAGAACGCGAGAGGTGCGCGAGCAGGCGTTACCTTCTGCATATCATCGTCAAACTTATCTGTTAAAAACTACCTTTTTAATTAATTTTTGTTTAATGTTAAAATAAAATAGAAGAAAGACCAACGTCTTGGACCCCTTGTTGTCTCCCACATAAATATATATAAAGGGTGTTTTTTTTAGAGGTATAGAACTTTAAATTGCAATAAAACAACGATGTATAATTCGATTGACATGAATTTTTTTTATTCGATAGATAATCTTGTGGCATTACATTTTAAATATGATTTCTGGCAAAGGACTGCCACGGTTGTCTCGGATGTAGTCCAATCTGGACGTCCAATTTTCGATGACTTTTTCCAGCATTTGTGGCCGTATATCGGCAATAACACGGCGAATGTTGTCTTCCAAATGATCAAGCGTTTGTGGCTTATCCGCATAGACCAATGATTTTACATAGCCCCACAAAAAATAGTCTAGCGGTGTTAAATCACAAGATCTTGGAGGCCAATTCAAAGGTCCAAAACGTGAAATTAGGCGGTCACCAAACGTGTCTTTCAATAAATCGATTGTGGCACGAGCTGTGTGACATGTTGCGCCGTATTTTTGGAACCACAGCTCCTGGACATCATGATTGCTCAATTCAGGAATGAAAAAGTTAGTAATCATGGCTCTATACCGATCACCATTGACTAACGTTGTGGCCTTCATCGTTTTTGAAGTACGGACCAATGATTCCACCAGCCCATAAAGCGCACCAAACAGTCAGTTTTTCTGGATGTAACGGTGTTTCGACATACACTTGTGGATTAGCTTCACTCCAAATGCGGTAGTTTTGTTTGTTGACGTAGCCATTCAACCAGAAGTGCGCTTCATCGCTAAACAAAATTCGCTTAAGAAGTAATCGAAAATTGGACGTCCAGATTGGACTACATCCGAGCCAGCCGTGGCAGTCATATGCCAGAAATCATATTTAAAATGTAATGCCACAAGATTATCTTTCGAATAAAAAAAATTCATGTCAATCGAATATATATATATATATATCTATATATATATCTATATATATATATATATATATATATATATATATATATATATATATATATATATGTGGCATGCAGCCAAAAGCAACGCAGTCTCCGCGCGCAGGCGCATTGAATGGAAACTAAAACTAAAACTTTTGAATTAGTGGAAGAGAAACAAAAACTCTTGAACATTAGAGAGAGAAGAAAGAACGCGAGAGGTGCGCGAGCAGGCGTTACCTTCTGCATATCATCGTCAAACTTATCTGTTAAAAACTACCTTTTTAATTAATTTTTGTTTAATGTTAAAATAAAATAGAAGAAAGACCAACGTCTTGGACCCCTTGTTGTCTCCCACAAATTATGGGGGCTCGGCCGGGATCGATAAAATTTCGATTTTGAACCAAAGTCTGGACAATGAACAACAGCGTCCGTGAAGGAGACGCTCCGCCATTTTTCGAAAACTTCGTTCAACCTGTGTAGAGGTTTGAACTCAGCATGAAAATTCCGCCTGTGTAGAGGCCGGAACTACAATTTCAACTATATTACCTGCGAAGAGGTGAAATCAGTGGAATCGAAATTTTTTCTTCAAATATTGGATACATCGTACGTGCGAGCAACAAGGGAGCCAGAGAAAAAAAAGGTAGGATCTTTTCATATTTTTATAAAATGTATAAAAACGCTCTTAAAGAGGATCTCATAAGAGTTGTTGAGGAGCTAGACGGTACTGTAGAAAGTACTGACACTATAGTTAAACTAAAGACTAAAATTGAGAACAGTAATACATTTGAAAGTGATCCAGATTTCGTTAAAACTTTAATTCAAAACTGTATAGATGAGAGAGTATCGCAAAACGAAAGAGAGGTAACTTCAGAACAAAAAATTGAGCTCGCGAAACTTCAGTTGGCAAAATTAGAAAAAGAAATCGAACTTCAATTAGCTAAAAATAAAGCATTAAGTTTAAATACTGCAGCCAAAGTCGAAGAAAAACAGTTCGAAACTAACATAGAAAATATGATAAAAAGTATAAAAACTTTATCTCTTCCTGTTCCCACCAGATCTGAAAATTTTAATCTGTTCTTCCAATCATTAGAACGCGCATTTTTAACCAAGAAAATAAATGACGAATATAAATCTGAAATTTTAATAAATTTCTGGGCGAAAGAGCTCATAACGTCTTACTGTATATTAAAGAAGAGGAATTAAATGACTATGAAAAACTAAAATCTATAGTACTCAGAGAATTCCAATTAACCCCTCGCGAGTGTTTAAACTCATTTAAAAATGCTGTAAAATCATCAGGCGAGACATACATCCAATTTGCTGCAAGATTGACGGCAAACTTCCAATATTATTGTTCGTTAAGAAAAGTTAATTCCTTTGAATCTCTATGTGATCTTATAATTTCTGATAAATTATTTGAAACTTTAAATAAGGAAACTGCAACTCATATTGGCATTCGAGAAGCAGAAGATTGGTTTAGGCCTATTGATTTAGCTAAAGAGTGTGATATTTATATTTCATCTAGAAGCGGATCACATAAAGAAATTCCTATTACTTATGGATATACCCAAGACCCCTTTAAAAATAAATCACAAAACTTTAAAACAAAGATTAAAGAGAACTATCCCCAATATCATGAAAGAGAAAATAAAAATTGCTATATATGCGGTGATTCATCTCATTACGCAAGAGACTGTGAGAAGCGTTTTAAACCTAAAGAATCTAATGATCACATCCATAATAGAATAATCGTGAATACTTTGAAAAGAGAGAGCGAAAAACAAAATAGCGATGAATGCGCAAATCTTCAATACGTAAACATTTTTGTAGAAAATCAGCCCGTAACAGCATTGATTGATTCAGGTTGCCAGATCCCAGTTTTAAATTCCTCACTAATTAGAGTGCAAACACCTTCCGAAGAAATCATAACATTAAGCTCATGTTTTGGCGAAAAGCGAATGGTAGAAGTTAAACCCATAAATATTTCTCTTAATCAACACTCTACTAGCTTAAGTGTGCGAACGGCGATATCACCGACCTTGACCGAAGAATTTATTATACATCCCAGTGTATATTCTGAAATAAAAAAACTAGGCCACGCAAAGAGCGATGTTTTATTGAATGAAAGTGAATCCTCTTTAGGTGCTCATGCTTATGCTTATTCTAGTGCTATTTCTTTTCCAAATGTTTCTGTTTCAAATGTGATAGAAAACTCTAGTTATGATTTGCCATATGTTAAGAACTTTAATACTAGAAATGATTCGAGTTCTCTAATTAAGGATTATAAATGTAATAACATTAAGAGTACTAAGTTAAAAATGTGTATTAAATTGAAAAATGATATTCCTGTGTGTCAGAGAGCCAGACGTTTATCTTGTTCTGAGAAATTACAGGTAAACAATCAAATTGATGATTGGTTACGACAAGGTATTATAAAAGAGAGTGTTTTTGATTATTGTTCTGATATAGTATTGTGTAAGAAAGCCAATGGTGCCATGAAAACGAGTTCCGTGGAATTTATCTCCCGCTCACCCAACCCTTTACCTATGAAGAGTAATTATAGACGGTTTGTGTTGCTCCGAAAAATATTTGAGCCTTGGCAGTGGAAACGAAGGAAAAAGAGAAATCGTTTTGAACAGACGTCCAGAACTCTACAGAGGAAAATATCGATGCGTTCAACCAAAGATCAACTTGTTAAAAAAGACGTTCTTATGCCTGTGAAACAATGTTTTCCTGTGGAACCTTCCGGATGTCGAAGAGGTGCCTTCACATGATGGAGAAACTGTCTAGTTCAGAAAAATTATGATATGTTTAATCTCTATATATTTGTCGTATAGTCCTTGTCTGTTCCGTTTTTTTTTGTTTGTTTCAGATTCTCCTCTGGTCTCCATGGAAGTACCGCTGCGGACAGCGTATGGTCAGAATGGCCGTTGTGGCATGCAGCCAAAAGCAACGCAGTCTCCGCGCGCAGGCGCATTGAATGGAAACTAAAACTAAAACTTTTGAATTAGTGGAAGAGAAACAAAAACTCTTGAACATTAGAGAGAGAAGAAAGAACGCGAGAGGTGCGCGAGCAGGCGTTACCTTCTGCATATCATCGTCAAACTTATCTGTTAAAAACTACCTTTTTAATTAATTTTTGTTTAATGTTAAAATAAAATAGAAGAAAGACCAACGTCTTGGACCCCTTGTTGTCTCCCACATATATATATATATTAGTCGTTTTTACATAATTCTCCACCAAATCGAGATAAGCATCTTAAAACACGGATGGTAAAAATATTTAATGTGTTAAAACTGTAAAACTCTTTAAAAAAGAATCAACTCTGTTTTAAAACAGCCCCGTTTAAAATTCTTGCAGAAAGCGTTGGTACTTGAAGTATTATTACTACCAAGAACATATGAATTCTTTAAAATAGAGTCAGAATGAATTAAATAAAAACTTTCAATACTTAACTGATTTTTTTAAATGAAAAGCCAGAACATAAATAAAAGGCAATCTCATTCAAATACTATTCTTTACAGAGAATACGATTGCGAAATTGTACTTTTTCGAAACCCATTCCCATTGAAACACGATAATCCACTTATTCAATTCCCTTTCAAAGACTTTCAAAAACAAACAAAAAGAGGGAAACTTAAAGCGCGGTGTGGTGAAAAATGAATTTTAATTTCTTCAAATAATGAACACCCTTAAAAAAGGCAACTTCGAATACATAAAACAAACTAAACCCTCAAAGAGCAATTTAAAAATACTTCTTTCGTAAACTCACATTATCCCTGGTTTACCGTGATTTATATTAATTGGAACCATAAATTTAACAAACGCTAAAAAGGGATGGAAATAAATGAATTAGAAAGAGAAAAAAAGGAGCTTTAACGAATACATTATTAATATCGCTGTCATTCTTAGTAGGAATTTTTCAACAAGCTATCACTGAGTCTGAAAATGCCTTTTATTTTTCATCATTTTAAAGTAGGCACTTCATCGAATAGAAAAAATAAAAGACAAAAGATGTAGATAATTCTCTCAATATAGCTTATGGCATTGTGGTAATTTACGGGAAAAAAATCAGGAAACAAAAATAAACATATTTACGTTAAGATATCAATCTATTTGTGCTAACAGTAGACACAGCTCTGGACTATATTTTTATGGAGCAAAGATATTTATGTATATACATACTTTTCCTGATATGGTAAGGGAAAAGAGTAATTTCCCAGGACAAGTGAGATAGGACAAAAACTACGCGAGGAAAAAGATGAAAGAACAAAAAGTACAAGAAAATGCACAAGTGTCTTCATATTATTCTGACTTCTGAAGTGTAAGCATTTTTTTAAATCAAAAACTGAAATTTTTATTTTGATAACGGAATACTGAATACAGGAAACGCCTTTAAAAAAACACGAAATTAATTTAATTAAAAAAAATTTAATAAATTCAGATAAAAATTTTAAGAAATGCAGCACGTAATTCAATTCATCCAAATAAAAATTGAAATATTTAAGTACTGTTCAGTCTCTCGTGCATTTATATTTAAATAAAATATGTTGCGGGATCTCAACGCTTTTTTCAACTGACCTTTAAGGATATCTTTTTGAGGATTGTTGATTGATTTGAAAACCTCGCTCTTTGTGAACGAGCCCCAATGTATGCAGATTAGGTTGATTTGTTGTAAATTAAGTGAGAAATGAATAGATGGCGCTTCAAGTCATCTGAGAGTTATATTTTTTTTAGTTTGTAGAATCAAATACGTAATGTTCTTTCTTGGTGCTGCATACGTCTTCTGTGTCGTCTAAGAAAATTCATCAAAATGTTTAAAAGGATGGACTGAATCATAGGAATAACATAAAAATATAATGGACAGAATCGTCTAACTGATCAATGCAATTAAGGATTTAGGAATTATGACATGACTATTTAAAATGATCTGAAGTGGCATCGGGGAAAGTGTTGAGATAGCAAATGTAAGAACAGACAGAGAAACAGATGATTCAATTGTAAAAATAGAGAAATCAATTTAGACTTCATAACCAGATGTTGTAATTTTTTAAGTCCATTCTCTCCCAGAACTGCTTTCAAGAAACGTGTGTGTCTTAGGTTGTTAACATTAGCTCTATGAATTATATCCCATTCCAAACGAATCGAGTTTAACTATTAGATACGTACGAAAAGTGCTTGGAAAAATAAATATCTGCCTTCCACTGTTGTAAGGATAATTTTTCTAATTTAACTCAAATCTCTCTCTATATATATAGTCTAATTCTCTACAAACAAGAGATAAACATTCACATCAATCACAATCGAAAAAAAAACACACAGACAGTAAAGAGAACATATATACTAACCGTCTTTGGACTACATTTAAAACAAGGCACAATATTTTTTCAAATCAATAATAACTTAATAACAGATGAAGTTTTTTTTTTCTTTCCAGAAATTACAACAATAACAAATTTAACTGTTACAGTGAGGTACGAATGTCTTGAAAGACCAGAAAAATCCGAAAATTTGTTTTACGCATATACTAATGCTGTTACAACGCTCACATTATTGCTGCAGAAAGTTTTTCACATTGTATATTACTACTGTGTTTTAATAATCCTCAACTATTTCAACGCGTTTTTTTTGTACAATTTAACAAAAGTTAAAAAAAAAAATTCGTCACTCTCACTAACATTGTTGTCGCCCACCCAGTATGGTGGTTATGACCCTCGGCTTGTAACAGGGTGGGTTCGGGTTCGAATCCCGAGTAAGACTTGGTTGTATCTTCGGGAAAGAAGTCGGTCTTTCGCCTGAAATGGACTTCCGTCTCGAAAGGAAAAGTAGCGCCTCTCTTCTTGTTATATGCTGGGATCATCGTTTGTAATAAAATCTGTATTCTTCAGTGGTTGTGTTATATGTTTCTGTTCATCTATCTCACGACTTTCGTATGTATCCCAGTAATAAACACACGACAACACCACCTAATATTGTTCACGCTTTGTTTACCGAACTCCATAATTGCAACACATATTATATCAGAAACAAAGAAATTACATATTTCCAGTAAAAGAGAAGGCGCTAATTTGATGCCGGGAGAGAAAGATTTTCCCGCCAAATAGTTGTAATTTTTCGCCCATTTAGTTTAGAACGATAACATTATACTGGCCACCAATCTATCTGGCACGATTTCAAAATTGCGCCAAAAAAGAGTAGTGCACCGATATCAAATTAATTTCATAAACAAAGAAATTATATATTTCCAGTAAAATACAAGGTGATAATTTGATACCGGTACACAAAGGGTTTTTCTGCCAAACAGTTGCAAATTTTCGCCAATTTAAAACGATAACATTAGACTGGCTACCAATCTATTTGGCGCGATATCAGAATTGCGCCAAAAGAGTAGTGTACTGATATCAAATTAATTCCATAGACATTCCTTACTTTATTTTATTCAATAAAATTCCTGAAATATACTCATGTCGTATGGTTGCCCTATTTTATTTATACATTACTCTAAATCCTTCCAAGACAATCCTTTCATCAATGTCTACCAAATGCCAAAATTTTCAAGACACCTATCACAAACATCAAGACCCAAGAAATGATGGAATTTCGACATACTAGAACAAGACAAGTAAGATACTTATTCCTCAAAAATTCAGAATCATATACATGCCAAACAATCCAGTACATGCACTACATCAAGCGGAAGACAATTTCCTTAAGCAAACACAAACACAATTTTTTTGTTTCAAATCAAAGAATGGACGATAAGAACAGGTAGAAGGATAGAAAAAATAAATAAATAACACTTTAAAACGAGACGTGCCGAATAAGGCTGCAAAAGCGAGCCTCTATAAATCATAACCCACTTCAGCAGGCAGTTGTTTTATTGCCTCCACTCAACTACTGCGGAATTTCGAACATCATAAATCATCTTACGTAGAGCGGATGGTAGAATTTACTGAAATTTATGAAGGAGAAAAACAAAATCACCATCCGGAATCTTAAGATGTGCGGACGGTTTTAAAATCGAATTGTAAACATCATCAAGAAGCAGCTAGATGTTATGTCCAAACCTATTATTTTACCAAAAACCGATTTATACGTCTAAGGTTAAAAAAAGTAAATAAATCGGAGTTATATTCGATATAATGTTTGTTGCATCGTTACTTATTTTCTTATTCTACACAGTTGAAGGGAATACGCTTTGAAGGGATTAACGTTTCTGTTTTTTTTCAAGCTACTTAGTAAGAATTTGATGGAATACAGGTTCTATTTTCAATAGAATGTTAGAACCTTATAAATATAGATGTCTCAGACTGAACAAGACGTATTTTAAAACTCGAGTAAAGCAAAATATTCATGACGTAAAGAAAATAATAAAGTTGCTGTATATTTTCTGAAAGTATGGTATTTATGGACATTTTGTAACAGATTTAGCTTTAGTTAATTTATTTTCAAAAAGTGTAGGACTACTTCATTTTATTTTGTTCTTTTAGATAATATAGCAACAGTATTAGCTACACGATGAGCTATTTATCAGGAGTTTGTTTCATTCATTGAATGTTTATGGCAACCTATTTCAATACGACAGAAAAAGAATAGCTTAACACACTCTTCATTATTCTAAAACTACATTTAGTTGATGAGGTCCATATTTGAACTGGTACCTCACTCTCGACATTCACATCGCGATGCATTTAGTAAACACCAAATTCTATTTTCACGACGGTTATTGCTCGGAATTATGACTTCAGAGCCAAAAAAACAATCGAGTAAAAAAGGTTCGTAATTATACTAATTAGACTACCATGATTCTACGATCTCATTAAATCCGAAACTCGAGATGGAAGGTGTCTTTATTTAAAGCCATTACAATGCTGTACCTAAGTTTAGAATACCTCAACAGAGAATTTGAAATAACAAGATAGGGGCAGAATTTGATGACATGTTTAAAATTTCAGAATCAAAATAAAGGGGTATAATCTGAACAATAATAAGATATAACTAAAATAAAATTATTTTCAATGTTTTAATACAATGAGGAAAAACCAACTGCAATATCATCGAAGCTTATTGTCTAAGTTAACGCTTAAATCTAATACATAAGGGGAGTTTTGTATATATATCTATCTATATGCTGTTCTATTTTCAAATACTTTCTAACTTTTTCAAGGTCAATCAGGGACGTCTTACGGCATGAGGCCGGGACTCATTAGGGTCCTCGTATCTTTCTCGACTCAAGTCTTAATAAAATCATGATTCGAATAATTTTAAGAAACGATCAAATGTTATTTCTGGTTGTATTCTCTGAAAAACTGGGAATTTCGGTCAAATATATCAACTGGTAATAGTGACAAGACTACATCATTATGCGATGACCGTCGTCCGTCCATGTATGGGCCTACCACCATACACAATCGTAATTGATTAAATCAAAATGTAATAGTCGGTTGAGCTGGTTTGTGTGAATGCAAGTCCCGCACATTTATTTGCTTTGGGTTACTGTTGGAACGAGTATTTGACAACGTTTTCTATTTACTGTCTAATTTTAAGAGTTATAGGTCGGGCCCTACATTTGTGTAGGGGCCCATGGCCTATTTCTTCGTAGTGCCCCAGGGCCAACTAATTCGTTGTGGCCCAGGGCCTCAATAAGACTTAAGACATCCCTGAGGTCTCACCGTAACTCTTATTATTAAAGTTGACAGCTACGCAATTAGTCATGCATGAATTGGTATTACACTTTTTGAGTTTTGTCTACATCAAAAGACCGTCACGCGGAATAATATAACTTGCTACGTGTTACATAAAAGTGACTAATTTTTCAATAATATGCATATGTTAAGTTAGATGTTGGCTGCATCAAAAGCGATTCAAAGTTACGATATATACTTTACCAATAGCCTCGCATTTTGTAGAAAAATATTTCAAACTAAACAAAAAGCGCATTTTAATTTGTCAGCTAAAGCCAGGCATGGCTCATCTGATCGTACCATGCATAAATCCATAATGATATTCTTTAAAGTTTTACTTTACACCAATATTCCAGTTAAATTTTTTTATGCAGAGCCACGTTTCAGCCATGAAACTAAATCCGCAAATACTTCGCATACCTTTAAAAAAAATCTCGAAAATGTTCACCGCGTTTTTCAGCGAAAAATCTACGCATCCTATGTTGTAAAAACAAAGAAACACGCTATACTACAGCAAGAAAAAAAGGTCCACGAAGAGAAAGCGGCATTTTTATCCCCCAAACCAAGAACGATCACGGGCACAGAAGAAAGCGAGATTTCTCTCTGCAGTGCGAAAGAAAGGTAGCGTTAATCCTCTTCTTTTGAAACAGGAGAGAGTGAGTATAAAGGGAGGTATCTTACCGGACCGAGAAGTGTTCCTGTCGGGAAAAGACGCTGATGCGATGAGTCTTCTTTCTTAACCCAGGGAGTGAGCGAGCACAAAGGGAAGGCTGGTAAAAAAAGAAGCAGCTGGCTCATGGAGACGGCAAGGGGAAAAAAAGCGTGGGGGAAGGAGAAGAACGCGCCATTTGTTTGAGCCGACAGAGTTGGGGGTTGGATCCCGGTTAATACCTTAAAGGCCCCCACGTGGCTTCTCGACAACACAAAGCATATTTTCAGTCAGGCATCGTTCGTCACTTAGTCGGTCAATTGCCCGCCCGTGCACAGTCCTCGATCGATGATGTATATTTTCCCCTTTACCACTGACACAAGCAGATCGTTTTTTTTAAAGGAAAACAGATGCATCCAATTTAAACTATACAAAAATGATTGGAGTTAAAATATTTTGTGCAATTTAAAACACATGTCAGTAACGAATTCATAAAAATACGAGTGTTCTAAGCCTAATGACATTTCTGTAGGAAATAAATATATATACAGTCACTCAAAAAAGTATTCGGAAAACTTAACCAGTTCATAGATTTTTATCGTAATATTTTACTTAAACATACAAATGAAATTTAAAAAAAAGAAGTAAATGTTATTTCCATAAATACAACTAACAATAATTTGAACAAAACTCACATATATTAATGCGATTATGGTTAAAATTGATAATAAAAGAAATCGAGTTAAAAAACGTGCTCAAAAAAGTATTGGGACACTTCCCAATAAATTAAGAAAAACAATTCAAACTTAGAAATTAATATCTTGTTGGGTATATCTTGATATGACCTCTAGAGGTCTATTTTGCATGGATTTGATCAATTTTTTGCAAAACGATCTATCGATTTTGGTTCACTCTTCGACCAAATATTTTCTTAAATCCTGCTTGTTAGAAATTTGGTGCTTATATACTTTTTGCTGGAAATAATCCCACACATGTTCTATGAGATTAAGGTCTGAACTTTTTGTGCAGGAGTTTTAATAACACTAGGACAGTGGTAGAGGACCCATAACTTGCAAATTTCCGCAGTATGTTTCGGATCATTATCTTGGTACAATTTAAAATGTCCCGAGATTCCCAGCTTGCTCGCACTTTGCCTTAAATTTCGCTTGAGAATGTGAAGATATAGACATATTTATTCATTATACCATCAAAAAAATGTAGGTTCCCGACACCAGAGCTAGCCATGCAGCCCCAGACAATTCCGTTACTCCATCCATATTTGACGGTAGGCCGTAAATTTTTGACATTCATTGCTGTATTTGATTTCCGCCAAACTTTTTGCTTGCCATCCGCTCCGAAAATGTTATATTTGCTTTCATCAATAAAAATAACATTTTCCCAAAATTTTGTTGGCTGCCTTACATATACCCACCTAGCTTGTCTATTTGCTTTGCTCATGTAGGGCTTTCTTTGAGGTACTCTGCCACGATACTTATGTTTTTTTTAAACATTTCTAACAGTTTCAGGATTTACAGATTTTCCGAAGCTAATTTTACATTTCAAAGTCATTTTTAGTGCATTATTTTTTGGATTAATGCGTACTTGTTTCGCAATCCATCTCTTTTCACGTTCATTAAATATCTTTGGACACCCTGATCTTTGCTTTTTGTCAACACTATTTGTTTTCTTGAACCTGTAAATGATGTTAAAAACAGTAGACTTACTGAATTTCAAGATTTTTCTTATACAGTGTGAACTAACTGATTTCTCTTCTTTCCAATGACTTATTATGAGATTTCGCACACCAACCGATATATCTTGGATTCTCCCCTTTTTTTTCTTTCTATAAATAATCTTATCTGTTGAAACATTTATGTTTAAACTTCTAGTCTAAAAAAAGTGTTGTGAAATTAAATTCTATTGATGCGCAGTATATTTGTTAAATTTCTCATTTCAAAAGTGTCCCAATACTTTTTTGACTCCAATGTGCCTTTGAATTACATTTGAAATGCTAGATCAAATTATAATTCTATAATACAAATAAAATTTTCCTTGCATACTGTACACCAAATGTTAAAATATTTCTTAATTCATTTTGTTTTTGTTTCAATGTGATAAATATTTTTATAAATGGCTTTGAAGTTATGCATTCCAAGTGTCCCAATACTTTTTTGAGTGACTGTATGATGATTTGATGATGCAGTAGAAAAAGTTGGCCGTATCAGTATTAACTGAAACTGCTGGTAGCTTAAGTCTGGTTTCTTCCGGCGAAAGTAAGAGAGCTTGAACGAAACGCGAAGCACACTTTCAGACAGAATAATAAATTATTGTTTAAAAAAAAACTCTAAACACCCTTTTATAGTTCATTGAACTAAGTTGTAACTTAATCTTTTAGTCGCCAAATCTGGAAATGGTATCTGAAATTAGTCGCCAGTGTAGGATGGGATCTGAAAATGGGAAATCGTTAATTCTGATGATCCTGATCAGGACAATGAAACAAAATTATTAAATTATTGTATTGTCATGGGTCCTGGAGAAGTGAGTGAAATTTCGAATTAATCTGACCTTTTAAAGTGGGTAAAAAATTGAGTTCAAAGATTCCGTTACATACAATTGAAGCTTATAAAAAGTGTGTTATAAATGCCTCAATTTTCATAAAAATTTGCAATTCATACATCTGTTAACAAGATAGTGTTTTTAAACATTTCAAAATATTCAATAAATTCTTTTTTTTCTTTTGAATACGTGAAAGGGATAACTCATTTAAACATTACGGTATAGGAGAAGAAACGCGTAACACCTTTTTTTTAACCAGGAAAAATGGACCAATTTGATTAAAAGTGGGATGCATGATGAAAATTGCTGCTCTCTAAAGGATAGTGGAACCAGAAAATATCACAATTTTTTATTTCTTTTATATCTAAAAAAACTGTTCTAAATTCGGATTCTATTCTTTATCATGAACCGAAGACAGCCTTAAACTACTAATTTTGAATTGAATACATAGTAATGCTAATAAAAAATTTCAATTTAAATGAACTATTTGATGTTAATTTAAATTTAGCAAAATTAATATGAAAGCAAAACCTTAAAAATTATTTTAATACTTCTAGTCCCTTTTTATTTTTTTATGAAGACTTTTTTCTCTTAGTAACAGCAAGCAGATTTACAGTAAAATAGAAAACGTGTCACTTGTAAAAACTAGCGGAATTTTTAATTTATTTAATATTATTTGCAAACTACTAGACATTTGAGAAAAAACGAAGAATATAACCTAGTTTTATCAATCATTTAAATACTATAAACTGATGTTTATATTCCACTGTATAAAAGCTTCCGTCATACGTTATAAGTATTATAATTTGCACACCTATATTTAGAATGTTATGCATTACTCAAAATTTTCCCACCATATACCCCCTCTAACTTAGGGTTTAATTTGAATTTCCTTTTCACTTCTGAAAATGCATTCCCTCCGTAATTTTCGTTTTATTTATTTTTGTTAGTACATATCCAATTCAGTATTTTATTCATAATTCTTTTCATCATATAATTCCCGTAATTCTTTAGAAGGTTGCATTTTCAACACCAAACGAAAATGTTTTTCCAAAAAAAGGTTTTCTTTAATCTCTCTGCGTTTTCACCAAAATTTAGAAGATTTTACGCCAATTAATTCAATCCTATGCTTTTTTTTAATGAATATATCTTGACAAGATTTATTTGAAAATAATACATAAAAAAATAAACGTACATAAGAGTGAAATTCTTTAATTTTAAATAGTTAAAGTTTTGTTTAAACTATATATATGACGCAAAATAAAAATTTTAAAAATAAATTATAAACTTTTTTTAGTTAATATATCTACATGTATACGTCACTAGGTATTTTCATTTGTGTGTAAATACATACAGAAAAGTTCACATAATATATATTTTTTACTGAATAATACTTCAACCTTTAAACGTATCATAAACGTTTTAATATTGTCTCTGTTCCCTTTTTTAAAGATTTTATATGGGAAAATTACACATTTGAAAATAAAGGGGGGGAAAATAGCTCGTTATTTTTTTTATTCAAGCGAAAAAAAATCGCAAGACAAAAATATTTCAACACAAAAGAACTCAACAGAAACGTTTTTCTCTTTATTCCGTCAAATAACAACCTTTGAAATTTATATTCGCCCACGTGAGTGTACTTGCAATTAATGCTTGAGGAAACGTTTGCTTCATAACTTCCTCTTCACCCTTGTCAACTGACACTAGTATTTATAATTATAATCATAAAACATGTGTCATTCACAAACTTTCAAAGCCCTAGCGAACTAATTACATATCTTACCGCACAAATCATCTCTAGAATGTAAGTTTTGAAGTATATTCGTTAGTTTTAATATTATTTATAATGTTAAAATTTTTACGCCACTCAAAAACATTCCCGAAAGATGCTATTCAAAGTTTTAACCAACAACTATCCTAATTATATGAGCGAATATCAAATATTCGAATTCAAAAAGGTTTTATGTGCAAAATATAGATGAAGTTTTCACAAAGTTGTAGAATTCTTAGCTGTTTATAATTAACATAGTAACAGTATATGTGTTAAATAAACGACACAACTTGGCAGCTTCGAAATGAGAAGAATAATTTTCTATGACAGCCAGCCAAAGCTGAGATAGAGTGAAGATAATTAATTCAAAAACATATAATTTTGAATTTACCTTATGAATGTAGTGGGGGTGATGAATCGATCTTCTATAAAACAACGAAACAGGACACGGAGATATATCTGGAAAGAAAAAAAGGAAGTAAGTAAATCTATATGACTAAATGATTGAATATTTTTATATAAAAAAGAACAGGAATTGACACAGCAAATAAAAAAATATATCGTGAGTTTTATTTCAGAAAATATAATTAAAAAATTTCTATTATAGTTGGCATTACGAATTATTAGCTTGGAGATTTTGGTTCCAGATTAAATACTGTTACAACTAAGCTGGAGATTGGATTTCATGATTCCGAGTATATCAGTCGGCAAGGTTACTTGTATTCGCAATTGAATTTCGATATTAATTCCGTGATAACGTGGTGTTATAACAAAACTGACAAGTTTACACGGAACAATCCTCATTATATCAGATTATTCATTATACCATTAAGCTTTTGTTCGGCTGAGTCCATAACACGTTTTTTTGGGGGGAACTCTTGATATCAAATATCGGGCCCTTAAATAGCAAGAGAGAAAACCAAACTTTTTAAAAATAAATTTAAATATTCAAAAAGAGACGAATGATTTCATTTCTGTGAAAAAAAGCAAAAGCCAATTTTGTTGGTTTCAATACAAAATACTAAAATTTGTATTTTTCCTACCAGTCATATATATTAGGCGCATAAAAAGTAACGAACATATATTCACACAATATGTAAAAACGGGATGATAATTATAAATTACAAAAATAATTATCTTCTCCCGGCAGAGTGACGCAGTGAGTTTGGCACTGGTCTTTTACTCCCAAGTTTGCGGGTTCGACCCCGACTCAAGTGAGTGGATTTTCATGATGCAAAAAATCGACAGCATCCATGTTGTATGATTGTGCGGCATGTAAAAGACCCTGGAGTTCCTATTTGGCTTGGGTGCTCTCGGCAATATTAAATTCCTGGTACGAATTGGCATCGTCAGAGCTCAGGTGCTGCCCTTTGCGGAGGAAACTGGACGTCAAAATTACTTTGCGGTGATTTGTATCCACCTATATGGCACCGCACTTCTCTCGGAGAATTTACTAGGTCTGCAACGGTAAAATACCAATCAGCAGCTCCATTTGAAAAAAAATCTATTTATTAATCTTTAACTTATTACTTACGTTTAAGTCCCAAACAAAAAGAATCTAAATTATCATAAACAGCACCCTGCATTCAAGTATCTAACGAAGAACATACAAATTCCTCCATTTATGTTTCAATGTCTGTTTATGAGTCTTTTTAACAGACGACAAACTAGGGATAAAATATTTTTGAGGAAAAAAAAATCTTTTTCACTTGATTTGAGCTTCATACGCAATGTAGAATTTTACAGCTGCCCAGTTAGCATTGAATTAACAACATAATTTTGATTTTCTTTTCGTATAAAAATTCATATCTTGATAAAATATAGCTTCGTTATTTGCATATAACTTTGAAAATAAGCTGCCGAGTTCCGAAAAAACAATATACCAAAGAGCGGTTAAAATATGTTCAACTATAAGCGCACATTCAAAAACAATAACTAATAACAAGTTGCCGTACACAAGGACTACGTAAATTGCTTCGCTATATTCTTATGATTTTAATTTGTAAAGAGCTATAATGAGAAAAGTCAATTTCAGGCAACGTCATGCGAAAAAAAAAAGACTATAAAATTACAAACTTCTCCCCATTAGCGAAAACAATAAAGCACGACGTTAGTATGCATAAGATCAAAGACGGCTTTAAAAAAGTGCAACACAACAGCCTCTTGATATTTCGCAAGTCATGCGCTATAACGGTTTAAAAAAGTCACGAAAAAAATAATAATCAACAAAGAATAATAACGCATCCCAAAGGCCTCGAACTTTAATTTATTTTAACTTAATTGTTTGAAATAAACAAAAGGAAGAAAAACAATGGAGAAATTAACATAAATGCGTACAAGGACTTTGAGAGAGCAGATTACTAAAATTAATTACTCTCTCTTTTGTTTCTTTGTCGGTCTGCTTCTGCATGTCATGTAGGAACAGCGACATGTCCCATTTATTTAAAGTGGCGTTTTTCGCCATTTTTTAATCCTTTAGAAGTGTCTTGAAAAATTTACAAGACTTTCTATATCTTTTTTTAAAAATGACCTATAAAACAAATCCATTTAAGGTTGCTTGTTTCTCAGCATCTAGTTTGCTGTTATCGCCGATCATGAGAATCTAAATAGTCCAGGTCGTTATGAAACAAGGGCAAATCATTATAGAACATGCTTATTTATGTGACATGTTTTGTTCTTTTCAATAGTAAATCTCACATTTTCAAACGGCGATATTCAACAACTTCAGTTTCCCCAATTGATATAAATGACGTTGCGTGAATTGAAAAATTCGGTATTAACTAAAATCATTAATTTTTATAATGGTAAAAAATTTAACAAAAGAACAAAAAACTGTTTCTCTTGTATAAATATTGTTAAGGATTTATGTTAAAAAACAAGATTCTAACTTGGGACACAATTTCACATTAAAAAAAATACCCTAACATAAATGTTAATTCATGTGGGTCACACTCCTTTATGCTTCCCCTCCAAATGACCTAGCATTATTATAAATTTATGTGGGTTACCCTCACTTATGCTCCCTTAAATGTCCCAACATTAATGTAAATTCATGTGGGTTGCTTACACTTTTGCTCTCCAAAATGCCTTGGCATTAAGGTAAATTCATATGAGTTGCCTACACATACACACCTCAAAATGCTCCAACATTAATGTAAATTCTTATGGATTACCCTCACTTATGACCCCCAAAATGCCTCAACATTAACGTAAATTTATGTGGGGTGCCTACACATGTGCGCTCCAAAATGCCTTGACATTAATGTAAATTCATATGGGTTGCCTACACACACATATGCTCCTCAAAATGCCTTGACATTAATGTAAATTCATATGGGTTGCCTACACACATATGCTTCCCAAAATGCCTTGACATTAATGTAAATTCATGTGGGTTGCCTACACACACATATGCTCCTCAAAATGCCTTGACATTAATGTAAATTCATGTGGGTTGCCTACACACACATATGCTCCTCAAAATGCCTTGACATTAATGTAAATTCATATGGGTTGCCTACACACATATGCTTCCCAAAATGCCTTGACATTAATGTAAATTCATGTGGGTTGCCTACACACACATATGCTCCTCAAAATGCCTTGACATTAATGTAAATTCATATGGGTTGCCTACACACACATATGCTCCTCAAAATGCCTTGACATTAATGTAAATTCATGTGGGTTGCCTACACACATATGCTTCCCAAAATGCCTTGACATTAATGTAAATTCATATGGGTTGCCTACACACACATATGCTCCTCAAAATGCCACAGCATTAATGTAAATTCATGTGGGTTGCCTACACACATGCCCCTCCAAATGTCTCAACATTAATGCAAATTCCCGTGGGTTGCGCACACAATATGCTCCGTCGACAAAGAGCGATTTTAAAATTTCTAAGCATTCAATAAATTTTTAATTCTTCGATTTTAATATACAAAGTTTTAAAGCTATTCACTATTATAGTAATAGAGATGAAACATGAATAATTATCTATGTGAAAAGCAATGGCTTTTCTTTTTATTATATACTATATTAAAATGAATTAGAATATTTGGAAAGAAACTACGAATATATTCAAATATGATCTATATAAGTGGGTGAAATTAAGAGTTTAGTGGTCATAAAAAGGTATAAGGATTAATTCATTATAACAACTTCACTGAAAGTCATATGCTAAAGGCACTATTCTGGTAACTTTCACAAATATAATAATATGAATTTTCATATTCGATAAGGATATAAAAAAACAAGAAATTAATTAATAAATATAAACTAATGTGTTTTAGTGCATTTTTCCAAACATTACTTAAAAAAAATTTTTTATACCGTTTTTGTAATTTTTTCTTTATATTTTTTACACTATTTTAATATCACTTTACGGGATTTTTTTGTTCCGATTTAAATGAGACATATTATCACCCTGCGATGCATTCATTGCAATGTCTGCTATATGGGATTAATTAATTTTTTAAATAGATATGCTATAAAAGTTCTGTATTAGCAATTCATTCAAATAAAAGGAACGAATCGCGATTTATATATTCATTTCGGTAAAAAAAGAATTATGTGTGTGTGCTACATTCACGAAAACTTTATTTATATGTAATTTTCTACATTTAATTTGACACTTCTTGGTTGGAAATTTAAATCTACAGTTACATTGAGGATTTTAAATGTACTCTCTCCACAAGACACTCTTTTGGTACGAATTACAGATTTTCAAAAAGTATGAATAACAAAAAAAAAATCGTTTTTTTCCCCTCTGCTACTTTTAGTAAAAAAATACGTCATGTACACCAGTGGCGTAACGGAGAACATTAGGGCCCCCCTGCAAAGTCAGGTTTCGGGCCCCTACGTTGAATTTTACAAAGAGTAGGTACTTGCGTCAGTCAGGCTTTGGGTCCCTTAGAACCCTGCCCCCCGCGATGCGGGAGTGTACATTACGCCACTGATGTACACAGAGATTATATATATATATATATATATATATATATATATATATATATATATATATATATATATATATAGGCACAATCAACACTTCAGCCTAAACCATGTAGTCAAAATAATTTCACCCAAGTCATTTTAATAATAGCCAAAGCCATAAGAAGGCAGAGTGTGCAGACAAAATATTAGCCAATATATATATTTTTAAATTTCAGACCTCATAATTGTAAATGAATATGTCTCATAGAGTAAAGAGTTTATTGTATTAGAGAATTCTTCAATCCAATTTCTTCCCTCCAGAGAGGGTTCTATTTTCTAACTGTTACGCAAAGACAATTTTCATCTCTTTAATTTTTATTTTTTGCGAAAAACATAGTGACGTCCTAAACAGATGAAAAACGTCAGATGAGAGAGAGATAGATTGATTTACGTATAATGTTTTTAGCTATAGTATAAAGAGTGAATTAAAAATAATCATTTATATCTTTGAAAACTAGTATTATTTATTGAGGAATTTCGGCATTCGAACAGCTTTGAATAATTTGTATTGAAACACGAAACTAAGCAAATCCCATAGAGATCTAATGACCCCACCCCCTCAACGGTCACCATTAAATTTCCTTCTATCAACAGTAAAAAAAACACACACACACAAATTTTTAAGCATGTAAGGATGACAAATTGATTTTAAAAAGTATCAACAATAATAAAACATATGTTCACTTAAAATGAAAATTTTCCTTTTTATAGATAATGCATTTACATAAACACACGCGCCATTTTAAAAATTTTATTTTAGTATTCCTCTGTCTTTTTTTTAAAAAAAGAGAGATTAAAATTTTATAATTGCTTGTTTTTTTAGAGATATTTTTATGGCAATTTTATACTGTGTTGTATAAGTTTCACAACATTATATATGATTTAACTTGATTAAATATTCTAATTTCAATCAATTTTGAAAATTTTTAGCATTGATTTATTTTACTGATATTTTGCAAAAGAATTTTAATTACGTAAAGAAAAAAAAAATCTCATTTCAAAAGAAAAAAAATGAGATACAATAAATAATGACAAAATCTAACTTGGGTTTTGTAGTGAAAAATACCTCTAAAAAAATTGAAACACACACACACACACTTCACAGTTATAAAAAAAAGTTATAAACAGCCGAATATAAAATTTTCACGGTTTATATAAAATTAAAACAAAAAAGGTAGTTCGAATTTTTTTCGTATAAAATACTGAAGCAAATTTAAAATGGAAAACACAAGAAGTGTTTCTTCAATCCCGATTCCACAATCAATCATAAATTTATTCAGTCCTGGGAATATAAATGTCAGCTAGTGGTTTTCAGCTAAAAAAAATCAGTTATCGGCAGTAAATAAGAATTTTTTCCCTTTATTCTGACAGTCCTTTTCCACAGCTGCATCAATAATTTTTGCTTCCAAAAGTCGAAGGTTTCCAATAGATTTTTTGTTCTATCAAACGGGGAATTTTTTTCAAGTGAAAATTTAAAAAAAAATTTGGGGGTATTTAAGTTTAACGAAGCAGCCAAAAATTGCTCCGGCTATAACGAGCCCTTTTAGCATTAAAAATAAGATAGAAATTTACGGGTGCACGTTATACTCCGGATATAGGAATGAGAGACTTAAAAAATTTTAAAAAAATGGTTGTAGTTCTAAAAGTATACTATTTTTTACTAAAGCTTGGAATAATACCTCGAATAAATGACTTCAAAACATAAGAGCATTGCGCACGTATATTTCAGGTTTCTTCGCAAAAGGGGGGGGGAGGTGCGCGTGATACGGCGAATATACCTAAAAATTAAAACTTTGCAACTTGAAAGTATAGGTGAAAGTATTTTTTGCGGTAAATAAAATAAATTGCAAATGTCACCGTTTCATACTTTACATAATTATTCTATGAAATAACTAATGATAGATTGAAAAAGTGAAAAATAAACAATTTCAGAGTTGTTTTATAAATTAACTGATCATAAATAGCTAAAATCTCTCGGAAAATATATTTTATCCCTATTGTAAAATATTTATTGATAAATAATAAGGAAAAGCTGATGATCTAATTTATTATTGCTTAAATGAAATTTCTTGAAAGAGCTAAGTTAATTCTTCATGTAAAGGTTAAGATTTTACAGGATATTTTGATGACAAATTTCGAACATATTTAAATTACTCGTGGCATCCATGTATAACAAATATTATTCTTTTCCTAGGTAAGATAATTAAAACAAAGCTCATCTCTCTCAATTATTGGATTTAATCTTAAGAATAAATATCTTACAAGCAACTACTTGTTCTTCAATAAACTACTCAAAAGAAGGAGGAAGAAAAAAAAACCTCTCAAATATAAAAGCGAGTAAAAACAAAAACACTCAGCTTTGATCAGTGTTTTCTATGTACCCGATACTAGCCCCATCGCGCTATAAAACAATAATTTCTTTTCAACACACAGAACAAAATCAAAAAAATTCTTTTAATAATTTCATCAAATTTTTTTCACCTCATTTTTTTCTCAGAGGCCGAACCAGTGTCTTATGAAATTGGCACATATTTTGATAGAGATTTAATCAATATTCAAATCGCGAAAACTTCTCTTTTATCTGCGGGGTAGGCTATCGAAAAATTCAACTTTTCCTATGCACTAATTATCTATACATTTGCATACCACTGCGTGACACTCTTTGTTTTCTTTTTCAAACCATCTCGACCAGGAAAGGGGTGGGTAGGGAAAAAAACGAGAATTCAACTATGGAAGAATAATTTTATTAAAAAAAAAAAAATCACACACACACACATACATGACCGTCGATGTCATTCGCACGCGTTCACCTTTTCCAAAGTGATTAAACAGTGTTCCTCTATTAATATTTATAGGGGTAAGATACCTTTTATAAAAGCTGGACCCCATCTCTATGAATATTTCATTAGAAGTTGGAAATTTTTCCCTTTTTTTCGAAAAAAAGGGAAAAAAATAAAAAAATCTAATAAGAAAAGAAAAAAAATGTAATTAAGTTACGAGGGTTAGTTCATCACTCAACCCAAAAGATAGAAAGGAATGACGACTTTTTTTTCATTATTATTATTATTGTTCTCAGAAAAAGAATTGTCTGCTCGATAGAGCCTTCCAATTCACTTTACCATTGGATGAAAAATGAAATTAAAAGGAGCTTCTCTTTTTGATATATATGTATATAGTTTAAAACTAAGAATAGCTATTCAAAAGAAGGAGTGTTCAGGTGGTTCTGAAACAATTAATACTTAAAAAACGAAAGAGGGGGAGGGGCGCGACGGGAAAGTGAATGAATGAATTTAATAGCCGAATGGTCGTTTTTAATGATTCATTACTTGGGAAGGGAAAATTCTTCCCTCGCAAAAGCGGTGAGTTCTCGCAGAACGTGGGGAAGCTACCAGAACGGAAGCACGTAAGTGTTTTTCTTTCTTACTTTTTTTTTTATTGCAATGGAAAGCGCATGGTGGTGGAAATGAAAAAAAAATGGTGGGAGGAACTTCATTAAAATGACTTCCGTGCCAGGTAGTCAGTCACACTTCACGATTTTGAAGTGATGCTTTTATGAATAACCCGCACATGCTGCGAATTAGTAACGTGAAACGGGATATGAAGTAACAGTCTAAAATTTCGAAAAGCATACGTGAAATATGAAATTGAAAAATGAATTTTTTTTTTATTCTTCAAAATAAATAACCTATAAAGTTTATCAGATCAAATTTTTGCGAAAAAAATTAAGGCTGTTTTCGCCATATGTACGAGAGCGTGAACTTGACGCGGAGCACATTTTCGAACAGAATAAATGCCTCACAATTTTTATAAAAATTCGTGACTTTGTAACTCATGAATTTGCCTATAATACAGTGTTTTTAAAATTTCAAAATATTTCATAAATAATTAGTTTTTCCCTTTAACACGTGAAGGGATAGCTCATTTAACATAACGATATAGGGAAAAAAATGCAAAACACATTTTATAAAAGGAAAAATGTGTCAACTCGGATAACAATGAGTAGTATGATAAAATAAGTGATTCTCTACAAGATAGTGAGGGCAGAATATAATATTAATGCTTGAGTACTTTTATATTTAAAAAAATATCCCGAATTTGGCTCCTATTCTTTAACATTAGCCGAAAATAGCCTTAACCATCGTATTTAACACTCATAAATTTAATTCCAAGTCATCAGATGAAATCAAAACGTGATACATGCATACTGATTATAGTGTTGTCAAATTTCTGATGACAGTAAGATAGTTAACTTAATGCATTGAAATAAAACCTACGAATTTTATTTAGTTTGTAAAGAACTTTAAAATAGTTAAAAGTCAAGAAAACTAATAAAATGGCAAAATTTTCATTACAGAATATTACAATAGAATAGAATATAGCATAATAAATAAATATTTCACAAAGTGAAAAAAAAGATAATAAAAGTATATCAAAGCACCTTTTTGATTCTGTAGCCTCATGGTGTTAAAGAATTATTGAAGAATGACAAATTTCATTCGAGATGGTATAAAAAAAATTCAATAAATATGCTACGATTGGTTCGCAATAATTATAACTCTGAATCATGGAAACATAAAAATAATAAACTCTAATATCTTTGGGGTTTGCTAGAAAAACGCTAATGTTTTAACACTTAATTTTTAGATCATCCCCATTTTTGGGGATGAAATAAAAATAAAAAATAGCACACATATTTTTTCTATTTTAACATAACTACAAAAAAAATGTCTCAGAAGTTTTAGTTTTACTCTTCGAGTTATCTTTTCAGCATTTGAAAACGGTTTTTTCTCCGCTAAAACAAAAACTTGAGCTCATTGTGAGAAAAAAAGCAAGAATTTTAATTACAATAAATTTTAATTCAGAGGGTGTAGACTCACAACCATATATTCAAACAAATTACAAAGTCAAAAATAATCTGATTAAACACAGCTTAAGATTTACATGATTTTTCCAAGGACATAAAATTGTTTCTAATATTAAAAGAATATCTCTCGACAAATTTTCTTCAGAAAATATTCAAAAAAAAATGGCTTTATTTAACATGCACAGAAATGAATAATCGCATTAACACTTCCAAAATTCTACTTACATAAGTTATTTTTATCTTATTTGCTAATATTACAAATGAAAAGTAAATCAATAATTTATACATAAAAATTTTAGAAGTTCAGGTGACAAGTAGTGCTGATTAGAAAGTGAAAACACTTAACAAGATAAACAAATATATATAAATCACAACTCTACTGTTTAATTTTTTTCTCTTTTCCTACAATGCATAAATATATGAAGTTAAAATATGGGTACTTTTATGTTTCGCCGGTGCAGGCGATAAAGTCGTCAAAAATGATACAACCGACGCCAAACGGAATATTCCCGCTGGTAAACGTTTATCACCTTACTTTCAAAACAAGGCGCGGTATTTTCTCTCTCTCTCTCTCTCTCTCACACACACACAGCAGCGTTTTTTTTTATAATGCATCAAAAACGGACGTAAACCCAATGAGAACTAATATTTATTAATATTTTTTATGTGTTGTCGCCAATAACACCAACTTGGCGAGATTTGTGCGGGCGAAAGGGAAAAGTAACAGAAATATGTTTACAATCTAAATCATTTCCAAAGCTTGTTTCGAGAGGAACAAGTCGCTATAAATACTATTGTACTACACCTAAATAAATAGAGTATTTTCTTTTAATAATAATAATAATAAAAAATAAAGATTATTCTTCATGCAGGGAAAAAGTTTCCTGGTTTAAAAATGATGGAATCGCATTATAAAGCATAATATATATATAATCGCTTTCTTATCAATAAAATAGAATTACACAAGGAAAAAAAAGGGAGAAAGAAAAATGAAGCCAACAAAATGTTTGGTAAAACTTGTATAAAAAATAAACTAGACGTAAACAAGTCGCTAGGGTACTCAAAGCGTGTTTGGGGGGATCTATGCAGTCATTCATACGAAAAGAAGTAGAGTTTACTTCTTTTCGCACGGCAACTTGGGGATAAGCCAAAAAGACCCAAGGGAAAGGCGAAAATGATTAAACAAGCCTCCAAAAGTGAAAAGGAGATAATGAATACTGAGGATTCTGAATGGGCACAAAAGAGAAAAGGAGACAAGCTTAGAACAGATGCTGAGAGAACAAAAATAGTCGAATTTGTATTGATAACAAATGTTTTATAATGAACTGGGTTTATGTTTTTTTATTCAGTTATTCCGTGTGCATTAAGGAAGTCTGGGTATTGATATTCATGGATATTATGTATTAATGAACCCAGTCGTATAATGGGTTTAGTGGAAAAAAAAAACGTTTTGGTATAGAAGTGAGATTTGTTGTGGTTTATTAATATGCTTAATGGTAATACATCTAGATTATTCTTTGTTGAGTTGAATATGCATTTGAAACTACAGTGATATAATCTGAATAATGAACTATTAAAAATTATATTACAGTTCATTATTCAGATTATATTACCACAGTTTCAAATTATATTAATGTACTGTAGTTATTACAAGTATCTTTTTTTAAATAATAAAAAATAGATTTTGAAGCAAAAGAAAACTTGAATTAATGCGATAGTTTTGTAAGAGTTTATTAACGTTGGGATACAAAGGAACACGAGGGCAATTGGCGATAGACCTCATAATTTTGAACACCAGTCAAGTGACGAGGACGGCACCTAAACTGGTACACCCTCTCCAAACTACCCCACCACGCAAAGGTGAGGACTTAGAGCAGGGGTACTCAACCTTTTTGTCTGCTGGGCCGCATATATATATATATATATAAACCAATATAATAGTTTCCTATATATTTCAAATAATTTATCATATTATAAGATCAGCTACAGCATTTTTAAATGAGTTTAAACACTCGCGAGGGGTTAATTGCGGGCCGCAATATGAGGATAAATGGGGGGGCGCGTTCTAATGCTTTAAGACCAAGAGAATGTTGGGAATTTAAAATGTAGAAAATTTATCAAAATATTATAATTACTGTTTTTTTTCAAATATTATTTTTTTATGTTTGTCACTAACACTAAATTAGAAGCATTTCAGTAACACTCCATCACGACTTCCACATCAATAAACGGTTTCATATGATTACGGATTATATAACAAACTTCAAAGGATATCTTCACAGGCGGATTATTCACACTTTACCCCCGTTAACTGTGATGTTACCACTAACAAAACACTTTATTGCTGTTGCAAAGATTATTCAAGAAAGCCTATTTATCACCTCTTGAAAGAAATCTTCGAGGGAAAACATTCATCGAATGATTACTGTTTATTGGTATTTTTTAAATACAGCACTTTCGTGACAAATGAAACAATTACCGATTCATGTTTTTTTTTCACTACAAAAAAGTCAACCTACCAATTGTCTTGAAATGATATATTTTCTTCGAATATTTTTCGCTTGCAAGATATGAAAGATAAGTTAGTTCCACCAATAAAATGGTCGCTACTCCACTGTTGTCTTGAAATGATATATTTTCTTCGAATATTTTTCGCTTGCAAGATATGAAAGATAAGTTAGTTCCACCAATAAAATGGTCGCTACTCCACTGTTGTCTCTTATCACTAACCGTAACAGTTCCAAATAGAAAAAGAATATCAATTCGGACACGTACGGCAACAAAAAGAAAAAAGTGATAGATCTGATTTCTTGACAAATTTCCTACCAAAATTATAATGCAATGTTCTTAAATAAGTAAATTTCTGAGAGCAGTGGACCATGACTGGGCCACTAAAAAAGGCTCTGTGGGCGGCAGGTTGAGTATTATTGACTTAGCGCCTCGACACGTAAAACGGGCATCAGCCCGATCTATACAGCGGATTTTCAGTGACACCAGTAATCAAACCCACTACCCAGGCTACTGCGGCCATGCGATACAGCACAAAATAGTATTTAAGATATATAATCATAAAATATAATCAATGTTGCTAATTTTTACAAACTGTCGCGGTACTTACTCCTCATGTTGCATGAGAGGTGAAGATTTCATTTATCATTGAATTCCAGAGGAAAAGGAGGTTCTAAACCCAGCATGGGTGGAAAAACCATTGAATCCAACTTGAAATGATGACAATCAAGAAATATGGAATCGAACTTGAAAGATGACAATCAAGAAATATGGACAATTGGCTTTTTTGGAAAACAAGAAGTGACTACGTGATTCAGATAAGACACGCTAAAGGGTAAGAATTAATTTTGTACTTATCTGAACGAGATGTAACCCCTCGGCCTTGAGAATCCAAAAACTTCGTAATATTGAGTACCAAAACATACGACTGTGGCTTTGCCACTAAACAGAGTGGCAATATCGTCCAGAGTCTTCTACAATCGTTTCTATGTGATCGATTTTATTAACTACATATTACTGGGTAGTGACGTTTGAGGAGTTGTTCAAGCTCAAAATGCCAATTTGGCTCGACGGAAGAAATCCCGAGTTAAAGAGGAAATACTTCGAGGAAATTCCATTGAAACAAAGCATGTTTGAGCATGCTACCAAATTCCATTATTTTTGCTTTGCATTATTACTCTTGGTTTTCTAGCCGCCCATCCGGTATAGTGGTTAGCGACGCTGACTTCTGTGCCATAGGACCTGAGTTCGAATCCCGGTGAACGCATTGATGTTTGTAAATATTTTGTGTCTTCGCGGAATGGGGGTACTCTAAAAAGAGAGGCGTCGAGCCGTTGGCGGAAGGGTATGAAGGGTGGGAGGCCCCTGACCACCCTCAAGGTGTTCTCTGTCCAAATTGGGGTGGAAATTAGCCAAAACGTACTGGGTGCTCAAGGATACGGATAACGACAGGCGTACTATCTAGTCCTTTGCCATGATGAATTTTGTGGCTCTCGATTTGGCACATGCCGATCAGGTGGCAGTAGCAACAAAAACAACATTGGTTTTCTTAAAAAAAAATTCAGGAAACCAGATAAAAGCAGTGATTGCCAATTTAGGTGACTGGCAAACTCTCTGCTGATTTTTTAAAAAAGAAAACGAAATTTAATCTCAATTAATTTTAGAAAATACATCGCAATATTCATATTAAACAACAAGAAATAGAACAACTCAAAAAAAATTATACAACTCTATGACAAGTCATTTAAAATATCTTCTAGCCACATCATCAAAACAAAAACTTCACTCGCATATCAACAAATGCCAGAAGTACATTTTCCATGACAAAGAAAATTAAAAACGTCAACCCCACATAAAAAATGAAAGTCCCTCTATCCACGAAAGCCAAACACTAGGGGCATTCCATTAAACAAGGAAGAGAGACATTTATTTCCTCGACTATGAAAATCTGCATTCAAGATCAGGTTCTTGGAAGCGAACAAATTTCTCTTGCACCCCTAATTAGAATAATTGCTTCAAAGCGTGGGACAAGACTTTTCGCTTCGCATCTGCATCTTGAGATGCCACGGACACGATGAGCACTAAGACGTCATATATTAGTTGGGCGCGCGTTAAAAAGAGCATTTAACGCGGGATGCTATCAACTGCAGGGTTCACGCTCATGTGGTCCCTTCTGTGTTCATAATGGCGTCATTCGTGAATATCATTATATTAAATATTTCGAGGTGCTTGCCGAGTTAAAGGAAGCCTTGTGTGGAGCGGTGCGATCAAAATTTAAGTGAAGCGTTAAAAATTGATTGGGTAAAAGTTAGAAAGGTTGATTTAGTTGCCTGGTTATTTTATTCATGTAAGTTGTGGAATTACATGCACGGTTATGCTGACGACATACCTGTCACTTTTATGCAACGGAAGGGATCAAGTTTTTCATATTTTTTTTAAGTGATAAGCGGTAAATAGAAAACAATGTAGATGAAAATTGATATGTTTTAAATTAAGAGTATCAATGCAATTCATTTTTTATAGGTTGAAATTAAACCTTTTTCTTGTTATTAAATAAGTTTTACAATAAATAATGAAGATAATAAAGCTGAAATCAAATAAACATTTTTATTTAGTTTTTTTTAAGGAAAAAAATTATACTTTCAAAGATTTCCATTCTTATTTTATCATTATTATTATTAAAAAAAGAAAATGACAGGAGAAAAACAATAAGTTTCGTACTAACGACTTTTTATACTCCCGAGTTTTAATTTTTAGAACGTTTTGAATAGTTGGGATAGCCTTCCTACCACTAGCCTTCCTACAGCGTACAACGCGCACCTGTACTTTCAAGCTGCAATTCTTAACTTTTCACTATATTCGCCATATAATCCCTTTTTTCCCGAAGAAATCTGAAATTTATACATGCAATACGCTTATGTTTTGAAGTTATTTATTCGAGATATTATTCCAAGCTTTAGAAAGAAAAAAAAATACTTCTAGAGCTATAACCCATAAAATTCATAAGCAATGCCACTTATTTTGACTAAACACTATTTATAAGCAGAAGTTTAATTTCTGTGTGTATGCTCATAATTATTTTTTTTTAATTTTTTTAAAGTTCTCATTTTCATACCCGGCGTATAACGTGCACCTTTAAATTTCGATCCTATTTTTTGAGAAAAATGCGCGTTATACGCCAGATTTTATGGTAAGTGCCTCACAAATTTAAGTATTTATCGAAACTCAAATAATTTTTTTTTAAAATAACTGTTATTTAAAAAAAAGATTCAATTTCCAAAAGGATCTGCGAAAAAAAAATAATAAAAAATCTCTTTTTCTCAAAACAAACCAATTTTTTCCCCTTTTTCCACCCTGTTCCTATTCCTTTTCCAGAAAGGAATCTAAAATGTATTGTATTATTCTTAATGGTATGATACTTAAAAAGTCGCCAAAAATGATGCCAACGTGGCTGTGTTTGTAATTCTTTAAATAATTAGTTTTAGTCAATTAATTTTTACTAATTATAATTAAATTACTGCATTGACATGCAAAATAATCATGTACATAAAATTTCAGCTCAATTGAGCTCTTTAAAATGTATTTTATTAACGATTGAAAATTGCACGAAGATAAATAAATAAATATGTAGAGAGTGTGAGCTAATAGTAAGAATTGAATGAGGGGATAAGTATTTAAACAAAACCACTTGCATGAAATGTTTCTGAACACTTTTTAAAGCAGAGTAAAAAATCAAATAAATAAATAAACTTACATTTTCAAGGTTACAATTCCTGTAATTCTGTTTCTAAAGAGAAATAGTTTTTCTTGGTCGTTGCATGCTTAATATCTTTTATCAGCAACATCAGCACAATAAAATGAAAAACAACACTAAATAGATTGTACCGAACAATACATTTAACGCCAAAATTTACATAATTGCAAAATTTATGATGCATTAATATCTAAAGAACATTTTAAACTGAAGAAAATGCTGCTTTTATTTTCAAAAAATCTATTTATATTTCCCGTTAATAATTTTCTGATACGCACGAAAAAGATAGAAAAAGACAATAAAGGAACGAAAACTCGATCTCGGTTATAATTAGATTAGCATCGTAAACAGTAATAGGTGAGAACAAAACCATAAAATATACTTTCACCGAAGCTGAATGATACAGAAAAAAACTTAAATGCCACACAGAATGGTTATCATTAACTGGAGAGAGCAACAACTAATCTTGGAGATAAAAACTTAAAGGGTGTTATTAAACAAATCTCCGTTAACACTCTCGAATAACAGAAGGCAACATTTTCACGAGAAAAATATAGTAAATGAATTCCGAATCGTTACTAAGTAAAAAAATAGAGGAGTGGAAGACTATTTGATGTTCTCTGATCAACCGAAACGACTTAGTGAGTTGATTCACATTACCATTAAGATTGATTTAGGAAGTGAACGAAGTCTATTTTAAAGGTCTTTCGTCCATTAACGAATGAACTTTTACTGACTTTTTCTGTAGAATATTTAACCTCTTATAATCCAATCACTTAACAATCAATGACATAATATTTTAAAACAGAAGGCATTTCACATCAAGATATGTGTACCTCTTCCTCGACTTTGTTTTAGACTGTTTAGTTAACTTAGTTTGAATAAAAATCATAAGAAAAATACATAACGTGTAGCTGTATCAGGCACTTGTTTTCATTCATTCAAATATACTTTATCATTGCACAAAATTATACTTACCGAATAACAGTAATATAAGTAAATCGTATTATTAGACGACATGATAAACTTAAAGTAATAAGAATCAAAATACAGCCCACGAACATTGCATCATTAGCGCCAATTGATTTGACAGTCCCTCTCCTTCCCCTTTAAACGCACTGTACCAAAAATACAGATAAGGTTATAGTTAAGTACGACAATCACTAATTTTAAATGGGAAAAAATGTTTCCCTTAATCGTGAAAGGGTTAAAAATAGTCTGTATATGTTCAAATTATAACTTCATAAGTATCTTGTGATTACTGGTTGACGATTCACAATTCCTCATGGTATAACAGAATACTCGCTACAAGAGAGAACTTAAAATTCAAACAAACTTTTAAATATCTTAAACCCAATGGTTATTCTCCAGAGCATACGTATAAAAATAATAAGGCTCTTGAATAACAAAAACAACATGCAATCCCCAATAAGGAAAAACTTTAAAGAGCGGTACAACTTTAAATACGTATGAAAAAAATCGTCAGCCGTGATAAAATGAAAACACAACATCACAGGACTGCCCGATAATGGCTTTTAATGTAACATTGTTTCCAAGAAGAAACCAATCGAGATTTTGGCCACAGATACAGATGGTATCGTTGAATTTTAAGACAATTCCACAGGGTTTTTAATGCAGCACCAATTTGCATATACTGAACTTTTCAAATCGCAACAGGACAGAAATGGACGTTTTCTTCCCGCCACTGCTATATTCGCATGCATTAGATAGGGAGCTTGGAAATAGAGAGAATTTAATACCCGACGGAATTTTCCACATGAGGGCATCTGCCCGGTTACGGTTGGTGCTCACCGCCACCATCCTAGACATCACCCCTAGAATTTAAATGAAAGCGGAACGGAACACAACATGCGTTCCAACACGCACATGGTTTGCAGAGGAAACAGAAAAGCGGTGATGATTGGGAGGACGCGTCACTTGGAGTGGACGAATCATAATTTGACAATAAGTGGTTTAATTCGGGTGTCTACAGCAATCACAGAAGTGAGCGTCCGCCGAACAAGTTGACGAGAAGATTTGCTGGAGTGTGAATGGACGTCACGATGTATAATTATAATGATTATTGGTTTAAACGTGTAGTTCGTTTATAAGGCAATGAATTAAGTGTGATATTGATGAATGTGTATGTTAGCAAATGCTTAAAAACACTTAATAAAGTTAATAAAAATAATAAAGTTATCTAATTCTTTAATTTTATTCATACATTTAAGGTAATAGAAGAAACGTGTGTACAGTTTTCATAAATTTTTCTTAGTTGATACTAAATTGTAATTAATAGATTTAATTTCTAGACAGTAATAAAAATTAGCACCGATTAGATTTATGTTACTGCTAGCTTTGAAGGATTATTTAAAATCAATCTGAACGCAACAAGAATGGGCTCAATTCATGACATTCACGTGATAAAGACAAACACGTGTTCTCTATTGAATTCAAAGCAGACATTAAATTAATTGTACTTGTTGTTCTATATGTAAAACTTAGATAAAATATCAAATTTCATTATTTAGTGAAACATTTTCAAATGTTATGAGAAAAATTTCTTGAAGAATTAAAATTTCTTTCAAAAAATCTAATTTTATGCATGTATTTTTTAAATAAAACGTAATTTGTATACCTATGTGCATTATTATTATTGACCAATATTTAATTTTTAAGAGAAAGTTTTTTGCAAAGGGCAAAAGTTGGCAACAACGAAGAGCATGAACTGATTAGCTGGAAACAGATGATTGCGTTCATCGTGTATCTATGATGTCACATGAATTTTTTAACTGATTGGTTAGAAACACACGTGGTTGTCCTTATCATGCGACTATAACGTTATACGAATTGACCCCGTTGAAAAGCATTAAATCGGACACAAAATGATTAAGAAAAGATATTTACAATAGTTTACTTTTATTAATTTAAAAGTTTGACACGATTAAGAGATATGCAGAAAAGACAAACTAAATGTTAAGAAATAATGGTTACTTATCTTAAATGATGTGCAACCTCTGAAACTCGACAAAGAGAAATCCTCCGATCTAATAACTAAGCGACTATAATTCGTGAGCTCACTAGTGTGGCTACATTGTTCACAAACAACTGCTATTCTCTATCTCACTGACTATTTATATGGTATTAAATAGTGAAAGTTCATTTGTGGAGTTGAGTTGTTTTAGTTCAAAGTCTCAATTTGGCTGGACGGGAAAAAACCCGAGTTACGAGGATAGACCTCTTGTAAAGCTAATTGTTCCAATTTTTCTACATGTATTGTTCAGGAGGAGCTAGCCTGACAAATATAATGAATACGAATAATAATAAAATCTGAAATATACAACGATGGAAGAATTGAAGTAATAACAAAAATTTTAATATTTACCATATCATAGATTTTTTTAAAAAATTTGGTAATACGTAAACTCTTTTCATGATTAAACTTCTATTCACCTCAAACTTAATTTGAATTTGTATTCATTTCTGAAAATGCTCTCAATTTTACAACTTTTGCTTATATTTTCAATTTTAAAAAAATAACCTTGTTTACTACAATTACATATAATTTTTATTTTATTACAGATTAAAACTTTCTTTCCATAACATTGATTTCTATTAAAAAAATTTCTCATCATGTTTACTTTTCATTCAACAGATTTAATCAAAGAAAAATTTGAATTAAATATCTATATTTGCAAGATTCTTTTTCACTTATAAGTTTTTGGTAAAAGAAAAAGGGAAAACGCGCATGTTTTCAAAAGTATGCAGAAAGTAATTCCAAAAATATATTTATCCCTTTAATTTTCATTACATACAATCTTCTTATATTAATAGGCTTCCCTATAGCAGCGAAAGGACGAATTAGGGATTTTATAGCAGTAAAATTGAAATATATATATATATATATATATATATATATATATATATATATATATGTGTGTGTGTGTGTGTGTGTGTGTGTGTGGCATGCAGCCAAAAGCAAAGCCAAGCAGTCTTCGCGCGCAGGCGCAGCAAATCCAAACTAAAACTCTTGGACATTAGAATTGGAGAAAGAGAGAAAGCAAAAAGCGAGAGAGAACGAGAGAGGAGCGCGAGCAGGCGTTACCTTCTGCATATCATTGTCAAACTTATCTACCTTTTTAATTAATTTTTGTTAAAGTTTTAAAATAAATGTGAAGTAAGACAAAAGTCTCCCACACACACACACACACATATATATATATATATATATATATATATATATATATATATATATATATATATATATATATATATATATATATATATATATTAAAAATTTATTTACTTGCAAAACTCCTCATGCTCCATATCGCATAACATGAGGCTTATTGATGTAAGTAGCACAACAGCATTATCTAATTTAAATCTAAAAATATAAATATATTTATAATGTAAATATAAAATGAAAAGGAAGGGGGAAAATACAAATATAAGGGAGGGGGGTATCTATAAAACTTTAAAAATCTCTCTCTACAGTCTATCTCTTTCTAAACAAAATTACTTAAATTATTAAGGTTTTTAGAGAAAAATACTAGAATGGCCACAAAATTTGTTCGTTTAACAAGGACACTCAAGTTTACAAGACGCATACAAATAAATTTCGAAATTTGTTTATTTAATTTGATATAGGACAAAAGTTTAGAATATTCACTTTTTATTTGTCAATGCTGCTTTTGCTGTTTATTTAATTACGCATAATTCATGGTTCTTTGTTTTCATATGATTCAGATTTGTGTTCTAGCTTTCATCTACTAGTACTACTTATTTCAAAATAATTGAATACTTGACTGTAATTCATTAATACTGATGGACAAAAATGATATTATAAAATAAAATCTGAAATATTTTTTAAGCAGACTAGAGATTAAAATAATTTAAGTCTTATTTATTTATAATTCAAATTTTTTTATGTAATATAATAACTTTTAACACTTTTCTGGTTCACAAACCAATATACCTAAAATAAATCAGTTAATACAGCTTTCAACAATACATGGGGATTATAATATATAATTTATTTTCTTTCTTCTTAAGTAAATAGTACTTCTGAAGTAAAATAAATCTTATTTATTTTACTACAGATATTATTACCTTTATTCTTCAAATATTTGCTTTTATTGTACAAATCTTTTATTCAAAGTTTTATTAAGACGATAGTACTTCGTGAATTTATTCACATCTAAGTTCGTTCTATTATTTCTTTATCCTTCTCGATTGTAACATTTTAAATAAACGAAAAGTTAAAGTTCCAGTTACTATTTTGCATAACATAAATATTTTGCTAAACAATGTGACAAGATATAAAATTTAGTTAACTTTTGCTATTGCTAAACTTGTTTACCGTGCTGTTCTACCATTATTCTAGATTTTATTATGAATAATATTTTATTTTGTATTTTAGAAGCCATGCAATTTATAGATATTAATGCGATGGCGTTTTATTATAATCAAAGAAATTATTCGAAGAAAACTTAAGAAATTAATATAAAGTGTAAATGTTTAATTAGCTAAGTTGTATTTCAAGGAAATTGAAAAATAAATTTAAGAAAAAATAAAAATGGCTTCTTTCACGATATTTGATTTCCACGAGAAAGAGCACTTATTTTAATGAGATACCAGTTTGGAGCTTTATTGTGCTCTTATGGAAAACAAAAAGTTCGATTTTAAATAAGAGTTCAGTTTCAGGGTTTTTTCTCCCTGTACTTCTTTTTATTTCTGAAAAGCTATCGTGTTGAACTGGGAATTTATACATTATTCAAAGAATAATCACAAGGAAAATTTCTTCAAATACATGGTTGTAACCTTTATTGTTTTAAATTAAACATTCGATTTAAATATACGATTTTCATTTTTCTTAACTTCCTAGATTTCGTATTTGTGCGTCTTAATATTGATTAATAGGTAAAAAAAATATTTCCATGAAATTTTAAAAACTTTTCAAGGAAAGGGAAATAATTCAATTTTCTAAGAATCAAATAAAATAATTAATTGCATAAAATACAATGTATCCTACATTTATCTGTTATGTTCTAAGAACTATGCCTTTTTTATTAATTTATTTTCAGTTTAAAAATGGTCAAATTTCCCTTGTTAAAAATAATGAAAGAAATGTAACTCATCAAAATGAACTTTACACCTACAAGTATAAAGTTTACTTATGCTTGTAAAATTTTTAATTATTTTTGTTTCTGTATAGATAAATGTTTTGAGAACCTATTTACAATAACATAAGTACTTTCAATGAATGTGTGTACATGTAAGTTTTCTCAGAATGTCTGCATTCTTAACACTTATGAAACTCTACTCAGAATATAGAAATATATTGTGTTATGTTTCAGTAGTAACTATGAAGTGCAATTTTCCTCCCACTAAACTCCTAGAAAGTATCCATAAGAAAAGGTGTAGATAAACTAAGAAATTTCCAACATTGGCATTTCAAATTATATATATTTTACTAATCATTAATTTAACATATATATATAACTTAATTAACTTATTTATAAGCTAGGATTTTTCATTTAGTGCAGTACTAACAAATAGAGAAACAATATAAAATTTAAGGAATTATACAATAAGTCTCTTTTTCAAATATAGTATTTTTGTATAGTGTTGTATTTTATAACCAAGAGATTATCCTTCTCTTTATAATAACTGCAAAATCCAAACAATACTGTACTGTTATCGATAATATAAGCTTTTTCTTTACTTCAAATATTATTTTTAAGTATTCTTAGACATGAGAGACTGTTTGTTATATAATTATACTGGTATTACTAGGTACCTTTTCTTTTTAAATGTACTGATTTTTATTGGCAAATTGCGTTATTTAAATAGTAATTTTCTTCATTTAATAGAAATTTATCTTCAGTAGCAATTTTTACTTTTTTTAGCATCGTTTTTACAAATCAACCACTTCTCTCAATAACTCTTTAGTTACAGTACAGAAAAAGAAATTTTAATAAAAATCCAGAGATAACCAAGGAAATTTTTATAAAATTCTACCGATATTTTTATAGTTTCTCAAGAATGAGTTTTCCTATAATCTCGTAATTGGCAAATTTAAATTGAAAAGCCTTTCAATGGCCTCTTTCCAACAGAAAAGAAACAAACATATATTGGTATGGTGTGCCAAGTTATAGGGGTGCCAACTCATGTGCCATCTTCGTCCTTAACCGAGGTTCAAAATTACGAGGTCCGTCGCCAATATCCCTCGTCTTGTTTTACAGTGCGATGTCTCTGAAGCATAAACGTTAAATCTATTTATGTTACAAAGTAAAACCTACACAAATCAAGTTTTCTTTTAAAAATACAACGTATTTATCATGCCATTTAACTGTTTACGGTGCAGATAACAAAGTAATAAAATATTAACAACACACCCTAATTTCAATTCCAGATTTTGCGAATCGATTGTTGTCGATTACACCAATCAATACCCTTTCTTCTATTTCCCAAACGAAAGCAACTTGAAACCTTCTATTCTCAGCTGACACTCATAACAAACTCAATGCCTTCTCCTCTCGAAAGAATTGGAGAATTGGAAGGAGGGAAAAAATAAAAATAAGTAAATGATGTCATTCCCAAAAGAGAATTAAAATTTTGCTAAATCCGTGCACAAAAGTATTAATTGTAATTAGCATCCTCGGCCGAGATCGATAACCTGTTCCAAACCACACCGCGACGAAACAAACACACACGACACTTTCGTTTTCTTCCGCCGGCAGCATTATTAAGAGCTCCCGAAAACGAAAAGAATTTCCCGAATTCGTTTTCCCAGAAAAATGCCGAGACGGTTACAGATAAATCACTTTGCTCTCGTGCGTAAAATAATATAAACGAGAGCTAATTTCCACTTAAAATTCCCGAATTCGAAAAATGAAGAGGTCGTACATTGTAGTCTTGAAACAGCCCGTAAGGAAACATTATGTTAACGAGCTGTTGGACAAAGAGAACATAAGTGAATCAAGTCGAATAAAATGAAGAGATTTTTGTTGCACTTCATTTCAGGTATTAACAGAGTGTTTATGTTCTAACCAAGGAAGAGACTTAGTGTATCGACGGTAGTGTATTAGCACTTCGCACGAGTCAATTCATTCATAACAGTACATTAAGGCGGTCTGCCCTTAATGTTAAAGAACAGGACCTAGATTTGAAATATTTTTCTGATATATAAAAGAACTGAAACAATAATACAGTAGAGCAGTGATCCCCAACCCCCGGTCCGTGGATCAAATGGTGCCGGGCCACCTAAAGAACATTAAACTATTGCCATTTTATTTAAAGTGGTGCATCTCTCTCGGATTTGCGCAACTTTCCATGGAAATCACTTAATATTCCAAGTTAAATCACTTTTATTCATTTTTGGTGATTCTATATTTTATTCTGGAGGCATATTTAAATGTAACTAAATTAAAATTGTTGGACCAAAACAATCTTTAACAAGGTCACACTATAACGAAACACAAGGACTATTGGCGAAGACAACATCTGAGCTGGCACCTTCCCCTCCAAACTACCATATAACGACAACGGGAGGACTTTGAGACTCAACAGTGAATGAGTGAGAGGAAAATTAACGTGGCTCTAAAAAGTTGCACTAGGGTTATTAGAGACGGATCTCTCAATTTTGAGCCACGGTTAAGTAACGAGAATGACACCCGAGTTGATACCTCCTTCTCTTAACTACGCCACCACACCAACGGGTGGACATTGGGCCTTGACAGATTTAACATGCATTGGCTCTCTCTGCACGGCGGGTCTTTAGCGGTACTAGGCACGAACTCATAGCACGCCAGCAACGAGTCCGTTACTTCACCACTAGGCTAGCGCGGTCACGTTAAGCCTCTACAGATTTAATGTGCATTAGCCCCTCTACACAGCGGGTCTTCAGTGGAACTATAGGGCTCGAGCTTTTGACATCACAAGTTTTGAGAGCAATGAAGATTAAATGCCACAACCAAGTCAAATTTAAAGCATGATTATATCACTACACTGAAAGTCAAATAATGCATTGACTTCAGAAATGTGGTTAAGTAATTTTTTAAAAATACCTAACAAAGTTTTCGTACCTTAATGATTAATTACATAACAAGTTTTAAAATCATATATACCATTAAATCCATTCACTAGAAATATTGTTCACGAAAAAAAAGAAATATTTCCAACAGTTTACTAAATATTGAGGCTCCCCAAAATATAAATCTAAAAAATATCAAAGTAATAATCAGACAGGTAAAATATGGAAACAGTTAACATACTTATCAATATTTTATATCACAATCATAACTGATCACAATTAGCATGTCAATAAAGATGTATTTATAATTAAACATCAAATCATTCAAAACTTTAAACAATATATATACTCACTCGTAAACGATGTTTTATGGTTAGAAACAGATACATCCAAATAAATATATTGTACTCGTTTTGTAACTGCTATTATTGAATCCTGTAATTTATCAATAAAATTCTAGCTCGTAAAAAATAAGACGTTTACATTCTAGAAAAGTAGAATCACATTCTGCAACATCTAGATCCAAAAGCAACTTATCAGTAATTGTCACAGCCCAAGGAACAACAATAGAAGACATTCAATCAATGAATAGATTTTCAGTCGTTGCAGTTTTTGAATGAGATCTTTATTGTGTACTTCCTACGTCCACCAAACCAGCGCCTTTATGTCGCAGAATTCACCAATGAAGCTACCACTGTGTGTGTTACTTTTATTTTCTATTTAGAACAAAAGCTCATATCGAATCTTCTCAGAATATTCTACTATTGACGATTTTAATGCTATGTTTTTATAGTTGTAAAGTGCAGAACGAACTATTATGTTATGGTGTAAAATCTATTGATTAGGTATGTTTAATAATTGTAATAATTTGTGTTTTTTCTTTTAACTACACCTATATGCACTAGGAAATAAAGAAAAAATTCGATCGCTTTTCTATCTCTAAGAGTTTTCTTACAACTAAATAAAATAATAATACGCGGCATACAGAAATAAATTAAAGCATACATGCTTCTTTAAAATAAAGCAGAATAATTTTTATATTTCAAAGCATGATTGAAAGGTAATTGCGATGGAACATTATAGAAAACTGATTGTTAAAAATGAATACTAGTAAAAATATATAAAACAGAAATTATAACCCAATAAATATGATTTAATATAAACATGACATGCGATAAAATAAATTAATACCAAAACAACAAACAGGTTTTCAAATGAAAAAAAGTCACAGAACCTTGAGTAAATAGTTTGATTTGAGTGGAATTAAGTAATTGTTACAGAAAAAGATAAGGAACGGGAAAAATAAGAAAGAGCGAAAAAGAATATTTTTAACTAAATGAAATGCTATTAAAATTGATCCAAAATTGAAGAATTCAAAAATAAAAGCAAATATGCCAAATGTAAAACGCACTTAAGATAAGCTATTAATAGGAAATAAAAGTAGAAAATAATATTCCTACAAAAAATTCCCCAATTTTACTTAAAAATAGTACATCGATGAACACACATTTTATGTTTTTATCCATACATACAAATCAAATATTTTAAAAACAATAACCGATGAATATAAATTAATTCATTAAAGTAATTCTACATCATATTATATAAAGATAACTGAAATTCATTGGTTGGTACTTTCTAAAATTGGTTCAATCATGAATGAACTACAAATGGGAATTTATATCAAATTGAATACCATACCCAAACCTCTATGATATAAATCTCATTTTTTAATTTCATCAAGTAAAGCTACTTTTTGGTACTGTTCCAACCTTTTCCATTTTTTTTTCGCGCGGCACAATTTATTTATTTATAGCAAAATTTATTTTGTTTGTGTTGTACTTCAATTGTAACCAGAAAGAATGGTGGCTGAATTTTTGAGCAGCATTGGTATGCAAATTACCTGGCTTTGTGCCTGCCTTCCAGCCAAAACATCCATTCATGACGAATGGAAAGAGGTCAAATATTTGTTTTAAATTTTAAACTCGAATCTAAACGACTTCTGAGCGAATTCTAATGTTATTAAGGTAAGTACAAAATAAACAAAAAGGAATATAAATTTAAAACATTTTCAAACCGTAGACATATGAATAATGAGGACAAATGATGGTGGGAAAAGTTTACACGTGTTTACAAGTAAAATAAGCAGAGTAATGATGTTTTGCAGACGTCACGTTTTCAACAGAGATAAATAACAACCAAAATCCTTTTCGTAGTTTTTAAATTAATTTGATAAATATATATAACGCAGTAAATGTTAGTAAAAATAATATAACAATTGCAATGAATGAACAATAACAATGTAATGAATACTAAAAGTAAATGACAATTTGGCCATGAACAAATCCGCTCTTGTTCTGATGACTGTAACCGAGTGTTCTAAGCAGCAGAAGCGCTCTCTAGCGAACACATATTTTCAGTAAAGGACATGTAAAGAAAGAATGTGGACGCTATGAAAAACCGTCCATGTTCTTTGCCCCATACTTTTATTAATGATGCGTATAGTCTTTGTGTAAACTAACTTAAATTAAAAAATAACTTCTACACTAAAGAGAGTGTTGAACTCAACCTCGAATTTATCTCCTTTAGTTGAATCTTTAATATCCAACGCTATACAATGCTGTGTAATTTTATTAAATAATTGAATTTTTATTTAAAACTTTACATATTTTAACAATTAACACTAATTGCCGATATTGATAAAGAAAAGTCAATTTCCTTCTTCTTGAATTTTAAATAGAGATCCACTTAGTTCTATGCTATTTATTTTATTAAATTTGCTTTTTTGCTGAATATTCAATTCCAAATGAAATTGTAACTGATACTTAAATAAATTTTGAAACTCCTTAATATAATTTCAACTCAAAATCTATTATGCATGCTTATTATTAATACATGAGAATTGCAAAAAATGTTTCAGACATTTTCATCAACAAATAACACCACTTTTGTAGACGCGCAAAGTCTATCTTTTATCTACCGCATCATGATATTTACACACTGCAGTTTATATATATATATATATATATATATATATATATATATATATATATATATATATATATATATATATATATATATATTATATATTCCCTTATTATATATTTCAATCACTAAATTGATTAAAAGTATACATAAACAAAACACTCAACTTTGGGAAATTTAGTTTGTTAGAGCTAATTAATTAATTAAAGATATTCAACTGTAAAAATAATTATGTACACTGTTCACTTAAAATAACTAGTCAAACCGTTAGCTAAGGTCTTTATTAACATACAATAAAATAAGATACTTACCTTTTGACATTAACTATTTTTTCGAAACAAAAATGACAATCTTTGCAATCCGCTGAAAACGCCGTCAGCTGAAAAAGGAATTTCTGCTATAAAACTATTCGCCTTCCCCGCTAACATACACTCATCATAAACCTCTTGCTACCATATGTCTTGGAACAGTGGATTTAAAATAATATTCCTGCTCAGTATCGTCATTCGTAAAAATGGTTATTCTATGTATTTTAAAGCGAGTGGTACTTATAAGTACCGTCGGTAGATAAAGGGTTAAAATAGTACAATATTTATCTCTTGAAATTGTACAGATGATCAACAAGTTAAAATATAGAAGTCAAGTTATAATATTATCACATTAAATAATGACTAAGTTTAAAAATGATTTAGTCTCACAAAACTGAAACTTCTAAACTGAACACAAGATAACGAAGCAACAAGAATAGAAATTCCCCCTAATGACATATCAGATCATTCCCCACTAATGACAAGTAATAATTTGATATCTTTCATATAATTCCGGACATTTCCGCACAGCTCATTGCAATTATCTCCACAAAATGTTAGGCAGAACTAACTCATAATCAAAAAGAGTAACAAGATTAAAAATACGAAGGCGGTTCGTCAAATTCTTTCATGGAAGCTTCAACTTAATGAAAGCATAATTACAGAAAAGTTATAATATAAAATGTACGTGTAATTAACCCTTTGACGTAGGAATTAATCAATGTCATCATTTGCTCCCATCACTTTGGGAAATGTATGATTTTATGGATACAGAGCAAAGACCATCGCTGAAACGTTTCATAGAGATTTATGTATTTCTTTTATGGAAATTTAGAGCTCTTGTGTACTATAAACTCTTCAATCTCTTGACTCAGTAATCTTGACCTTCGCTAATTTGACGTACCCATTTGACATTTTGTAGTACATCTAATAAAGTGCTATAATTCTTTCTCTCATAAGTAATCGTATACGTTAAGTGTGTAGAAAGAGAAAAACGAAGGACATTCAAACTGTTTTATACAATTCAAAAAATCATTAGTACAAATTATAAGACGTAGGCGATTAATAAATACATATATTCGAATTTATATAAAATTTCGAATAAAGGATGAAAAGAGTAAAACGAATATAGGTAATATACATCTAACAATTTTCGAATCATTTCGTGGAATGCATTTGTTTTTATTTCGAAGAAAATTACATGTGCAGCCATTCCATTTGATTGTTATCTTAACGGATAACTTTTGCGCATTAGTTGTACTATGAATGCCCAATAGTTTTAGCATTTTCTTAATTTATGATATGATACATCACCTCGAAATTATTCTATTTAAAATCATTTGATGGGATTATGTGTATAACACTTTTTTCAACATTATGGTAAAAGAAAATGCAGAGCACAATAAATTGAAAAAAAAATTTTTTTTACCAAGCGTATTATTACTATAATAAAATTTCGATCACATACACATATGGTTTTCTTTAAAAGAGGTGCAAGTCCATTTTATATAATATCGAGATATTTACCACTTTTAAAGTTTTTATATTTGTAATTCCATTAACTACGTTAATTTAGTTAATTTATATTGACAAAATGATGAAAGTTTTGAAAGATTTTTTGGGGAACAACTGTTTATAGACATAAAGCTCATAGCAGATGACATTCAGTGTTATAATAACTAATTTTTTGTCAAAAATGGACTTACTCCACTTTCAAAGAAAACGCTTCATTCATGTGATTTAGATGAATATATAATCGAAGCATTATTATCAATAACACCGGTAAAAAATGAGTTTTTTACACATGGGTTTTCTTTCCAACTTCACAATTTGCGTAACATAATTTTTTTATACGAGGGTGGTTCCGTAAGTACCGGGCCTGACCGAGATGACGTTGTTTGAAAAATATCATTGCATTAGAAAGTACGCAATCTATAAAGCATTTATTTCAAGTTTGAAGATGCCACGTTGTTTAGTATTTGTTTGGAAGTCATCAATATATAGTGAACGTTTTCAGTGAATTTTTGAAAATGGAAAAAATTGTTCATCGTTATGTGATACAATAATTTTACTTGAAAGGCCTCAGCCCAACCAATATAAAAACTAAACTAGATTCTACTCTGGGTGAGTCTGGTAATTTGTTTACAACAGTAAAATATTGGGTAGCAGAGTTTAAACGAGGCCGTACAAGCTGCCAAGACGAGTATCGCAGTGGTCGACCAAATGAGGTGACGACTCTAGAAACGATGAAAAAAATTAAAGCGTTACTGGATGATCGTCAGCTGAAAGTGCGCGAGCCAGCAGGCATAATAGGCATTTCAAAAAGTGCGGTACATTGCATATTCTCTGAAAATTTAGACATGAGACTGTTGTGTGCAAGATGAATGCCACGTTTGCTCACCCTCGAGCAAAAACTGTGTCTAAAATGTTTCAATTGAGAGTTTAGCGAAGTTTTATAGCAACAAAGCAGAATTTTTGAGCCATGGATGAAACATGGGACCATCACTTCGCACCCGAGACAAAAGAACAATCAAAACAATAGAATGAAAAGGGAGAACCGGCTCCAAAGAAGGCGAAGACCGTTCCATCTGCAGGCAAGGTCATGGCGTCGGCCCTTGGGATGCGCGTGGGATAATTTTCATTGACTATCTTGAAAAAGGAAAAACTATCAACGGAGAATGTAGCGCGAACTTATTGCAACGTTTAAGCGAAGAAATCAAGCAAAAACGGCCGCATTTAGCTAAGAAGAAAGTGTCGTTTCTTCAAGACAATGCACCTGCTCACAAATCCTTTATTTCAATGGCCAAAATTAATGAATTGGAAGTTTGAATTGTTACCTCATGCACCCTATTCACCATATTTAGCCCCCTCCGATTACTTTTTACTCTCAAACGTGAAAAAGTGGCTCAGTGGATAACGATGAAGAAATGATGTTGGCAGTAAATAGCTATTTTGAAGAGCAAGACAGTTCTTATTATAAAAAGGGTATCGAACTTTTTGAACATCGCTGGGGAAAAGTGTATAGAGCTAAAAGGAAATTATGGTGAAAAACAAATATATTTTTTCAAAAATTTTTGTGTTTTCTTTGTTGAGTCGGGTACTTCTGGAACCACCCTCGTACCTAAAATTTTAAGAGCAAAGGGGAACATTGAGTCGAATTTACTCGATAATTAGTTTTAATAATTTAGTTTTACGAGGAGATAAGTTTAATTTGCTGATTTCAATATTCAACTATTTCACGTTGGAATTATGAATAAAATTTAAATCTTTAAATAATTAGTTTTAATTGTTTAATGTTTATTAATTATAATTAAATTTTCGTACGGTCATCCAAAAAAAATCGTGTATAGAAAATTTCATCTCAATGGAACGTTTTAAAATGTAAGAAAGTCTTTGAAGTTTTGACTCATACATAGTTACAATGTGAGTTGAAGAAAACCCATTACAAAGTTTGAACTTCATACAATCAATATACATAAAACTTTATACAATCAAACTGAACTTAATACAATCAAAAGTATAACGCTCTATTAAAACACAAAAGTATGGAATACAATTTATAAATGTAATTTACATATAATTCTCAAATATTTTAATATTACAAGAACGTGACCTCTTATGAGTCTCCAAATGGTATTAATAACAAAGAATAGTTTCAAATCTAGAAACGTAAAAAGATTCAAGACATATTTTGAATGATGCATATCGAATGGCGGAGCTTACGAATGAGAAACAGGTCTCACAATTTCTAGTAAAAATGCTATAACTTGAGGCCCTCTTTCAATTTTCTAAATAGAATTATGTTCGACTTTAAAAGGCCAGTTAAATATAGCCGCACGATTATTATTTGGATGCAACAGTCTCAAATATGTAATCTCATCTGGATGTTCAACTATGATTCAACGCTAGAATCTTCTCAAACGTGACGGGGCTGAAGTTTTTCAGTATTTTAGGGATCTCTGTAGCATTAAACAAACAAGCTCTATTCGAGTAAAACACATATATAAACTGCTTGCTTAAAATTTAATTTATGCCGGACAAACAATTTTATTGATTGTCTTTTTTCTTCAGAATTTGAGAAGTGTTCCTTCTGTGGGGCGATAAAACTTAGCCTTTCTTTGGATTCAATGTCTTGCTCCATGTTCCTTGTAATTTATTTAGATTTTAATTATAAACTCAAAAAAACCATGCAAGTTTTTTTTTTAATTCCTACTATTAGTTTGTGTGAACTATAATAGAGATATTTATGTGTCTCTACATATATCTTGTTCAGTTTTTAAATCCTTAATAAGATAATTTCTATTCATCCGTTCAAGTTGAAATACATTTTTTAAACTTGTAGTGGATGACACTTGATGTTAATACAGTCCCCCCATTAATTCATTAATTAAATTTAATTTTTTAATTTTAAATTTATTTTGCATTATTTTGTCGAAGTTACAAATAGTTCCAACAGATGGCGCCAGGACTTTTTCTAACGAAGTAGGAATTGACATATATATATATATATATATATATATATATATATATATATATATATATAGAATAATTGTTTTAAATTAATTTCAAATAATGAAAGATTTTTTAAAAAATCGCACTTTTTTATAAAATACATTACATTTTTTTTCCAACTACTAAATCCTAATTTTTTCCAAACCATGAATTAACATAGCATTATTCTATTCATAATTATCTATTTTAAAAAAATACGTTAGTTAAAATATTCGTTATGATAAGTAAAATAAATTGCGGACACCAAATTTCCAAGCCAACAATTGTCAGCATATACGAAACTATATATTACACAGTTAAATAGCAAGAAACATAATAAACACAACTACATCAAACATCGAAAAACTTTTCACATCAGTTATTTGACGAGTATAATTACTAGTGAAGGACAGACAATAAAGTAACGGAGCTAACTAGCATAGTTAAAAAGAGAACGAAGCAGAAACAAGCAAGAAATCAAAAATAACAAGTAGCTATTTGACTTAGTGTACTTGAGCTCTCACCTGAAAAGTCAAGTCACCTGAAACCTAGGCAATGGTTGTTGACTTTATAATGCTGGAGAAGAAAGAAGTCTGTTAATGAGCCAACTTAAAAGGGAACGCAGAGAAACATATTTCCCAGGAAATTGATTCCAGAGTAAGCGACTTCTTACAGCCATTCGTAGATAGTCGGGATAATTATGGAGTATGCAAAAAAGCAAATTTAAGTGAATGGGTTCCATGACTGTCAAAGTAGTATAGCATGTTAAAGCTATTATTTGAGGAAAATTTAGTTATATGTTAAAGAAGTTTGTTACAAGAATTTACCTACTATACCAGAGGTGGCGAACCTTTACGAGTCAACGTGTCATTTTTTCTAAAGAATGTTTAATGAGGTATAGACGTGCCGTCAAATAATGTTAACTTGTGATTATTGGAAAAATATTAAAACTAAATACTAGGAACACACAAAATTCTATTTACTGCGAAAAAATACCTTTTGCACTGTATAGTTGTAAATGTTTTAGTTATACGGGTAATTCAAATTAAGGTAACATTAGTGTGAGTTCTGTTGTTGCAGATAGGATGACAAATAAATCGTATTAAGATTGTAAGATATTACTTTTAGTAGAATGCATGCTCAGTTGGAATCATCTGCCAATCGGTTTTTAAGCAATTATTTTTGCTGTGGTTCACTTTTGACAAGGGGTTTGCGATTTGTTTCAAAATACCGTTTTACAGACGATGTTTTGCATACCAATATTTCAGAACATAAAACACACACTGCTTTTTTTTTTATCGCCTTTACTAGAAATGCCATATTTCTAGATTTACCAAATTTGAAATTATCTGTTATACTTACTTATCTTGCCCTTTTTATTCTTTTGCTGAACTAGCCTAGTTAAAAATAACATTTAAAAATCGTAAAGATCACACAAATAAATTTTAAAATACAGTTAAGTCAATGAAATAGACTAAGCTATGCAGAGACAAACTTTGCATCATAAGAATTGGAGTCCATGACGTAACTGAGGCAAGACAGTAATAAACGAGTATGCTGCCAGCCGTTCCGCGACAGATCACTCACGTTTGTTCGTAATACTTCATAGTGAACTTTGTTATTTTGAAATAAAATGCAAACCATTTTGATCGCTGGTGTGACCAAGTATTGTGTCGGCCAAGATGTAAAAATGTATGGTAATAATTCTCTCGAAAATTTCAAAAGATAATACATTATCTTTTGTCTTTGTCTTTTATCTTTGTCTCAGTTAAATTATTAATATCATATAAACTCTTTAGTGACGTTATTCAAATATTACTAAGAGTGAGAATATTAACCTTGTAAATTAAAGCTATTTCTTCACGAAGAACCAACTTTCAACTCTTGATTCATTTTTATTTTTTCTTAAGAATAATCAATAATTATTGGAAGGACAACACTACTTCATATTCATAAAAACTCATTAGTATTAATGGGAGGAAAACACTGTTTTCCAAAAGAAGGAAAAAATTCAGAAAAAAAAGCCCGATGTAATTTTAAGCAGAAAATAAACGAATTTCCCTACCTCTATTTTTCAAAAATGTTTTACAAAAAAACTTTGAAGCATCATTCATTTTTAACAGCAATGTCTAACACATGCATCATAATTTTGATCATCGGATTGTCATTTGAGGCAAAAATTGGAAAACAAATGCATTCCTGTCACGCAAAAGCAGGGCTTTCTTTTAGATCACGTAATTCGATCATTTAAATTTTATGAGATGCGGAAGAGAAATATAACATCTATTGCTATGCCCTGATACTGAAAAGGCCATTATACTTTTTGATGTTTAAAAAATGTCCCGAACTTTGTAAAAATTAAAATGATAGACTGAATAACATATAAACACAAGATGAAAATCATAAAATTCTAATATGAAATTGTACAGTTTCCAAAAACGACATTATTTTTGTTCTTTAAAATAACCAACAAAACTCATTTCGATCTGTCAACTTTTTCATAGTTCCATCATATGAATGAAGTTTTAGCACTTTTTAAACAGTTGGTTATAGAGAAAGAATGTTAATTGAACTGCGCCTATATTAAAAACATAACAATGGGCTTTTATAACTCGGGTTTCCGTCAGGACCACTAAATAGGCCCTTTAAGCAAGAACAGAGATTCCCAAACATTTCTGCCTCATAAACCCCTTGTCATGTTTTTTGGTTTGGGGTAAGATCCCTGCTTCCCTAATACTGAATTTTTACAAAATTCTCAACTTAAGTGTCTTAATGACAGCTAGTATAGAGCTACTTACTTTGAAAGAATTAAATTTCTCACTGTTTTGAAGTATAGTGTTTAAAACGTAAAAAGCACATGTTCATTAATTACACCCGTGCTTCTCAAGCTTTCAATATTTTCGACCCAATATTCAATCATAATTGTCATCGCCCCCCTCCTCTCCATACAATTACAATGTATTGAATTACATTATACTATACTTTGATGCTAAAGCTAGAAAACGACTTTAGCCTCTTAAGGTATCCGACTACGTTCGGAACCGTGATTTTGTAAAAGCGTATAAATGGATAAAATTTATGATATTTAGTGTCACTTACATTAGAAAATGCATATAAAATTGTTTTAAGAATATTATTACAATAAAAAATTACTTAGATACAATATTTTGACAAAAAATAAACATAGAATGGCCCATTTTCAAAATAGTCTCCTTTTGCGAAAAATGCTTCTATTATAATAATATTTTGTATATAGCCTAGACCTCTGTACAGAGGCTCAACTAGAATTTTTGACATATATAACTTAGAAATGGGTTTATCCATGTTTTACGACAACAGTGGGGAGAAATTTTAAGAAAAAAAACGCCGATAATTATTTCAATTGCTTGTAGATCTGAAAATAATGTGAATTTTTAAAAATCATAGTCAAGCCTCTGTACAGAGGTCTGAGCTATATACAGGCAAAATATTATTATAATAGGAGCATTTTTCACAAAAGGAGAACATTTTGAAAAAAAGGTTATTCTAAGTTAATCCTTTGCCGAAATATTGTTTTTAAATATTTTTTTTGTCAAAATGTCCTTAAAACAATTTTATACATGTATTCTATTTTAAGTGACACTAAATATCACGAAAATTATGCATTTATACCCTTTTTTAAAATCACAGTTTCGAACGTAGTCGGATACCTTAAGTGCCACCAGCGTATATAAACGTCTATCCGAAGTACGATCTTTTCTGTGTACTGCTATCAATAAAATTATTCCGAAGGCTAATGAATGCAATAAAAAGCCCTTGACAGTGTGTCAGGTGGCATTGGGAGTGAATAGAGTAACTTTTAATCGGTAGTTAAGAGATTAATTATAAACCGAACAAATTATCAAAAGAAGTGTTAATTTTTGTACATAATTTTATGTATGACAAGACACATTGGGGTCGCTGGTAATTATTAAACTTGTTCTTAACTTCGTATTGTTAAATTAATTATAAAATACATTGTGCAGTATTAATACATTTTTAAGTATATATCAGTGCAAATATGTAGAATGTGTATTTAGTTTACTTTCAGTGTATATTAGTAATTTTTTTAAATAATCTTTTGTTTTAGACTTTTCAATACGCTCGCACTCTCCTCGTGGAGTTATCACGGCCCACAGTTTAAGAAACGCTGAAGTACACATTAATATTTAATTAATACATAAAGTAACTGAACAGCAAACAAATGTTTTTAATGGGACGGATGAATCTGGTGCTTCAGTAACAAATTTTTAACATTTGGTTTAATTTATTGTCAGGTTTAACCCTAAATTTCCTCTGTTAGTAATGAGTAACCAGTTAATAATCTCCTCTGTTAGTAAGCAATTCCCCTCCCCCCCTTTTTTCTTCTTCCTATTTTTCGTTTTTGAGACTGGCAACCGTACTGAAATTCCTCATTAAGAAAAGCATTTAAAACATTCTCACGATATTCTGTGCCAGGTATGTCTTTTTAAAGCCAAAATTGTTAATGTGTATCCGTTTCTAAACTTTAAGATTTTCGCTAGTGCCTATTCCGATCAGTTCCTATTGCAATATGAATTTTTTTTCAATTTGACCATATTAATTGATTGTCCACTGTGGTATTACCACAATTAAAGCATTCTCAAACCTAGTTTAAAAATCTGAAAAAAGGGCATTTAAATGCAGAACGCAGATTAAAACGTCCTGACGGATTGTCTGCGACAAATTGAGAAAATTCACGAGCGCCAATATTAGACTGCTTTAGCTCAATTCTGGAATGAAACGATGAAATATTCATTATTTTAATAAAATTTATGCTGTCACCTTATAACTGCAAATTACCTTCATTAAATTTAGTAAATAAATCTGCTTAAATAGGTAAAATCTGGTTTTCACTTGATTGTATTTTCTTTTTAAAATTAAAGTCACGATCTGCTTTAATGAGAGGGCTACCGTAGCCCAGTGGTCAAGGTATCGGGTCATGGCAGGCATACCATGAGTTCAAGCCCAGTACCACCAAAGACCCGCCGTGTAGGGCAGCGATGCATGTTAAATCTCTCGAGAGCTCAAACGTCCTCCTTATCGTGTGGTTGCTATCGTCTTCGTCACTTGACCATGGTTCAAAATTACGAGATCCGTGTAGCTGAACAGTGCGGCGTTAATATTCACTCACTCACTGGTTTAATGACAGCTACTATTCATAGACCTCTTCCCCCTTTACACCTCATGGACCCCAAAATTATTATTTTTTGCTTACGAGGGCCCTTGCAAGTCGTCATAGACCTCTGAGGGTCGATATAGACCACTTTGGGAATCACTGAGCTAGGAAAACGCCTCACTGAAATTGAACGTCACTGTCAAACAGTACATAAATAGCCAATGAGATAGATAATTATACAGAAAACTAGAAGTTGTGGACGATATTGCCACATTAATTAGTGCCTGAATTATAGCATCCAGCATTTTGTGTCCCATGTCCCCTTAAAATACGAATACGATTGCTCCATTACTATAATAACAAGGATCAAAAAGGCATATTTTTTGCCTACAAAAATGAATTAAAAAATTTCACAGCTCTTAAGCAAAATTAAATGATTAGTTAATGCCAGGCAAAACATGTTACTTGAATAAACTGCTAAAACAACAGTTTTTTTTTTAATTTAAAGGGGAAAAAATGTTCCACAAGCTAGAGCTACAAATAAAGAGAGAGAGCGAGAGAGAAAACGAAAACAAAGCTTACAACAACAAACAATAATAAATTACGAGATCTGGATGATAAAATTCATCCCAAGAGCTCCACAAACTTTTTATCACGATAGTTCACCTCCAACACATTTAGTTATGCACGTACACGGAAAATCACCTCTCTTCTGCACTTCGTTAGCAAACAGCATAAAAACGTAGCACGGTTGTTTTTTATTTTCCCGATTGCTAATTTGAAAAAGCATGGGCAGCACAACCAATCACAAGTGAACAGTTGCGTTTAATTGATTTCACAACCCAAAGTTGAAGAAGCAGATTCATAGTGAAAAGAATTTCCCGAATTTAATCGAAATAAAATAAAAGTAAAATATAAAATTATTGAAAAAGTTATACTCACATCTCGGGAGGGAATGTGTCCGCGTTAATATAATTCATTTCCGGGATTCGTAAGAATATTGATTCTTATAGGAATAATTTTCGTTTAAATTAAAATATGCTAATCGAAGAATTGATTTAGAAGTACTGTTATATAAACAGAACTCATAGAGATCATTGAAAAGGGTAGCATAATTTCCATTCGTAACACATTTTATTAATGAGGGGGACTTTTATCAATGATAAGAATTGACTGCCAAATCGGATAACAATTACGGTAATACCCGAATAATGTTACGTAATAGATGAGACCAAAATACACAACATAATTGAAAAATACATAAGTCGAATATTTAAAGATTTGAAGTACAATTTTACGATTTTTAAATTTCATTCAGATACAAAAAGAAAACCATTTTTTTTAATTTAATTTCTTTAGGATATCTATCTTTTTCTATCATGATGAACCGAAAATGTATCTTAGTAATTCTATACAATTATTTTTTTCTCCTCAACGTCCCTTGTGATGATGATGATTGTGAGTTTTAATGGCCCAAGGGCCAATTTTGGCCAAGCTGCGCCAAACACATGTTAAAAAAAAGATGTCATTTTTAAAAATATATAAGTAGAAAAGTATATGTACACATGTATATGCATGCATGCAAGCATGCACGCATACATATAATATAGTAAAAATTCAAAGAAACAAACAAATCAAATTAAATGTAAAAATCCAATTTTTAAAAGGAAGACAAAAAGGTTTTGGTGGGGAGTTTCCCCCACCAAGTCAGATAAGGTTAAAACAGATGTATGAAAGAAGGTGATGCGATGATGGTTAAAAACGGGACAATCTATTAAAATATGATAAACGGAATATGGGACTTTACACCAGGGACATTCTGGGGCATTTTCACCCAACAGAAGGTGCCTATGAGTAAAACGAGTGTGACCAATGCGAAGTCGAGTCAAGCGGACATCATGTCTTCGCATTGGTAGAGTTGCCCAGTGAGAAGTGGAAGGATGAATGTTATGTAGTTTGTTGAGGATCTGTTGATCCCAAGTCTCTTGCCATACACGATGGATATAGTTCTGTGTAGGTCTTTAAATCTCGGTAACAGACAGGCCGCTGCATGTGATCAGACATGGATCGTGCAGGGGTAACAGCCTGTTCATTACCAAGTATACCCACGTGTCCAGGTACCCAGGAAAAAATTATATCAAAACCCTTCCTTTCAATTTTTTGCAGAAGAAGAAGTATTTCTATCACAGTGGGGTGTCTATGCTCTGTTGAATAGTGTAAGGACTCTAGAGCACCAACGTCCCTTGTGAGTAAAATATGTTTTTAATGTTTAATAAATAATAATAGAGATATTCTCGCCTTGTTCATTTCACTAATACAGCGACAGATGGAAAGTATCTCATCAAGAAGTAAATTTCAACAGATCATTTCCGCCAGGAATAGGGTTTAGCGAAAAATAACATATCTGCGAACTTACAGAAGTCAAGTATACGTACGACGGTGTGTTATTGTGAATTAAATAGAAAAATATCCCCAATGGGCTATGAATAATAACAAGTCCGTGCTAATTATAAAACATCTGTGTTTTTAGGTATTAACTTTAACATTTGAAAATTCAATAAATACGTAATTTTTACTACAGAAGTCAATTTCTTTTTAACCGTAATAAATGGTTTATAGTCAGTCCATTGCATACTTAAAAATTTTAAATTAATATAAAACATTTAGATTTACTTAAAATGAATAAAGAACGTAAAATTCAAGGCAGATTTTAGTGAACGTAAATAATTTGCACAATTTATTCCAATTTGATCTTTAATGCACAAATCTAGTTTAAGCGTTGTACTGGAAAGCTTTTTATTAAAAAAAAAGAAAAAAGAAATGTTTTTTACTCATTATGAATCGGTACACATTTACTATGGATTAACACTATGGATTGGCACATCACCTTAATTTCTACAAGTATGTGTATTTAGGAATCCAAACAAATGACTACAAAAATAGAGAAATTATTTAGAATTTCCAGACTAGTGTGAGAGGTAGTTATTTCTATAATTGACAATGCGTATAGTGAGATTTTTAAGTCACTCTTTCTTAACTTCTGCTTCCTTCCTGATATGTTCAATGGCGTAACGTACACCCCCGCATCGCGGGGGGACCCAGGGTTCTAAGGGGCCCAAAGCTTGACTGACGCAAGTGCCTACCCTTTGTAAAATTCAACGTGGGGGCCCAAAACCTGACTTTGCAGGCGGCCCAAATGTTCTCCGTTACGCCACTGGATATGTTCCAGGTTAAATAACTTTGCTATTGCAAGGATTTACTATTGCTTTATTTTTCATACATTTTTTTTAAATATTATTAATATAATATCTTTTAAATAAAATTATATTTTCGGGAAAGATGAACATGATCTATATTAAAGTGAGCAGTTTTTTTTACAGTGAAAAGAAGGATGGCGGGCACGTGCGAAAAATTTAAGGAAAAGTTACATTTATGAAACATTTTATGAATTCAAATAAAAATACGCTAATTACGCTTGTATTCCTTTTAATTATTTACTCAAGCAAATATTTTCACATTGAATATTTATTTTTTTTGTCAATATATCATTTTATAATACATCGGAAATTTCGGAGCAAAAAATATCCTTCATACCGAATTTTATGGTAAGTACTGCAGCTAAAATATCAACATTCAATTTTGATTTCTCACTTGTCTAAGAATTATTACCGACTGAAAAACTATTTCAACATCTGTATTGGTTCCAGGGAAGCACAACGTAAATTCAACAAGAATAACTAAATTATCACATAGAAAGTGTTCATTTTTGAAATAGTTAAGAACTTCCGCCCATCTATCAGTTTCAGCATGCTGATTCTCCCATTGTTTCAATTTATTAGAATTTAAATATAGATTTCAGTCTTCTAATTTCTCCAAATAGACAATTTTCATTGATTTTAATATCAGGCATTTCTTTCGATAAAAACTCTGTTTCTCTAAACAATTTTCTATATCTGCCCAATTTACTTGGGATGAAGTCAAAAAACACCATTGAAAAATATTATTTCATGTGATATTTGTTTTATACGTTCTTCGACATATTGAAAACATGTTTGGTTCTCATCTCTGAATAGAGATTAACAGATCAGTTTTAAAATATTGAAAAAGAGGACACTTTTTGAGGAAGGACAGAACCTATAAAAGGTGGACTGTCCTCCTTAAAAGAGGACGGCTGGTCACCTTATCTATATGCATTCCCCCCATCAGAATTCGGATTCCCCTCCTCGTACCAATATATTAAAACATTTGAAATTAAGTAGTAAAGTTATGACTAATTAGGTAAAGAAAAAGATATTCTGTAAAACAACCTTAAACTTCTTATTTTTATAGTTTAATTTAACATATATATACATTGATGATCGATATTTCAGCTACAGCAAGTAATGACATCAAATACTTTTTAATTACTAACAATACAGAAAATCAAAAAAATAAAATGCAGATGTCATAAAATTCCAACATTCGGCTTATTTTTTCGGTACTGACAACACTAAGCAAGACAAACCATTACTTCTGTTAAAGTTATAAATTTGATAATTTTATTTTTATTCCACCCAAGCTATTTAAATAAAAAGTTTCAACTCACAATTAAAGCCACAACAAACCGGTATATCGACTTCCCCTCCAACAAACACCAGCCTTTCTTTTAGTATTCCATCCACAAACTACGGGAGAAAAAAAGCCTCCCAGAATAGATCGGTCAGAGGCGAAGACGGAGAGGGAGCTTAATGTTATCGGAAACATCACACGGCAGTACTTAATCAAAAACTGCACTATATCAGGATCCACCCTAAAAATAGTCCTCCAATGTGGTGTTTTATGAGATACTAGAGGGGAAAATACACTAAAAAATACGATGGTGGACTTCCTTTCCCCTAACTTCAAGGTGAAACGATTTGATAGTAATCACCACAGGATGACATAGTTGGAAAAAGTAACTAAAAGTACGAGTGCGCGCCAGTGAGTAGTTGTTGCCGTCTTTTTTAAAAATGAGGCCACATGTAGAAATTTTCACAAATTTTTTTTCTACATAAGAACGATTATGATATACCGTAAAATCCGACGTAGAAGTGCATTTTTAACACAAACAAGTAATATAATTTTTTTAAGTCAATTCCTACTTAGGTTGTGGGAACCCCCCTGGGTTCCACCCTGGACACCAAGATTAATTTGAGGCAAAGAATGACCAGACGCCATTTGTATAATAATAACATATTTATTAAATTGATTCAAATGTCAAAAACTCTTAAGACATATAATATCTATATGTCTACGTCAAACAAAAGGGATTTACCTTTAATATTAAATTAAATTACAAAATATGAAATAACCAATAACTACGCGTAATATCAATAAGGTCTACCGAAATAGGAGGTCTGAGAAATACACGCAACTCGAATTATTAGCTGTCATTAACTTAAACTAATTTTACTAAACTAACGCTTACTGTAAGCGGTATTAAATTAGTATATATCACCTGGTAGTACTTTGATCTCTTCCCAGGTATATTAACCTCCTAAGATTCCTTCGTTGAGTACTAGCAGCAATGCTTCACTATCGTAATCCAATTGAATCCTCTAAACGTTGACACTACTGCTGCTGGCTCAATAGCCTTCATTTTCGCTAACTTGCAACGCTATACTTAAATACCCTATCTACTTTGAATATCCCGTTCTCCTCTTAGAGTTGATTGTAAATATACGCGAATTAACAATCCCCAAAGACGCCTAAGAATATTAGTGGAAAGGTTCCGTACAGATTCGTCACAAGGTCAAAGAAAATTTTTATTTTAGCTACTTTTTATTAAATAGTTACAATTAATATAAATATGTATATACATATGACAGAATCACAACATTAATGGTAATTAATTTTTATTAATTATCATGAAAGTATCGTATTGTCATCCAAAACAATCGTGTATATAAAATTTCCCTTCAACTGAATGTTTTAAAACGTGAGGGGAAAAAAAAACCTTATCAAGTTTTGACACAAGTCGCCAAAAATGATGCCAACGTGGCTGTATTTGAATTCTTTAAAAAAATTAGTTTTAATCAATTAATTTTTATTAATAATAGTTAAATTACTGTATTGTCATCCAAAATAATCATGTATATAAAATTTCAGCTCAATCGAGCGCTTTAAAATGTATTTTATTAACAATTGAAAATTCCACTAAGATAAATAAATATATAGAGAGTGTGAGCTAATAGTAGGAATTGAAAAATAAGATCGAAATTTACGGGTGCGAGTTATACTAAGGTACAAAAAAAAACTTTAAAAATACAAAAACATATATATCGAAATACTGTTTATTTATAAGAACTGGCATTCATTTTGAATTTAAAGGGTTGTAGTCTATTGTTACTATTTTTTTACAAAAGCTTGGAATGATTTTTTGAATAAATGACTTTAAAACATACGAGCATAGCGTCGTACACTTTAAGTTTCTTCATAAAAAGGGGGATACGCGTTATACGGTGAATATACCTAGATATTGAAAATTGCAGTTTGAAAGTATAGGTGCGCGGTATACGCCGGATTTTACGGTAAGAACAAGATAAACAAAAAAGTTCTTGCCGTTTGCGCGTTACCATTGAAAGGAGTGAGAATAAGTATGCAAATTCGTGTATGACGTGATTGAGAAACCATCAGTCGAGAGTAGGAATATCAGTTGTTATAAACGCAGGTTCACTGCTCACATTCATCAATCGGAACTCGTACAGTAGCGAAGCGAAATGGACGTATCAGTGAGTGAGTGAGTTAATATTAACGTCGCACTGTTCAGCTACAACGAGGGCTTTTGGCGACGGACCACGTAATTTTGAACCATGGTCAGGTGACGTGGACGACACCTTGGCATCAACTACCACACCACACCAACGGGAGGACGTTTCGTACAGATTTAACGTGCATCGCTGCCCTACACGGCGGGTCTTTAGTGGTACGAAATGGCCTGCCATGGTTGGATACGGGCTACCGCAGCCCTCGTATCGAAGGAGCTCGTTTGGGGTTGTTTACTTTACGACTTCAAAGTGGGCTTATCAGCCGCTGCATCAAGTCGCCGAATATGTCAAGCGTTTGGGGATAGTGCTGTCAATGAACGTACGGCAAGGCATTGGTTTCAAAAATTCAGGTCGGGAGATTTGTACCTCTGTGATAAAGCTCGAGCAGGACGACCACAGGCCTTGGATGACGAAGCCCTGCAGGCGGCCATTGAGGAAGACAGTAGTCAAACGTGTGGTGAACTTGCCAGACAATTCAACACTTCCAGTGAAACGGTCAGACTTCGTCTGCACCGCTTAGGTAAGACGTACAGGCTGAGCAAGTGGGTTCCTCACACTCTGTTGGAAGTCCATAAGCAACAACGAGTGGCAGCCTGTTTATCGTAGCTTTCTTGCCACCGTAGCGCATCCATATTCAATCGGGTGCTAATCAGTGACGAGAAGTGCGTCCTGTATGACACACCTAAGCGTTCCAATTATTGGTTGTCACCCCAGGATACTTCCCCGTACAGAGCAAGACCACCTATGCACCCACGCAAGATTATGCTTTGTGTCTGGTGGACTTGCTGTCAAGTGGTCCACCATGAATTGTTACCAACGGGCCAAACGGTCACTGCATCAAAAGGAGCCAGCACTGGTTAATCGAAAGGGTGTACTGTTTGTTATTGCATGATAACGCGAGGCCGCATGTCGCGCGGGTGGCCAGGAATACGATACATCGACTTGGTTGGGAGACTTTTTGCCATTCTCCTTACTCACCTGACCTTGCACCATCAAATTACCCCCTCTTCCATTCACTGGACAATCATCTTCGTGGTAAATCCTTCGTCAATGAATCAGACGTGTGCCAAGCTCTCACGAACTTCTTTACGTCCCACACCCCCGAGTTTTACCGCAAGGGGATTGAGCAACTGGATACACGTTGGCAGATGGTGCTGGATACCGATGGTTATTACTTCTAGGATTAACAATAGGCTACGCTGTTTGTATGTCATGTTCTTTTGGATCACTAAAAACGTCAAGAACTTTTTTGTTTACCTTGTAATAAAGAAACAAGTACTATAAAAAGAATTAAGTCAATTTCTACTTAGGTCAACAAAGAGCATTTTTATTTTAGTTACTTTTTATTAAAAAATTACAATTAATATAAATACATATATACATATGACAGAATCACAATATTACGCAGCAAAAGACTTTTTAAATTAACATTAAAAACCTTTTAATAACATTAAATTTGCAATTACATTTTTTAATAAAACTTGAGAAGCAAGAATTTATCTGAAAACTAGTGTAAAAGGAATGCTGACGTCTAAGTAGCATATGATTTTATTTAGGTTAAGTTAAATTTTTTCATCACAAATTTAACAAAAGCTGTTTTATCCAATGGTGCTACCAATTAGAGGTATAATATCGACTGAAATACGTCTCTTAAACTATAATTAACTAATTTAATTTAATTAATGAATTAATATTTGAAAAAACTGTATTAACATCAAGTGTTATCTACTGCAAGTTTAAAACAATGAATTCAAACTTATTTTGTCTTTAACATATAAAATATTTATTTTCGGAGATTTTATACTTCAAAAACAATTTCTAAAATAAAGCATTTAGATACAATAGAAAACAATGTCTTTTTAAATGCAAATCACTTTAAAAAACCATTCTTGAAACCCAAACATTTCAAATACCTCTATAATCAACATAAAATAGTTTTCAATACTTAAATTCCTTTCTTTGATAGCGCTTTTATTTTCCGACACTAACAACCTGGAAGATAGAACAAAAAATTATAAAAGCTTTTTCGATGATGAAAAACGCTCTCAATAAATCAACACTTTCAACCAAACGTCAACATCTTACTCATCGTCAATTTAGTCATCCGTAGTATCAGCGAGCATGCGCCGAAAAACCTTTTAAAAACATTGTGTGTCTTCCCCCCCCAAGAGATTCACAAGAAACACAATTATTCAAAACACGTCTTTAAAAAAAAGGAAACACATTATGGGCGAACCGAAACATTAGGATGCTACAAAAAGAAAAAATTCTTCCAAGAAATCGTCCAAACTTACAAGGAGGCGGAATCATTGAAAAACAGTACAGAAGAAACTAGCTGTTCATTATAAAACGCGCGTGAGAATTTAAAAAGAGGAGAGAGGAAGAAAAAAAGTCGACGCGGTTGAAAGTCTGCGTCTAAGAAAAGCACACGGCCTACAAGTGACGTCATATCCTGATGCAAAATTGACGACGTCGGTGAATGGGAACTGTTGTTATGTTATTAATCTTGTGACAAGGCAAAGCGCGTTTATGCTGATTAGATAGCAATCCGATTCATCGTAAATGGTCAACTTTTGACTTGAATAATGCGGAAATGATTTGCATAAAGCTAAAAAAATGCTATAAATATATAATGTGCATAAAATAATATAACATTTTTCATATTGTAAAATATTTAGCTCTACTTAAATTTCTTTTTTAAGAACTAATTTTTTTATTGACTATCTAAATTATGCAGTAGATAGCCAAAATTAAAAATTTTCTATGATATTATCGTTTGCTTTAAATTAATATAAACTTTATATAGTTTGATTGATTTACTTGTTGATTTATAATCGTTTGTTGTTAATGTTATGTTGCTTACACATCTTTCATAATTATTTTAAACTAGCTGTATGGCCCGGTGTTGCACGGGCTTTCTGTACTTACATAATCAAAAACTTCAGTAAAATATACTTTTTCGAAATTTCTTTGTGTTGCATAGGCTATTGCAGTTTTAAGAAATAGTATATATTTTTCAGAATTAAAATATGCTAACACTCATATGTGCATCGATAAAATTAACGTAAAACATGACAAATAAAATTGATAAAAATGTCTATTTTATTTTTGTTTCACATTTTAAACTATACTTTTTTTTAAAAAAAATTACATATTATCAGTTTTATTATATTTTTCAAAAGTAATATATGTCTAATTGTGTTTGCTCCATCGTAGAAAAAGAATTGTAATGCATAATCGACGCTGGTTGAACATAGTATGTAATTTTTGTATATTTTCGAGATATCATTCACCTGGAGATCTTTTTGATCATTTGAATGATTATAAGAATAAAAGGCATTCGTAGAATGTAAACTTAGATTACCATTATACATAACGTGTTCCATAAATTATTGGAACCTTTTATAATGGGGAAAAAAGTAAATTTTCCCAACAGCTGTTAAGTTACAGATTATACTGCTTGATTTTAATCCTATATACTTTGTTGGACAGCTAAAAGTTGACCACAACAAAAAAATATAGATGCCAATTATATATTAAAATATATTGGTGAGTCGGTAGTTTTTATCGCTGCCTGGCATGTCCATTTTTTAGACACACCTTTTCAAAATTTTTGCTATTAGATTACATGAAAGATATTGCGTGGAACTGTTTTAGAAGCCTTTGAGACTTACAACTGGATATTATTGCTTCGACAATGTCTGAAATACTGTAAAGAGCTAACAATAGCCTACAAAGTTTTAATCTATTTTCCCACAGATGTAAATTTACGTTTTTCTTACCTGATTTATTTTTTTTCTGCTACACAGTATTTCCACGTAGAATATTTTATTTGCAGATAATACTTTAAAAGTTATATTACGTAATATTCATCCAAAACCAGATACGAGGAATTTTTCGTTTTTCTTTCCACGTATTTGGAGAAACCTGCTCGTGCCGATAAATAGGAATATAAAAACTATTTTATACGCGGTCTTTCCAGAAAATGAGAGCTAGACGAAAAACACTAACAAAATTCAAGTAAACCAATTACACTGCATTTTATCTACCAATTTAAAGTGAAAAACACTGATTCGCTTTTAATAATAGCGGATAACTGTAGACATTAAGCAGGCAAATTTGGATTACACTATTGTTCTAATATCGGTTCGGAAGCAAGGCCGTGATTCACATGTAAGAGTGACATTCTCTTAAAACAAAATACAACAGCAAAGTCACGCAACTAGTTCTCTGAATTAAAAAGTTGACTAAAAAGATTTTAAAACGTTCATTCATATCCTATCTTTCAGACATTTTTACTTTTTACAGCGTAACATACAAGTTTATAGACACAGAATCCATGTTCGATTTTTTCAACGTCCCACTGGATTTTTAATGCGGAAACCGCGGGAAAAAATGTTCTAAAGGGGATTTCACATTAAATTCGTAATTAGCAGCACCAACTGTTTCGAAATTGGTTGCAGTAATTGGAATGCATGTTTAAATGTCAAACTTGCGCTTAGGATTTAAATAGATCTGCTGGAGTGAAATAAATCTCAAAATAAAAGAAAACTGTGAAGTAGGTTACGAGACTCAGTTTTGCTGTACATAACTTCCGGTGAGTAGGTTGGTATTTCCTGTTTAAGAGTAAATGTGATCTGTAGGATATAAATTTTTCTCAGAGCAGTAACTTACCAGATTAGCAAGCTTTCTTTTTCTCTCGAAAAGAATACGAGTAGGTGTAATACATGTATGTTAGATATAACTGTGTGCGACTTCGAAGGAAAACGAATATCCACTCATTCAGAAAAGTGTCTCGAGACAGTAGAACTATTTCAAATATAGAATTTTTTTTAAATATATTTAAATGTTTAATAATGAAAAGAGAATGGAATACAAGTCTTAGTACCGATGCAGATATCCCAGGATTAATTGTTTGGCGATGAAGTACAGTGAGGCAATACTAGGGGAACAGACGACGGACCTCATAATTTCGAACCGAGGACAAGTGATGAAGACGACATATGAACTGTAGCCCCACTCTCCATACTTGAAGAATATACGTCCAAAAACGCTACTTTTACTTTTTATATAAAACCAGAATGAATGCGACATATTTAGTTCAACATAAAATTTGTTTTTAGATATAGTTCTTGAAGATAAGAATCATCAGTACATTTCTATTTCCGAATTCGAAACAATATTGCGCTATCACAAACGAAACATTTTTCCTTATTTTTCCAACAGTAAAGTGTAAAGGCTTCAATTTTCTCGAAGAAGAGCGCATCGAAAACTCTCCTCACAATGAAACAACACTGAAAATTTCTTAACTTTCCAACAAGCCTTCGTTTCCCGTCTTACTAACAGTATCGTAACACACATGATCCACCGTTAAATACATCTGTATCAGAAAATTTCATTAACTGTTTGTGCCAATCAACTAATAAGTTTCATACGCGCCCATCATCGAAGCAGATCCAGAATATCTCCCATTTCGAGTCAAAATAAGGAAATTTATGATGGTCTTAGCAGTCCACAGTAAATGAATCGGAATAAATATGGAGCCAGGATATCCCTAGCGTCTGGATTCGGTCATAAAAGATCAACAGATTCCGGTAACAAGGAGTTGTTTACTGGTTTTATATCCTTGGAGTAACAAATTGCGGCGCCCGCATGGAAGATGGGTCCGACAAAACGGTATACAATCAACAATAAAATAAACGAAGCTGTTTCCATTTCTTTTTTCTGGGTATTGACTAGCGCATCTTCTCTTTTATACTCCAACCGTTATCGTTTACTGCTATTTCCAAATATTGTATATACTTCGTATTCTATAGCGCACACACACCAATAGAGAGAGCTTTCCCTCTCTCTATATATTTTATGAACCCAGGTATATTACGTACACTATTTAGAAGATATGAGTAAACGAAATATATATTGGCAATAATGTTTCCTAAACATTACTGAAAGTGCAGAAACTGTATGATTAATTCGAATATAATCCTTTTTATTCGAATACTTGAATTCTTGGCAAAGATGCGAATTAAGGGATGTAATGTACCAGATTGATTGATTGATTGAATATTAACGTCACACTGTTCAGCTACACGAGGGCTTTTGGCGATGGACCACGTAATTCTGAACCATGGTCAAGTGAGGTGGACAACACCTGAGCTGGCACCCCCTCTCCTAACTACTACACCACACCAACGGGAGGACGTTTCAGCTCTCGACAGATTTAACGTGCATCACTGCCCTACACGGCGGGTCTTTAGCGGTACTGGGCTCGAACTCGTGACAAGGCAAGCCACGATCCGATACCTATACCACTCGGCTACCGAGGCCATTGTAATGTACCAGAGCCTGAACTATAAATGCGAAGCTCATTTTCCACAAAAATGTTTCAATTTTAGTGAAAATTTACAATATTGTAATTCATTCATCTCTGTTAGTAATATAACGCACTTAAGGCCTCAAAATATTCCATAAATAATTAATTTTTTTATATGCCATGGAATAGCTTATTTAATATGATATAGGAGAAAAATGCAAAACACATTTTATACCAGAAAAAAAATGAATCAATTCAAATAAAAACGCGTGGTGTGATAAAATTTGTGAATGTGGATAGTGAGGACGTTCAAGAACTGCTGACTTCCCACAATCAGGGGCTGATAACTGATGAGCTCATAGAAATGCATGAGCAAAAAAAAACAAAGAAGTTGCGTTTTTAGGCCCAGTTCTATCAGAAGATTGAATGCCGCCTGAGAATTTGACAGAAGGCCTCAGTTTAATTGAAAAGGTGTTAAAATTTTTTAGAAAATATGAACTCCAACGATGAAAGTGCATTTTTTTCCAACAAAACAAGGAATAAAAAAATTTGGTAGCATGCCACGAGAAAATTTTGAGGGAGAAAAAATTAATCAATTTTGTTAAATTTTATGAAACGTTCTACATCAAAATAACTTCGGTCTGAGATTTTGTACTTGTGTTATCTGAGATTTCATAAAACGTTTTTTTTATTTTCAAAATTATTATTATCTTTCATCTCAAGTCCAAACTAAAATAATTTATACGTATATATATGCGAAATTATACCCCGACATACGCGGTTACCCCTCACGAGGGGAGGGGAGGGCACGACTAAGGAAATTCATTTATAGACGAGACTTTGTATAATAGTTGTACTCCTATAGGGTGTTCAGCCCTCAATGTAGTAGCGTCGAATGGCTAGTCAATTCGGAGAAAATGACCTTCGAAATTCATACTTAACTTTCATACAATTAAATTTTAATTAGTTCCAGAGATGCAGTGGTAAAGGTGATAGCATACCTGTATTTCGTGCGGTCGGTCAGGGTTCGAGTCGCGCTAACAACATGCTGTTACTTTTTTAATTTATTTAAAAAAGGCTTATTAAATATTTTATACAATTATAAAATAATTAATATAAATAAAACAATTTTTTTATCCAATTATAAAAATATTTGTAACTAATATACTTTTTAAAATAAAAAAATAATTACATAAAATACCTCGTCTAATATTTTATATATAACATAATTTATAATATATATTATTTTTTATTCATATTATAATAATTTATTGTTATGATACATTTATAAATATCATACAAATATTTACATAACCATACGTAAGAGTAATCAAAATAATTATGTAAAATATTAAATAAGCTTTTGTAAATAAATTGATTTAACAGTCAAAATAAATAAATGTAATTAGATATGAATATAATACCAGAATAAAATAATATATTAAAACACCAATACATAAATAAAATGTTTGATTTGTAAATGAGACCTATTATGTAATTACTCTGAAGCACTTCTGTGACTGAATGCTGAATCGGAGTCTTGGTAGGTGTTTTTATCGAGTCGTGAGAAAAATCATTATGTCACGGTCCACCGTGTAGGAAGGATTATGCACATTACATCTGTTGAGGATCAGAGATAGTCATGTTGATGTGGTGTGGAAATTTGGAGAATGAAGTGCCTGCTCATATGTTGTTCCTTCACTACTTTGGTTAAAAAAGTATGAGGTCCGTTGCCAATAGCCCTAGTGTTGCTTCGAGTGAGTGTTTATTAACGTCCCACTGCAAAGCAACATGAGGGCTATTGGTGACGAATCTCATAATTTCGAACTTTAGTCAAATGACGAGGTCGACATCGTGCTGGACCCCCCTTTCCGTATAGTTTAAAAGTGTAATGTTAATCTAATTTATTTCACTAAATTTCACAGCATTACAGTTACAAGATTTGCTATACTGATGATTATTACGCGAAAAACAACAACAATAAAAAGAAGATAAGAACAGATTTTATAAGAAAGCCTCACAGACACACACAACGATATATGGCGCGTTTAGCCTATCAGTTTAAATATTTACATGAACAATACACGTCTAATGGAAAACGGGTGTACCTTTAATGTGTACTAAATCACTTGAACACTTCACGAATATCTAGACGTCAACCTGTTGAGGAACGGTTTCCGGTAGCTACCCATGAAGAAGATAACACAGTACTGCTGGCTTCTGAAAATACCGGTCTTTCTTTATCAAAAGTTACGAAAGGAAGTGTTTCACACACATGGCTTAGATAAAAAGCTCTTGCGTATTCAGAGGAACGAACGCAAACTGATAAAACATGTTAACTGTCTACCAAATATTTTAAGAATGGTGTCGGAATTTACGATGTAGTTGTTTTGGGACTTCCTATTGTTAACATCAATTTGCAGGAAACATTGAAGAAATGAAACTCTCTGCTTTGCGCTATAGTCATTTTTATTTTTAAAAATGTATTTTTTTTTAAAAAAAATCATTTTTTTGGATTTTAAGATGCCACAGAAAATTACTATCGAATATTTAAATCAAATTAATCATATGTTATAGTAACACAAAATATTTATAACTGTTATAAGAGTCTAAAATCCATTCAATAATATTAAAAAATTAAAATTATATCAATTAATCAAATTACACTAATACTTAAATAAAATTGGATACGTTCCAAAATCAATTTCCTATCACGTCTCTCCCTGTTAATGCCATTTATGAATAATGATCATTCACCTTCAAGTTCCTTGAATAGATATAATAAACTAAATTGTGTATATACTTAACATTATTATATCTTTAGTAGTTTGTCTCAATATGGAAAATAAGAAAATTAATAAATATTCCACTTATTACAGCAGTATTTTACAGTTTACACTTATGTGTTTTTAAAGTTACTATGGATATACCATCTTTCGGATTGAAAAGTGGTGCACAAGATTTACAATATTACTATTTCATTCTTTTACAAGTGTTTCGTTCAATTCCAGATGACTCTTGGAAGAGCTTCATATTGTTCGAGGATAAGAACGAGACCTGAAATTCAGTTTAAATCATGGATGATATTGTCTGTTTATGACGCGCCAAAAGAATTAATTGAACGAAATATGCAACGAACAAATGAGATACTACAGCAATACAAAGGAATGTTGAAATAACTTATATATAATTAGAAACGATATTCCGCAGATTTTTTACTGAATGTTTTCATTACACTTATTTCTATTTGATTCAAAGGTTCTCTAAATCCAGCGAAAATACCGTATGTACTCGAATCTAAGCCGCCATCAATTCTAAGACACACCCAACGTATTTTTTGTGAAAAAATGTTGTCATCGATTCTAAGCCGCAACCGCGATTCTCTAAACATTTTTGAGAAAAAAATAAATTGTGTGTAATAAAAAAAAATAAAGGTTCAGCAATGTACGGTACTTAAGAAATTTTTAGAAAAATTGTAATGAGAAATAATAAGTTAATAATTAATTTTACCAGTATTAAAAACTTTCAAATACATACATGAACCTATAATTACTCTAACCGTCAGAATCATGTTTCAAAAATGATTCGTCACTCCCATTATCACTGCTTCGTAATTGGAGCAGGCGTCACCATTTTGACACACGGCGCGGCTTTCCGTGCTATCCAATGCATTTGTAGTGCAACATTTTTTAAAAATAATGTATTAGAGAAAAATTTAAAACAATTGTTAAAGGCAGTTGAGCATTTACAAGTAAAGATTATACCATTTTATTTATGCCATTGACGTATATTTATTTCATCCGTGTCAAATTTTCAGTGGCCGCCACCCTGTTTCCGTTTATTTCTGCACATAAAATTGCCTCCCTTTTCGTACTTGTGTCATAGTGAACTCGTCTAGATGCTATTAACAATACCTTTAATGTTTAGGAGATTAAAAGAAAGCAAATACAAAAAAAAAATTGCTAAATACGAGCAGACAACGATGTCTAAGATCCACCGAATACTGAAGATAAACTGCGGAATGGGATAAGTCATCAATGAAAGTGGCCAACAATTACATTTTTCCTTTTGAAAGGGGTGGAAGCTCAATTTTCCCCATCCAACAAATGTTTTGCCTTCGATTGTAAGCCGACCCCGATTTTCAGTAGCATTAACACTGGAAAAATAGGGCGGCTTAGATTCGAGAAAATACGGTATGTAATTCTGAGTGAGAATTAGAGATCAAGATCGACACCCAACTTGCAACCCGAACTTCATATTGACGCTACTTTAACCTAGAATTTTTAAGGAGTGGATGTTTTCTAACCTCGCACTATATAGCAACACCAGGACTATTGGCGACGGGTTTCGAAATCCTGGACCACTATCAAGTGGCGAGGACGACACCTGAACTGACACCCCTTTCTCCAAGCTTCCAATCCGCACCAACGGAAGGACTTTGAGCCATTTGATTTAACGCGCATCAGCTTCTTTACACGTCAAGTCTTCAGTGGCACTAGTTTTCGAACTCACGACTAGATGACCCTGACCATGAGCTCGCGACCATAACAACTTGGCTATCGCTGCCACAGCAATTATAATTAACTGTTGTGGCTTTATAAGTTTTGCAGTTAATGGAAAAGACGTCTTTATACTTCTTAAGGCTCTGGGTCTTTACGCAAAAGTAGGCACTGGGCAACTACACAAAGATAGGCCCCACCTATAATCCTTAAAACTAGACAGTCCATAACATACGTTATCAAATACTCGTACAAACAATAACCTGAAACAAACAAATGTGCATGACTTACAATTGTATAAACCGGTTCGATCGATTTCCACCTTTTGACTGAATGAATAATGATGGTAGGCCTGGACTTGTACATGGACGACGGTCATCTGTTGTAGCTAGTTGACATATCGTTCAAAATTCCCAGTTTTTCGGAGAATACAATCGGAAAAAACATCTGATCGCGTTGAAATTATTCAAAGCATGATCTTATTAAGGCTTCGAGAATGAGACGAGGTCCCATTATGGCCGAGGCACAGGGCCAGGACTCAGTTGGCACATACCTTAAGATGTCCCTGGTCAATGGCATTCCGAATCATGTCGGTGGGAATTATAGACACCATAACATGTCCGTATGATGCATGATATAAAAGTTTTTTGACTGATATGTTCAGGATTAGTATTTCTTCTTTACTTCAATGGGGCTCGAAACTACGAAATCCATAGTCGATATCTTTCTGTACTACTCTAAAATGATGGTTAGGGAACCCACAATTCAATAATAATAATCTAGCATCGAACCACGTGAAGAACCTCGAGGTTTAGTTGTAAGAAATGTGTTATAGTGCCCATGCTTCTAGCAATAGTTATAAATGAATCTGAGGTTCAAATCCATAAATTTTCGGCTGCCAAATCAGGATTCTGCTAGATACCATAGAAATTGTTTCGACTTAAAGATAGCTCTATACTTGCAGAGAACTGCTTTAAAATTTCAAGACATAGGAAACACTTGCTATGAAAATTTTTATGCATACAACTAAATAAGAAAGGACGAAAAAATATTTGATTATAATCAAATAGAAATGCAATCAAATGCTAGTAAAATAGTTCTTGGATCCCACTTTTCTATCCAACTCGTATTATTAAATACTTTTGATGATTTTTTTAAAAATAAATATACACAAGATCAAACGAAAGAATTTTTTGAAAAAAATAAAACAACGCACACCAAATAATGTGACTCATAAAGACATTAATATAAAGTAATTACTATTGATATCTTTTTCAGCGATCATGTCGGTGTACCTTTGAAGTACTTCAAAATGTTTTCTGAAGAGAAAAGAGAGAAAGTATTTTTTTTAAATGTGTGTTAATGAATAAAAACAAAAATAAATTTAAAAAATAATAAAATGATTTGTAATTAAGGTATAACGAGGGGTTCTGAAGTTAAAAAAAGGAAAGTGGTAAAAAAAATTTTTTTTTAAGACTTAATCAAACATAATAAACTTCTTTCATTTTCAAAGAAAAAAATCCGTTGAGTGCAGTAAAAAGTTTTAGTGCAATTTATTTTTAAACAAAATTTCAGGTGAATTTTTAATAATTATCTGTTTAAATCATTAAATTAATTGAAGCAAAAGAAAATGTTCCTTTTTTTAAACTCTCAATGCCTTTTTTTAATCCCTGTTCTTAGAACAAGTATGCTTGAAATCTAACAAGATGCAAAATTAATTTTCTTTTATTAGAAGTTTTGCTGAACTCAAGAGTGCAAATATCAAATTAATTAAAATTGATAAACCAAAAAGAAGGGGGTAAATAATAAAAGAAATTTTTAGAATTTTTATTACAAGCACAATTTCCCGCTATGTTTAATACTAAGATACATATTTTCATAAAATATTTTCTTGGCATTCAAAATGAATAATTTTAATACTTTTAAGTAGTTTTATATAATTTCAGTTTCTAAGCGATAATTTATATTTATACTGAAAATATTCCATTATTACTTGTTTAGGCAAAATTATTAGGTCGGTGTATTTTAAATGTATTTTCTTTACATGTGAACTTTTGTCTCTCTGTTTTTATAGTTCTTGTTTTTGGCATAACCTCGTTTATAGTCGTTTTGTTCACTGCCAGTCATACTTCAACACAGAAGATTTTCTTAAAAGTGTTTCATTACGTTATTTGTTTTGAATTTCGTAAGGATAGGAATTCAACCGATATGCGTGCAATGTTTTATATGAGTATAAACTTGGCAATAATGCTAAAAAAAAGACGAACGCAATATATATCAGGCATTTAGAGAGAATATTGTTAACGATTGAAAGGTGCAACGTTGGTTCGAAACATTTCAGCCTGGTGTGATTTTTTCTTACAAAATGTACCACGTGGAAGATCCAAAACATATGTGAATAATAATGCTCTGAAAGTATTGGTGGAAATGAATCCAACAGTATCTATTATACTGTCAGAACATTGATGAAATACATGAAAATTTTTAAAATACACGGCGATTACTTGTTTACCGGCTTCTCCAAGATAAGCCCGGTCGCATACGTCGTACAAAAACAACAGCGAAATTCACTGAATTACAATATGAAATTCTTCAGCACCCTGTTTATTCACCAGATCTTTCGCCAACCGACTCATTTATTTAAACAATTAGAACAGTTTTTTTACGAGCTAAACGGTATGAAAATGATGACTGTAAAATTCCATATAAGAGTGTTTTGTGTGTGTGATTCTAATGTTTAGATTTTCTCTAAGACAGATGCATTTATGCATTTAAGTCTCGTTGGGAAAGGTGTATCGAAGCGAATAGAGCATATTTTGATTACATAAATAGCTTTTGAAGATATACATTTTTATGTATTCGCTTAAAAACTTGACATTTCATACGCAACAACGCAATACTTCAAAATCATTGAACTAAAAATTTTGCAATCAAAATAATGTATTTGAATTCGTTATTATAATTTAAAAAGAATTCATTGGTTTAGAAGTTCCATAAGAAATAACAAGCAGTTAGCAACATTATTATTATGTGCAAATATTTGAAAAAACAAAAAGAGAGAGAGAGAGAGTATCATAGATCTTAAATAAACAATATTAATTATGAGTTAAGAGTAAAAAAAACCTGCGATTTTTAAATTTTTAAAAATTCTTTTCTTTTCATTCATAATTAATTCCTTTGGAGAAATGTGTGCCTATAGAAGAAATGTAATGCCCAAAACAGACTTGTTTGTAAACCTAGAAAATAAGGCGGGGAATTATATAGCACGAGGGTTTATTAGCCAATCTTTCTGTGTGATGGTTCCTCTACTACATATTAAATGGTTTATTACTTAAAAACCACAGGATTTTTCAAAAAAATTTCTTCCAAAGAAATAAACTATCAAACACAATATCTAATGTTTATAGTAACAAGTGAGTTTATATTTAATGTCCTACCCTAACAATACTGAATTTAAACGGCAAACAACCGCAATTAAGACTCGAAACAAAATCAGAATTGACGAACAACTCAATGTTACAAACACACAGAAGCGATACACAGTGACTCAATTAACTCCTAGTTCACATTTCAAAGGCGAAAGAAAGGGTTTCCGGGGGGAAAACATAAATCGCGGCGTGTGTCCCGATGGTATCGGGTCGTGCGCCGGACGCGGACAGATTAGGGCGCGAGCAGCCGATAGCCGCGGCGGAAGCGGGCGATGAAGACGCGCGATGGATGGACAGGAAACGGTGAACAGTCCATTACGCGAGGCGGGAACTAATTGGCTTGACGGCGAGATTGATTTCGGAAGAAGATTGGGAGATGCATTACTACAGAGAGGGGGGCAGGAAGCTTCGGGTCGATTTTTATCAATGTAAAACCGATTTCACTGCGATAATTTCGTTCAATTAAATGATTAACTCATTTCAACCGTATGTGTTAGAAGATAAAACCAAGACTTTGAAAGACTTTTATATTAGGAACAAGTAATATATATAAAAAAAATTCAAGTCAATTCCAACTTAGATCAACAAAGAAAAAATTTATTTTAGCTACTTTTTATTAAATAGTCACAATTAATAAAAATACGTATATATACATATGCCAGAATCACAACATTAAGTGGTAATTAATTTTTTATTAATTATCATTAAAGTATCGTATTGTCATTCAAAACAATCGTGTATATAAAATTTCAGTTCAACTGAATGCTTTAAAACGCGAGAAAAAAAATCTTTTAAAGTTTTGACCCAAGTCGCTACAAATGAAACCAACCTGGCTGTATCTGTAATTCTTCAAATAATTAGCTTCAGTCGATTAATTTTAATTAATTATAATTCTATTATCGTATTTTTACACAAAACAATAATGTATAGAAAATTTCAGCTCAAATAAGCGCTTTAAAAAGTGAGAAAAAAAACCTTTTCAAGTTTTGACACAAGCCGCCAAAATGGACGCTAATTCGCCAAAAAGGAATCCAACGTGGCTGTTTTAGTAATTTTTTAAATAATTAGTTTTAATAAATTAATTCCAATTAATTTACACCGCTCTGTGAAGCAACACTAGGGCTATTGGCGACGCACTACGTAATTGTGAACCACGGTCAAGTGACAAGGATGCCTCTTCCCCGTGCTTCAGCATAGAAATAAATAACTATTGAATAGATTTTGTTTTCTTTATTATTTTTTTTAGATGCCTAGATTTTGCTTTCCATTTCTTGATATAGAATTCTCTACATTCGACATGCTATAATAGGCATTACACGTTATGTCTTTTTTTTTCATTCTTTTATACACAATGGGATCTTGCTCTACAACCGGGGTGGACATTACTGGTTAACCGCAGAGATATTTTGGGGTGACCACCTGAAGATTTTAGGTGTTATTAATTATTAAAGGAATTTATAAAGATTGATTGAAATACGCAGACTACAAGTCTTTTGCTGACTATAACAACAAAAACTAACTTTAGATAAAAATGCTTAATTTTTTTTAATGTATTTTTAAGTGTTTCATAACAAACGCATCATTTCATATTATTAGATTTGGAGGTATTATTAATATGTTTGTATCTTGCGTTTTGCTTTAAACGCGGTTTTCAAAAGTGTAAGTTTTTTTTTATTTCAGTTCTGTAGGTATAAGTACCGTATTTATTATATTAAGTTATGAAAAATAAATATCGTAGACCTTTTCATACATCATCATACTTACGGCACTAGGCACTGGCGCGCACAAGAAATTTGAATTGGGGTCGAGGGTTGAAAGTCTGCCATTCTCGTATCATACCGCATTACGCAGCCCAACATATTTTTTGATTTTGTAGATTGTCGGGAAGAAAAAACAGTAAAAAAATAAAAATTACTAAATAAATAATCAGCATTAATTAATAAAAAAAATTTTAAAAACAAATAATTACATTTCACGTACTTTATACATGGAATTAAAATAAATCGGGAAAAAATCAAGGGAGGGTCCGGATCTGTGGACCCCTTCCCCCCACGTGTGTGCTACTGACACTGGGTGGACCGTAACACCTTGAAAAAATTAGAAGTAGCCCGTACCCTGGAAAAGTCTGCCCATTCCTGCTCTACAATAATTCAAAACTTATCAAGCTCGTTTAAACTAGTTTATATCTTTGAAAACCTTCATTTTCAGAGATAATCTTGCACTTTTTTTGAGACATTATGAAAGAAAAATGAAACTTTTCTACATACAGTAAAATATATTTAACACGAAAACGCTAAAGCGAAATATCGGTTAACACGAAATAATACACCAGTTCCGACAAAATAGGTATTTCCAAGCATATTTTTTTCTCTTAACACGAAAACTTCCCTTCTAGGAATGAACAAAATATAGAAAACACCAACTTGGCTTACATTATTGGCCAGTCCTACTGTATCATTGGAAGAATTCGTTGCAGTAGAGATGATGATAATGTGTATACAGCCCTAGTTTTTTGGCAGAAAAAGACATTTTAGAGTTTGTTCAAAACTCAAACAATATCATTAATGCAGATTCCAACGATGAAAATGAAACGAATGATGCAGCTCCTGTTCCCACGTCATCCAAAATGAGGAACGTCATGAAAAGTATGCGCAGTTATTTAGACGCATTTTCCAACGGTGAAATGAATAACCAAATGGACGACAATGAGCAACTTGTTGACAATTTGATGCTAAAAAAGACAATGCAAAGAAAAATTGAAAATTTTCCAGACAGACAGTTAATTTTCTAAAAATTCAATAAATGTTTTGCTTTTCAAAAAAACTTGAAAATTTTGCTTCGCTGATTTTTATCAAGTGCATGCATGAATGCATATCTATGTAAATAAAATGTACTTCTGTAGAACATTTTTTTAACACGAAAAAATATTTCAGTTCCCTCTAAACGATTTTCACTGTAGTACGAAAATTGCGCGGAATTGAGAATTGCACGAGAGAAAGTGGACACACCTGTGTTTACAGAAACAGAAATTTTAAACAAGGCAAATATTTTTTATGAAACTTCTGGATAAGAAAGAAATAACAATCGACTTTTTGCGAGTGTTTTTATTAAATGTTTCATAACTAAAAAAAAGCTGTATTTTCAATATTTAAAGTACTTTCAGTACATAAAATTTGAAAGAACATTTAAAAAAAACATTTTTTTTTTCTCTTGACTGATTTAATATTGTTACTTTCCGCATAAAGACTAAATTTTCAAACTTTTTTATTTTTAAACAACAGGAACATATATATATATATTTCGCTCTGAAGAATAAAACAATCGATTTAATTTTTTTTTACCCGAAACACAAAATATTTGTGTGATGCGAACACACAAAAAATGCTTAATCTTTCCTTTTTTCTAATTTAATCTCTCATCTTCACAAGTCTTTTTTTATAAAAATCAGAAAGCGCAAAAATCATTCTTTTTTAAAGAAAAAATTACAATTTTAAAATAAAACTTGAAAACTAATTTAAATAAAACAAAAATATTTCACGTTCAAGAATTTTTATTTGATAAATGAAACGCTTCAAATTTAAACATATTATGCAAAATGAACACACACATCTTTTAGAACTATAAAGATATGCAATTTATTAAAACCAAATCAAAGTTTCGTTTTAGGAATATTGTCACCTAATTAAATATAAGCTCAAAAAACGTTTTTTTTTTCTCAACTGGATACTTTAGAAAATATCTACCTCACTTTAATTTTTCGCAAGCAGGTAAAATACTTTTAGGTCTTTTCCACATTTACCACAGAATCTATGCATTGGATTTATAAGTAGGCTGTTCAATAAGTAATAAGACGAATTTTACTGCCCCGAAACCACTCATCGGAAAGTTAATTTCTATGACATAAGAAAAGTTTGTTGTCTGTATTAACAATAGCTACCGATAGATGGGGTGTACAGACTCATGTTCTTGAGTATCACGTGCTCGAACTGAAGCGTGTTTGCGGGCGCCTACGAGACGCGGCCAGTTGTCGAAATGGAAACAAAAATCTGCAAAAATCAGCATCCTAGACCTTTGATGTGATACAATATGATTGAAAACTGAAACAAGGCGACAATATCTTAAAAAGCTTCATCAAAGCAGACAAAGCTTGGTTGTATCACTGATCCAACCATAAAACAACAAGGCAGTGAACATCCGTCTTCACCTACTCCCAAGACAGAAAAACTGTGAAATTGGCTGGTAAAGGTTTTTTTTATTATGAACGAATTGTGCAACTACACGCTGCCGAACACAGTAAACGGATCATACTACGCGAATGTCCTGCGAGAAATGATACAGCACGTTAAAAGGAAACGTCTATTGCTCTGAAATGGCTTCCTATTGCACCATGACAATGCCCGACCACATATTGCTCGTTGCGTACTGGATGTTTCGCTGCAGAACACACAACGTAGGGATTTTACCACACCCTCCATACAGTCCTGATAAAACTCCATGCGATTTCTGGCTGTTTTCCTAACTTAAGAAACCATTACGAGGCAAACGTTTTGCAAGCAACAAAGCATGTGTAAAGGCTGCGTAGGCGATTTTGATAAAGCTCTCACAAAACGGACTTGCATGTTTTTAAGTAGTGGACAGAACGTTGGGATACATGTATTACGTGCCACGGAAGTTATTTTGAAAAAGACCATGTAAATGATGACGATTAAAAGTATCCTTTTTTTTAGTATAATTTTGGTCTTATTACTTATTGAAAAGCCCTCGTATAATTGAAGTCACATCGAATGCATTAAAAAAGGCAAGGATGGGAAGGGGGATGTTAAATAAAGTGAACCATTTTCATTGAATTAAAAATGGACCGGAAAACGAATTTTCATTGTGCTCTACAAGAGCAAATGTCAAAATACAAAAGAAAAAAAAATATTCACTATGACAAGAATTCCAATAATTAAATATAGAACATGTATTTGTAGTAGGAAAATTAAATAAAGAAGTCAGTATATAAAGTGCATAAAATACAGGTGAGGGAAAAAATTTCTGACAGTTCTCAGGCTGATTTAATAACAGTAGGGCGTTTTCTAGGTCATTAGAATAGGAAAAAAGAAATCCAGTTCCCTTTCATTTTATTCTGGTTCTTTATTTAATATAAAATTATGTACAAAAATGGTATATAGCAATTAATAAAACTGACGTGCCTTTTGAAAATTTTTATAGTTATACCGGTTTCACATATATCACGGCCATAGTTGCCCATTTCAGGTATTTGAGGTTAATTCCAAATTTCATTAATCTTTCATGCCAGAAAACTTGCGTTGAATTGAAATAATGATTTATTGACAGATATTTGAATTATCTTTCACAAAATTCATACCGTAAATCACCTCTATCAATGGTTTACCACAATTTATTAAATGCATTAAACTAAAGGAGAGTTTTTAACCCAAAATGCAGTAAAGTCCACAGCTCTATTTTTTTGTTTCGTTATTGATAAAATTTTGTTTACTTTGCCAAAACTTGAGGCTAAAAACATCTGTGATACTTAAAGAGCTTGTTTAAGTTGTTATTTCTAATTGCATTTCAATCTTTAAAATTTTTTATTTATGATTGCCTTTAACGAAAATGGAAATTGTTTTTAGCAAGTAAAAATGGCAGACATAAAATGAAAAAAAGTAGTTTTGATGGTGATTTTTTAGAATTTATAATGGAACTTTTATAATCAGAAACAAAACCTTGAAATTTAAATTTGCAAGGTCGCAATTTTACTTTTAACGAAAACACTATATACCTTATTTTTTAAAGAACCTCCACAATTGAATTTAAGACATTTTAACATTAACTGTAATGCAAAAAGTTGGACAAAACATTCTTCACAGAAAATAATGAGTAAATGATTTTTTTGTACTCTAGAACAAAAGCATGTTTCGAAATACAACTTCATAGGGAAACTTTGAAATAATATGATTGAATTTATATTGTAGAAAACAGAGTGGAATGACACAATTTTTTTTTTTTTTTTTTTTGAAAGACAAGAATTTGTCATTGTTTCAGAAGATGCAACTACTTGAAATATAATTGACTTTCACAACTTCCACCATGTCATTTTCACCAGAAAACTACACTTACAGCAATAAAAAAGACCGATAACTTCTTGTACTTCTACTTTTTAAAGACATTTGTTGTAATATCGAATAAAAAATTATTTTTAAATGACGGACGTTTAAGTAATTAAAATATTAGAGAATTAAAATTTAATTTAAAATATCGAATCTTTTACTTTGTCTAAAAATTCAATATTTTAATTTTTAAAAGATAAAAAGAACAGAAAAACCAGTAGTTGCAAAAATTTTACTGATCCAACCAATGCAGAGTATGTGCTTAAAATTGCTTTCACCTATTAGGTGGTTGTGGAGGTATTTATGAAAACGAAACGCCACGCCAAAGAGAGCGGATGCGTGGAATTAAACAACTAATAAGAATGTTAAAATTTCATTGAAAATTAAATGGGTTCGATTCACGTGACGTTACAGACACAATAAATGCAATCCCGTGTTTTCAGCCGATCAGTTCAGAAGTCATGTGATAAATGCAATCACAATCAATCAGCTCATGCGTTTCACTGCAGCCAAGTTTTGATTTTTCAGTATGTATAAGCTTACAATTACAATGCACTTCGGGTATACAAATGACTTTGGTTTACAAAACCCGCAAAATAAAATATTTTGTTTTTATTTTGAAATTTTTTTCGAAGAATCCCTTATTATTTAAGGCGTGTTGGAAACCTAAAATTTTCTTAATATGACAATTTTGAAATTTTTACATTTTCTAATTGTATAGATTTTAATCTTTCTAAAAACACCCTACTCTAACCTCTAGGGTAATTAGAAGGTCTTAAAACCTATTTTTAAATAATCATTGAAAATGGGCCACGCCCATTTAAATGGCGAAAAATGTATACAAAGTATTTTATTTTTGCTTGAAAAGTTGAATGAATGGTTGAAATCAAAATATTTAATCCATAATTGCTGAAAAAGTGTTTTACATGGAGATACACAAAATCCCAATGAAAGTGTAAACAACGTAATATGGTCGCGTGTACCGAAGAAAATATTTGTACAAATAGAAGTGTTATCATTAGGTACATATGATGCAATTTTATCACTTAATATGGAAAATGTGTCAAAACCCGAAATTTTGAGAAAACTTAATATTGAGCCTGGTAATTAACCCGGTACAGGCAAAGAAGCGCCTCGACAAACAGAGGCTGTTAAAGGCTAAATACTCATGTTTACAAAAAACAAAGGAAGTTAGGAAAGAAAAAAAAGGCAAAAAAGGAGAAGAGAGGATGATGAGGTTCAATAAAATGTAATTCATTTGGAGTATGGGGAGGAATGTTTTAATAAAAATAAGTAATTATACATTAAAGTTCATTTATCTCAAAATGCAAATTATTGATGTTTGATGTACCTTTTCTGGGAAAATAATATTTACTGGTATGTAAGTCTTTTATGACATATTTATAATGATGGCTAATATATACTGAAATCAGATTTTGTAAAAAACTCAAAAATTTATTTTTTACAAATTTTTTATATGAAAAATGTGTCCAATTTCACTATGTTTGATGAAATATTTTATAAATTATAAAAAATAACTCAAAATGATCTAAAAGCTAAATTTAGTATAATGAAAAAATGTGTACTTTAATTGTATGAAAAATATCAAGCATGTGCATATAACGGTTTTGAGAAAAGTTAAGTCGAAAACAGCCAATTTAACATTGTCAGTTCATAGGTATGTAAATTTTTTATGATATTTTTATAATAAAGGCTAATATATACTATAAAATGAGTTATTTTTAAAAAAACCTCAAAAATTCATTTTTCACGAATTTTTTTATGTGAAAATAGGTCAAATTTCACTATGTTTTATAAAACATTTTATAAATAAATTCAAAATCAGCTAAAATCTCACTTCAGTATAATGTGAGAAAGGCGTACTTTAATTATACAAAAAATTTCAAGTATGTACATATAACAGATTTTGAGAAAAGGTACATCGAAAAATCCCCTTTCTACGTCAATATGGATCTGTCTTGATGATAATGATAATGAGCATTACTAGTTTGAGATTCTTCTAAATACGTTTCTTCTTTTTTTATGTGATGCTGGGATGATAATGGATAATCAATATCGGTCACTTTCTGATAACCAGTACCTACTAATAAATCATTTTTATAAAGGATAATAACAGTTCCGATATCAGAAAAAATATGTTTCTGATGGGAAAGTTGTCTAAAGAAGGAAAAATATGAAGAGCTTGAAAAATACGTAATAATTATACGGATGATGAATGTCATTTATCATGATGTTTATGAAGTGCCATATTTCGCATTCCATAAAATCCCCATAAGAACATTTATTTATAATACTAAAAATCAAACACAGTTTTCTCACAAAATGCTATTTTGTGGATGCAATTTTTTCCCTTCTAGTAAATTTTTTGAGTTCTAGATTATTAGGATTGTATTCTACTACATAATACGTCATTAGAATGAAGAATACTGTATTTGAAAAGGTATTGAAATTAATTTGACGAATTAATTTTTCTTTCAACAATTTTCTCAGCGTTTAATGATTAAAAAACCATAATTCCATCCAAGAAGTGACAAGAAAAAATTTCTATATTATTTTGAATTTGGTTTGTTTCATATATTTTGAACTGATTATCTTTGATCTGCATCAGGGGTGGGCATTAAGTCGATCGCGGTCGACCACCTGATGATTAGCAGTTAGTAATTATACACCGAAATATTCCAGATTAGCTGATAGTATGCAGATTAAGTCTTCTACTGACTATAACTATGAGCACCAACTTTAGATGGAAATGTTTTATTTTTTAATGTATTTTGAATTGTTTCGTAACAAATACACCATTTGATATTATTATACTTGTGGTTATTATTATTATGTTTAAAAGCTTGTGTTTTGCTTTAAACGTGGTCATAAAAGTGTAAGAATTTTATTGCAGTTATGTAGGTAAATTGCGTATTTATTATTAAGCTATAATAAATATTGTATAGATCTATTTCTTAGCCACTGGGTGGACTACAACACCTTGAAAAAATTAGAAGTAGCACGTACCCTGAAAAGCTTACTCGCGCCTGATATACATTGACTGTAACGTTAGAAAATTCAATTTATTCCATACAATATTTCAAACAAAAACGATTGTTGATTCTCTTATAAAGTCGTTAAATTTAAATAATGACGATTTGTTGGCAACCTAATAAGACTAGATCTCAATCTTCTATGAGCCAAAAGGTTTGTGAAATTCAATATCAAACGTTAAAGTGATCAAAGTTGATTAGATCAAAAATGAAATACACAATAGTAAGCACAATAATTAACAGATGGTACAGACAGTAAACTAAACTTGCATCGATTAGACTTAACAATGGTAAAAGGGGGTTGGAAAGCTAAAATCTTATTTTTTTGGCAGTTTGAGATTTTTACATTTTCAAATTTTACAGATTTTAACCTTTCAAAAAAAACCTTACAACTAATTTTTAAATAATCATTGAAACTGGGCCACGGCCCATTTGAATGGTGAAAAATGCAAACAAAGTACTTCGTTTTTGCTTAAAAGTTGAACGTCTGATCTAAACCAAAAACATATATATCTTATTATAAACTGAGCATTTTATTTTTTATTTCCTAGCCGATTAGAAGTCTCATTGTACACATTAAAATTTATTTTAAAATGTAAATTTTGATGTTCAATGTACCTTTTCTGAGAAACTACTGTTCACAGGTATGTAAATTTTTTATGATATATTTATAATGATGGCTAATATAAAATAACATGAGCTTTTTGTAAAAAATTCAAAAATTTATTTTTTACAAATTTTTTATGTGAAAAATGGGTCAAATTTCGCAAAAATGTTCGATAAAATATTTCAATTGTAAAAAATATAAAAATTCAAAATTAGCTTAACAAACAATACATGCAAAAAATACAAGCAAAAAACATTTAGCAAAATAAAAAAAAAAAATACATGAAAGTTTAAATCTCAATTATACATTATCCTCATTAGTACAACATCTAATCAATCGATTTTCTGATAAAAACTGAAATATTGTTGATTTTTTACCTAATGAATAATTGCCGTTAACCCTCATTCTTATTTAAGCTAAGTGAAAATTGTATCAATGGCTTAAAGAAAGTTTTATAATATTATGTTGCAAATGAATTAAATTAATCAATTAATTTCTAAAACAGATTATTTTCCATATGATTGACAGATTGTTTGATATGATTTTACGTCTTGAAGTGGGGGCTGCGGTAGCCCAGTGGTTAAGGTATCCAACCATGGCAGGCATGTCACGATTTTAAATATCGTAAAATCCTGTTTGTAAGTCCTTAACTTACTGATGAATATTAAAAAATGGATTCCTTAATATATGTATTTAAATACATGAAGTCCTTAACTTACTGTAAAACTAAAAAATGGATTCTTATATTTTTAAATACTAAAGTAAAACTTTTCCAAGTTTTTAGCATAACAAACGATAAATAATTATATTCAAATTCTAAAAACATAAAATATAAAAAAAGTAATATTGTTAAGAAAAATATAAATTGTAATCCCACACAGTAATTCCAAATGTATTCAGTAACGAAGAGAATTCAGAAAATTTTCAAGCCCCCCCCCCTTTTTTGTAGACCATACAAAAGTTTTAGCTAAAAGAGAATAAATAGTATAAGCTAAAAGAGAAAATTATAATAATTAGCTGCTTTATTTTTTTAAAAAATTTCTTTTTCAGTTCTTACTTTTTTTGTCATCAACGTACGTAATTCACATTTGGTCAAACTACGAAGAAATGTAGTAACGAAATAGCTATTAATAAAATAATAAAACCAGAAACCTACCTCAACTAAACACTACGATAACAAACCCGAAAATATTTCTAGCACACGTTTTTTTTTCTCTACACAGCCCATCAACCGGATAATTAATAGCAATTTAATCGAGTTGGCGGTTCGGGCTGAGCGTGTTCCACTAGCGTGGTTAAATATCTTCCCTGAAGCACTAAATCTCGGAAACTTAACACTTTTTATTAGAATTCCCACACCGTCGGCAAAGATGAACCAAAAAACCAGTAAAAAAATCTCCACCCTTATCAATAAGTAAATAAATTTTAAAAAATGGTAAACGGCGATCGAAACCCTTCCTAACGATGCCATTATAGCGGTCGGCCGATGTTGACACAAATTAAGGCTCGGGCACGCACACCTGATATAAAATTTTAATCGGCCCAACCTCTAGCAGCGCTGTGTATCGATTGCCTGGAGAACCAGAGGAATTCATCGATTGGACGGCGATGCCATTAATATTACAGCAACAGGGAGTCGCAAGGCAAATATATACTCCATGTAGCAAAAGAAACGAAATGTTTGATGTGGGTTTTGGCCCCCTTCTGTCAACGGACGAGAAAGAAGACGGTGTTCGAAAGGGATAGCTTTTGGGGCGTAGAAATTGACCTAGACCTATCAGGAACGAAAATGTTCCGTTTCTATGTTTATACGTATTCTTAATCGCCAAGACTTTTTGTGTGTGTGTGTGTGTGTGTGCAGTTAAATTCAATAGCAGTGAACAGTTTTTTAAAAAAAGTGATTTTCCTAAAAAATACCTCATGAAAAGCAAATATAGCCCTCAAATTTAATGTCATGGAAAAATTATGCATTAATTATAAACAGAGAGCATACCGCCTGGCCTATCCTTTCAATTTCAACAGGCCTCGGCTGACGAGAACTTCTGTTAGTCATTAATTACGAAATAACTCGAGTATTTTTCATCATCTGTATCAAGAAGTTTTTAATTTCCAATAGGCTTTCATGTGACGTCATGTGATAACCACAACCACCAATCACGTTTTTCCAGCCAATCAGTTCATAAATTCACGTGACATAAGCCACGTGATAACGGCAATCACGTGTTTCCAGCTGATCAGTTTCATATGCTTCGCTGTTGCAATCAGAAACTTTCAGTAAAAATGTGCATAGTTGTCAACAATAATAATGTACATTCATAAGTAAAATGCATTTGATTTAAAAATCCACGCACGATATAAGATTTTTTGGTACTTTTCCAAAACTTTTGCCAAGCAGAATTTATTGACGACAACAATAAGCATTTAAGTATATATATCGCGGTTAAAAAAATTTCATTTCATTCACTTTAAAATATTCCATTTGACATCGCTTGTATCGTTTTTGGCGACTTTATCGCCTGCACCGGCGAAATGGAAAAGTATACGAACTTTTTTTTTTTTTTTTAAAAAAAAAACTCTTTACACACACATAATAAAAAACACATAAAAACATCTTTTTCAAAAAAAAATACTATTAATTCTGCGATTGTTTTCAAATATACTACGGAATAATTTTGGAAACATTTAACTTCAAATATTTTTTCATGCATTTTTAAACTCCAGGGTGTCTTTTTCTGACGATTTCACTTCAAAAATGATTTCATACGATCTAATTTTAAAAGTGATACCATTCAATAAGAATCACTCGGCTGACTGAACAAAAGGTTCAGCACTGCTTCTTACGAAATTGCAGAAGTTTATTTTATGAGTTGTTTAAGATAGCATCATTAAAATAATAGTTCAATTAACGCGCGCGCGCGAAAGACGTTTTCACAACAAAGTAATATAAGTTTATATATAATGTTATACAATATTAAACTTAAAATTAATTTGAAAATTGTGTAAAAATTACAAATTAAAAGCTTTTTAAATTTTCAACCATTTTTTATTTCAATAAAAGATTTTTTTTATGCTAAAAATTACACTAATTTCAATCTTTTTATAACTCCATATTTTAAACTATGATAATAACTTTTATACAGTCAACTCATCAAATAAGAACAATTTAGGCATCAGTCAACGGTGGGATTAAATATGTGGGAGAACACGGCTCAGATCCTTGAACTAAATATGATTTAAATTGCAGACCAGCTGTGCACTTTTTATTTTATAACGAATTACCTCATTTACATCCCACATTATAAGCATTTTTTTTTGCACCGTTTTTCTTTTTATAAAAATTCCAGTAACCAAAAGGAAAAAAAAAATCAAAACGAGTACCAATTGTTTTCTTAATTACCTTCAATTAGAGAAAAAATGGCAACCAATGTTTTTAAAGGAAAAACAAAGTTTCCTCGTACAAAGAAATAAATTGACTTGCGAATTTTTATTCATTATTAGTCTTGAAACTTAATGGGTCATGGTCAGACAAACGGTATGGAATTTTCCTTAATGGTAAATGTTTTTCAGCTACTGCGATACGTACTGAAACAAGGTATTTAATTTTTGAATGGTTGAAATATTCGACGTTCAATGCCTCGCGCAAAATTGAATGCTATCGTAATAAACTTTAGCTGTTTTAACAATATAAATCACATAAGACAGCGCGTGTGTCAATTTTTTTGAAAAATTTCCTTGGTAATGAATACATAAAAAAAGAGAGAAATTGTTAAATTTTAAAGTAATTTGTCTTAGAAAAATGTCGAATACTCATATACGGATAAAATGAATCAATTTTAATGAATTAAGGCACATATGATTTATAAATGAAAAACAATTTTCCAATAACAATTCAAAAATTTTCAAAATCACTTGCTACAAGACATACGAGTAAAGACGCCAAATTAAGAAGAAATAGTTTCAAATTCTCTCGAACAAAAGATGGCCTTGTAACTATTATTAGGTTCAGAATATTCTGACTTCCTTTTCAATCATTCATTTGATTCTAAAATGCATTTAAATTAAAAATATATATTAATAGCTTGATAATTTTTTTTTTGAAAAATTAATCAGGCTCCTTTGTTGCAAAGTACTTTTGAAAGTTCATTTCTCGTGTGTGTGTGAAAATGAGTAAGAAACAGAGAAACGCATAAACTTTTTACCTTCACATATTCATTTTATCAGTAATTTTTAGCGAAAATTTCGAAAAGATGAAAATGTTAAATTTTTTTAAAAATAAAATATTCAATCGAAATAGCATCTACTGAATGAAAGCAGTCTTATTTCGTTAGAGTTTTATAGTTCACGACTGATTTCTAGGTTAACATTTTATTTTAATGACTTTTTATATGAGTGAAGCATATGCTGATTTTGTTCCATATGGCAAAATCGAAAATCAATCCATTTACATCAGCCAATCACCAAAGAAGAATACCACATAAAAACCAAACAACTAAAAATATAAAGTCAAAACATGACAAAACCAAAAGTTAAAAACATACGAAAATTATACAATAAACTGTAAGAATCTAAAATACAAATGTCTAGAAGGAAAGCAATTTCGCGATAAGAGCATGAATCTCTTTACGATCCAATCGTCACTTGACCATGGCTCAAAATTACGAGATCCGTCGCCAAAAGCCCTCGAGTAGCTAAAAAGTGCTACGTTAACATTCACTCACTCACTTCTGAATATCCAAAACAGCAAACAAATATCACTTCATGTTGTAACTTCGGGTCAAGGTTTGGACAGACGAAGGTGCCATTCATTCATAATGTCCGTTTTACAAACAGGGTATAGGCTGCAACTGTTAAGGTGTTACATCCAACCCGCTTTTAGTCTGGAATTAGCCACAGGCTTTTTACGTGCCAACCGATTAAACTTATTTCATTCTTTTTTAATATTCTCCCAGAGTCTACCCTGCGATTTAATTGATAATTTTGAGCTGTATGTGAACATATTTTCTCGTATACTTTTCTTAAAGGAATCCAAAGAAATGGGACCCTGTTTGACAAAAAAACTGCATATCTTTCTTTGCCAATAGATCTCCTCTTTTTCATTACCTTCGATATCTACTTGGGGTGGTATTAACTAAAATTCTATGATTTTACCGATTATGTTTAGTTCACTGAAACATAATATGAGTTTTCAAAATGAAATAAAAAATATAACAGAACATTGAAATGCTTTAATTTAGTAAGCCAAATAGAAAACCTTGAAAAAAAAAAAGGATTATTTCTAACATCATCCAAATCGAAACAACTGTCACTTACGTACATGAAAATCATTCTTTTACCAAATAATACATTTAAAACAAGTGTAATATAAAAAGACAATTTTTAAGTCAATTCCTACTAAGATCAACAAAGAAAAAATTTATTTTAGCTACTTTTTATTACGTAGTTACAATTAATATATCAATATGTATATACATATGACAGAATCACAACATTAAGTGGTAATTAATTTTTGTGAATTATCATTAAAATGTGTTGTCATCCAAAACAATCGTGTATATAAAATTTCAGTTCAATTGAATGCTTTAAAACGTGAGAAAAATACCTTTTTAAGTTTTAACACAGGTCGCCAAAAATGATGCCAACGTGTCTGTATTTGTAATTCTTTAAATAATTAGTTTTAATCCATTAATTTTTATTAATTATAATTAAATTATTGTATTGTCATCCAAAATAATCATGTATATAAAATTTCAGCTCAATTGAGCGCTTTAAAATGTATTTTATTAACGGTGGGAAATTCCACCAAGATAAATAAATATATACAGAGTGTGAGGTAATAGCCTGAATTGAATAAATAAGCCGATAATTTTCGGTAACAGGGAATGGTGGCAATTTATTTCAGAAATAACCCTAATCTCATTTAAATTTTAGTACAACTTTCAACATTACAAATTATTTTCGCTCGCTATCCTACATTCTAGAGTTAGTTTAAAACAAGGAACAGCAAGTGCCTCGAGATGAAATTGTAGACCAGAGTCGTGCGAAATAAAAGAATAAAGAAAATGAGAACGTGAATCACCTCGACAGGAAGACGTAGTCGGCAACTGGGAATTCCGCGTTGCAAAGAATTTGCATCTTTTCCCACACGAAATTTCATCAGGCGCAATAGTTGCATTTCCTGGGCAATTAAAATTGCCCAAAATTCGTTCATGCTTTTCTTAATTTAGTTGAATGTGCGGAGTGTAAACTTAAATAATAATGAAAAGTGAGGTCTGTTTCTAATTGAACGCCTGTATCAAAAATTTAAATTTAGGCTCACTGACATAGCTAGTTCTGAGTGGGCCCTGTATCAAAATTCCTTCGGGGCCCTTTTTTAGATATGAGAACCCTGTTAGTGAGACTGTGAGTGAGTGAGCGAATATTAAACACTCGCGCACTGTTCAGCTACACGAGGGCTTTTGGTGACGGACCACGTAATTTTGAACCATGGTTAAGTGACGTGGACGACACCTGAGCTGGCACCTCCTTTCCTAACTACCACACCACACAAACGGGAGGACGTTTCAGCTCTCGACTGCTTTAACGTGCATCGTTGCCCTACACGGCGGGTCTTTAGTGGTACTGGGCTCGAACTCATGACATGCCTGCCATGATCCGATACCTTGACCACTGGGCTACCGCAGCCCTCGTTAGCGGGACTGTAGTTACATGTTGGGACTCCTGTAGCTTGGGGGGCCCGTATCATTGATACGGCAGTTACGGTGGTAGCTACGCCCCTGTTTAGGTTTCAAGAAATTGAAAATTTTATTTAGAAATAAATAAGTATCTGTAATCCAAAAACGGTAGATGACGAAGTGTCATTACAATGATTTAAGGTATCCGACTACTTGCGACAACTTTTTTTTTGAAAAAATGAAGATATGGGGATTTTTTTGTGATTTTTAGGTTTATTTAGTATATTTTAAGGAAAAATTCGTAAAATTTAAATTAGAAAAAAAAATTATTGTTATTAAAATGGGAAAAAACTGGTGAAAATGTACAAAAAATTACATAAACGGGGTCCGCTCTGTACAAATATGTTTTGAACAAATTTTCAATTTTTCAGTTTTAATGTGTTACTTTGTTATTCATGTTTGAAATGACCTTCAGGATAATAGATAGTTTCATTTTTACAAAAACTAGAGCACTTTATCTTAGTGACTATATGAAATTGCTTAAAAAAACAGTGATTATATTCACATAAAATACTGTAAATTTTGAAATAAAACAGTTATTGATAAATCTGAAGATCAAAACACTTCTACTGTTATACGAAATATTCACAAAAAATTTCAGCAAATTATATTCGAAACTTTTTGAGCAAACGCTGTCCCCGTTTGAGTTTTTCGAAAAAACACATTTCGAGTAAAACGCATTTTAAAGTTTGACATCTTGTGTAAAGTTATGGCATCTTCTTTTATTAAAACACTTGTAGTTTTTGTTCCAGTGAATGGACATTAAAGAGCTTGGTATTTTTATCAAGCTAATAAAATGGTCTATAAAATAAAATCATAAAAAAAATTGCCAATTTTTGAAAATAATCATAATTTTAGGGTAGTCGGATACCTTAAGTCAAAATAAAAAAAAATAGATGTGGTTCCTATATAATACATTCGGAGTTTTTATGTTTTAGAATATTTACAACTGGTGGGGGGGGGGGAATGAATTTCTTTTTATTATGTTGTTCAAAATTAGTTATTTATACCACATCCAATAATAAATACTATAAAAAATACCAGGGGTCTTGAACCTTTTTGGACCAACGTGCCATTTTTTCTTTAAGAAATGTTTAAGGGGGGTATTGTCGTGCCGTCAAATAATTTTGACTTGTGATTAGTGAGAAAATAACGAAACTAAATACTAACAACTCAAAACTCTTTAATTACAACGAAAAGATACATTTTGCACAGAATAGCAATAAAAGTTTAATCTATACGTGTAATTCAAATCAAAGTAACATTAGTGTGAATTCTGTTGGGGTAGATTAGATGACAAATAACTTGTATTAGGATTGTAAGATGTTACTTTTACCAGAATGCAAGCTGAATTGGAGTCATTTTTTAAACGGTTTCTAAGAGAATCTTTAATGTTATTCATCTCTGAAAATAATGAATAGGTAGCTGAGAAAATATGTTTAAATAGCACGAGTCAGTTTTTTCAAACAGCTAAATGTATCTGGAATCGAATTCCATGTTTCATAAATTTCATTACTAGCATTTTTACTTATATTGCTTATTAATCTTTCTGTTTTAATCAATTCCGACTTTCTCATTTTTTCAGCAAATTTTTCAATCCATATTGAATTAGACCGGAAATCAATCAGTTGCATTTCAAAATTTTAAATTTACAACCAATTAAATTGAAACAAATTCAGTTTATTAAATAAAGTCAAATGAAGGTACATGAAAAACTTGACCGTTTCCGAGAATTCTTTGAACTGAGAAAATCTCGCTGAAAACTGCGATCGATCACTCACGTTTCTCCTAATACTTCATATTGAACTTTGTTATTTTGAATTAAAATGCAAATCGTTTTGAGCGGTGGCGTGCTCAAAATATTGTGTCGTGTGTCATCAATGGCACGCGTGCCACTGGTTCGTCATCCCTGGTCTATACTAAACGCAAAGCACATTTTCAGATAGAAAAATGCCCTAATTTTCATGAAGATTTAACACATCATAATTCATGCATCTGTTTATAATATAGCGTTTTTAAAATTTCAAAATATAATTCATGAATAATTATTTTTCTTCTTTAAACTCGTAAAAGAGCAGATCATTTCGTATTTGGATGTAGAAAAAAAAATGCGAAACATATTTTATATGAGAAAATGGGTCAATTTGAATAAAAATGAGTTGACAGATACAATATGCTGATCTCTGTAAAACAGTAAAGCCAGAATATAATATTACCAGTGGTGTTCATTTATACCTGAACAGATATTCACAGTTGGGTCTTATTCCTTAACACTAAGGGAAGACGGCCTTAAAATATTTAAGAGAGTCATATCTTCTCTATTATATCATTTTTTTAAATCCAAAATCAAAGGAAAACTAAAGTTTTATAAGCAGCATTATCCAAAATTAAAATTAAAATACCAAAGGATTTTTTTAAATACGATCATTATAATTTAGGATTTAAACTGTTAAATTTCATTACATTTTATAGTTTTTGTACATATGCATTCATGTTTCTTTTCATTAAAAAGTTCCAATATTTTATTCAACTGGTAAAGATTTAACAGAAACCACACACACACACAGCCAAGGTCTTTCAAAAATAACTTATACAAAGAAACAATTCTTTTTCACTAACCAACGTACAATAACAATTACATGTTCGCACCTAATTCATTCACTTCGCGAAAAAAGGGGGGAATGAGTCTAATTTCACAAAGACAGACGCTCTCTTAGAACACAACGGGAGATGAAACAGCCCAACACGAAATTCCAAGAGAGATCGCATATCCGCATTTTCCCCAAAACATTAAATCAAAAAGAAAACTAACCAAATGATACATTACATATATAGCATGATTCTCATTGCCTTCATCATAGTAGAAAGAAAAAACTCCAGACGATGAGATAGATAGCTGGGCGTTTTCCCTCGCGACACCCACAGGGGGTAGACAGGGCGAGTGTGGGCGGCCCCACGCGGGGCTGCCGAGGTTTGTGTGCCATCGTCGGTCGCGACCGGTTTCTGCAGGCGGAAGTCGCGTTCGCCAAGGTCGACCCTTTTTCACGTCACTTCACCTGTTGCCCGACGTGTTGTTCTCTCGCAGAGGTTTTTTTACAACACGGCACGTGGAGTCGTCGGCTGCCGCCTTTTAATAAAAGTGATGTCATTGCTTCGGAACAATGACTTTGAGTCAGTGTACCACGGCACATGTGAATTGAAAAGATCTTAACTGCACCGCGAGGACATTTTAAGGTCGTTAATTACAACAATTTCAGAAAATGTTTTAAGGTGACGAAGGTATATAAATTAAAATGAAATCTTTTCAAATTAATTATACGAGTAAGCATATAATGGAACAATAAGTAAGCGAATGCATATCATTAAAAAAGTATATGTATGTGTGCAAGCAAAAACATAAATACACGCTCCATTATTATATATCCTATTATTTATATATATAATTATATTTTTCAATTCCTACTGTTATATAGCTCACACAATCTCTCTCTCTGTATATATATATATTTATATTGTTTATATATATATATATATATATATATATATATATATATATATATATATATATATATATTTATATATACATTTATCTTGTTTAAATTTTCAATCGTTCATAAAATATACTTTCTGTTCATCCAATCAAAAGTTCAAATAATTTTTTTTAAACTTGCACTGGATGACACTTGATGAAAAAAAAAACAGTTTTTTTTTCAAATATTAAACAATGACAAAAGTTGGCGTCGAAAACAGGGTGTGCATTGTTACATGCTCTTTTTTCAATTCCTACTATAAGTTCACTCTCTCTCCCTATATATATATATATATATATATATATATATATATAATATATATATATATATATCTGCAATGCTGATTCCTAAGGCCAGGAATTTGTCTTTATACTATGTGCCTTCTTCCTATTTTTAGTTATCTTAGGTATATAACTATATGTTTATTTTTATATTTTTGTTTATATATTTGTGTATATGTATATATATGTATAAATTTATATATATGTGTATGTATATGTATATGATTATATATTGAAAATTTTTTTTATATTGAATTATATATATATATATATATATATATATATATATATATATATATATATATATATATATAATTATATATATATATATATATATATACACACATTTACAGTTGCGCACACACAAATTTTTTGCAAGGTGGGGGGGGTGGGGGGCTCAGGGTCGAAAGTCCACAATTTTGGTATCATGCTCCACCACCCAACATATTCTTTTGATTTTATCAATTTTCGAGAACAAAAACAATACAAAATTAATTATTGAATGAATAATTAGCATTAATTAATAAAATTAATGATTAATAACAAATACGTAATTAAATTTTACGTAATATATACACAGGATTATAACCAATCGAAAAAAAACAAGGGTTATGGGGGGCGCCTGTATATATATATTTGCGTGAGCCTTGTATGTGGTTTTTTTTTCTCTGTTTAAAGGGATCTAAGTTTTGCTTACTCTTTTTCTGTGACTGATTCGGGGCTTGGTAAATGGAGTTGAAAGTTCGAGATTCATTCGGCACAAAATCGTAATAAATAATGAATGGAAAAAGGGAATTTTTTTAATCAAAATAAGATTGAAAAATTAGAGTGGAATGTTGAAAGGACTTTGAACGAGATGTAAAATTATGAAATCTAGCATGAAGAGTATGAATTGTAACTTCAGAAATATTTTAAAATAACTTTTTTATAAAAAAAATTATTATTATTTATACAAAAAATTTAAAAACCCCGAAAAAAAATTTACAGTAAACATTTTTGAGATTCCAAAGCACACAGCAAATCTAAATAAATATCAAAATTGAAGGTTAATTGTTCTTCCTGAAATCTTTATATAAGCATGTTCTTTAAGTAAATATTTTTTTTTAAATTACGAATGCATTTCTTTGACTTAATACAATTTATACAGAATGGTTCTCAAATCAAAGGATATATGAGTATATTTTAGATTTGAAATTAAATAAACAGTTAACATTTTTCGTCTCTATTATTTTACGATATGTTGATTTAGTATTTTGTTTGTCAATAGAAATTTTTTTATAAGATACTATTTATATGATTTCAAGGTAAATGACCCTTTACAAACATATCTCTTATTTCTACGATTATAATGTAGAATAAGTTAACAGGAGGTTTTGTTTTGCACATTCTTTCTATATTTTTCTTGGCCACACACTTGCATATTTTCTTAATATAACTTATTTATCCGCAAAAAAACGCCCAGTTTGAAAATCATGGATGTAGAGTGCTGATATTGAAAATGCTAACTTGAAAAAACTTATTAATTCAATACAGTTATTAATATAGTTGATATTTTTCATCGAAATAAAAAAACTATTTAAAACATTTTTTTTAATACAAATTCTGTGCACTTCATATTTTATACTTTTAGAAGCCTGTCTACTCTTCTATTACAATAATGTATGTAACCGTTTTATTATATATTTTTGATGAATAATAAAAACGAAATAATTCATTTAACTGACAAAAGATTCGAATCATTATCAATATGCCTCAAACAGTAAAGAGAAACTTTAGAGTGTGAATGTTTTCTAATCATACGTTTTTAAACATATTAAAAGACCAGTTATTCTGAATTTATTTGATATTCACTGAATGAATAGACTATCCGAATCTTCAGACCATAACCCTACACAGTATATTTAAGATACTCTTAGGAATATGATTGCAACTCGACTTCTCCTTACCAGAACCTGAAAACAGTATTGCTGGAGCAGCGGGATCGACTGCTACGACAGGGACGCATAAACTGTCTCTATTCCAGCATAATACAGTAGAACGTCGTTTATCCGAACGTCAATTATACGGAGCGTCAAATATCCAAACCAGATTTTTTTTTCTTTTTTGTCAAATTAGAAGGCAAAAAAGACCATAATGACGACCACAGGGATGAGATTACCGACTTTGTCTAATCGATCCCGGGATTTCAAGAATGCGATGAAGATATAGAAATCTGGAAGGCAATCGACACAGAAGACTCAGTGGATTTCAAATGCTAAATAATGAAGAAATTGTGACTTCCGTGCAAGCAGAATCGGACCCTGTCGACGATCAAACGGATGAAGACGAGGACAACAACAACGAAAGTAGCAAGGGTCCATCAAATGCTGGCGCGTTTTCTGCGTTAGAGACAGCTATAGAGTAGTACGAACTACAATCAGAGTGCTGTCCTACTCAATTACTGCTGGAGAGAGTCAGAGACTTTGCAGCGAAAAAACGATGTACAATGGTACAGCGAAAACTAAGTGATTATTTTCCACAATAAAGGTAAAATTGCGACATTTTGCAACTATTTTTCTTTTTCTTCAAGCACGTTTCCCGCATGTGATGATTTTCAATACTCGCATAGGGTCCGGTTTCATATACACCACTGTATCCAAACGGTGTCCAGTCCCAATTGATTCGGATAAACGACCTTCTACTGTATTATGAAAGCTGTATAACTGCAAGAGAAGACACAGTGCTCTCAATGAATTCATTTTTCGCTGCCTCGTAACTTGTGTTTAAAACGTTCGTGCTCTAAAGAGCCATATACGCTATCATGACGATACATAACAACAGAATGGTATTTTATAACATATCAACCCATCTGCATACTTAATTTCACTAAAATCAGTTCAGTACTTCCAAGAGACGACCAGCCGCCCGGACGGTACAGTGCAGGGGTGGCCAATTCGCGGCACGAGTGCCAGTGTGACACGGCTGAGTTGTAACCGCAGCACGCGGAGACTCACTGAAAAATTTTAAAAGGTAATAATAAATAACAATCTTGCTTGCAATTTTATTTATAAATGCGGTTGTCTCAGACAAAAAAAGCCCTCAAAACTTGGATCAACATATGTTGTGGATAAATGTTTTGCATTTCAAACATAAAATCAAAACATCACTCAAAATTATCTAATATGCGCCTAAAACCACTTAATTTTAACAGAATCTTCAAGAACTGATCATAATATAGACGACTTGGTAAAAAAAATTACTAATTCAAAAGTCTATTAAGTAACGACTGTTTAATAATTATTTAGAGTTAAATGCTTCAAGTTACTCATTTTTATGTTACATCTAACTTAACTGATTGAACCTGTAAAAAATTTATTAACAATAAAACCGAAGTTTGTACTTTTATCTTATTTATTATATTACTTTTAAATATCCATTATTTATATATAGGCTTGCACCAAAAAATGTACTATTTGCGTAAATATCCCATAATAAGCAAATAAGTAACATTTCTTTTATTTTTTGGAAAAGTTGAAAGTGGCACGCATAATTTTTTTTTAGCAGACAGGGCCACTCTTCCCAAAAAGATTGGCCATCCCTGGTATAGTGGGTAGTGACGTAGGGCCTAAGTTCGAATTTCGGAAAAGGTATGGATCTTTGTAAATGTATAGTACCTGTGCGGCAAGGGGGTACTTTAAATATTCGTCGAGCCGCAAGTATTCTAGAAAAGTTGGGAGAAGAGAGGTGCGAGCCCCCCTGTCCATCTCCAGGGCGTTCTCCCTCAAAACTAGGGTAGAACCAAGCCAAAACGTATCGTCACCTAACGACAAACGTAAAACTAATCACAATCAATTTCATGGGCCAAGATCTAACACTGTCGATCAGGTGGCATTAGCAACAACATGCAACAGAGATAACCAACTATAAGTGAAAATTATCTTAATTTAGAACACCAATGTATGATTTCTATTGAATGAACTGTTTAAAACGCTTCAAATCATGACAAAACAGGTGTATAAATATTTTGTAAGTCGTAAAATGTTCATGAAAAACGTAAGAAAAAACACCTGTCGCAAAATAATTCTTTTCCTGGTATTTAAGTCCGAATCCGTCAGCGAGGAATGAAAATATATTCGATTATTTACCATCTCCGAAATCGCTTTTTGAATCTGCTTGATCATAGGAAGGGGGCGAATCAAAGGCTAGATAATTTCCATAAGAAGAAAATGAAATTTACAAACCAATTGTAATCTCGCAAAATGAAAGTTCAGGAGTTTAGTCTTCACACCAGGTTTGTTTTTCTTATCTTTTATCATTTCGTTTAATATTTACACATCTTTAAATCTTATCTTTTCGTTATTTTACCCAGACGGTATAAGAGCTATTATGCAAACACTTTCGCTTATCGGCATTTGCTTTTTGAAATGCGTAGCGTGATTCTACAAAGGAAATGTATCTTTATATGGACAATTTATTCAGTGAAAATAAAAAATAAAAATTATTTTTTAAAAAAAAAATACATTCGAGAGGAATAAATTCACAATTTCTCCCTTGTTTCTTCATCAAAAAATATGTTTTAAGTAACCAAATTAACAACTAAAACGCATATTCAAGATCTGAGATATTTTTTTGAAATTTTAATCTCATTCAAACTTGTAACAAGTGAAAGATCTATTTTTATATCAGTTTAGCAAATTGCATAACATAAAATACAGAGTGTTTTTTTTCCAGGAATAGAAGTTTAAGTTGGCATTACTTTCCAAGATGGCGACCGATTTAACAGCTGTAAAGTGATTTATTCTCAGTTTGGTTTGGCAATTCATCATGAATAGACTCACGCCTGAACAACGCTTTCAAATTGTGCAATTTTATTTCGAAAATAATGGTCGATTTTCATAAGCGAATTTTGTTTAGCGATGAAGCGCACTTCTGATTGAATGGCTACGTCAACAAACAAAACTGCCGCATTTGGAGTGAAGCTAATCCACAAGTGTATGTCGAAGCACCGTTACATCCAGAAAAACTGACTGTTTGGTGCGCTTTATGGGCTGGTGGAACCACTGGTCCGTACTTCTTCAAAAACTGTACTTCTTCAATTCTTACAGTCAATGGTGATCGGTATAGAGCCATGATTACTAACTTTTTCATTCCTGAATTGAACAATCATGATGTCCAGGAGCTGTGGTTCCAACAAGACGGCGCAACATGTCACACAGCTCGTGCCACAATCGATTTATTGAAAGACACGTTGGGTGACCGCCTAATTTCACGTTTTGGACCTGTGAATTGGCCTCCAAGATCTTGTGATTTAACACCGCTAGACTATTTTCTGTGGGGCTATGTAAAGTCATTGGTCTATGCGGATAAGCCACAAACGCTTGAGCATTTGGAAGACAACATTTGCCGTGTTATTGCCAATATACGGCCACAAATGTTGGAAAAAGTCATCGAAAATTGGACGTCCAGATTGGACTACATCCGAGCCAGCCATATGCCAGAAATCATACTTAAAATGTAATGCCACAAGATTATCTTTGGAATAAAAAAAATTCATGTCAATCGAATAATACATCGTTGTTTTATTGCAATTTAAAGTTCTATACCTCTCAAAAAACACCCTTTATATTCTCCAAGAAATCGAAGAATCACAAGCCACAGATATGATTATTTTGAATAATTTTACATAAAGGCTTAAATGATAGAAAGGAGAAAAATGAAGACTATTGGTGATGAATTTTGTAATTCTGAACCACATCAAGTCATGAGGATGCCATTTGAGCTGACACCACGCTCTCCAAACTTCTACACCTCAAGTACGAGACGAGTATGAACAACAGATTTAACGTGCATCATCCTCGTTACAAACGGTTTTTAGTGAATTCAAAATTCAAATCAACAGCTCGACTGACACATCAGCAGCCTCGATTTTGCGACAATTACTACTTATCTATCGCGATTGCTGTAAATATGCAAAGGCTACTAATCATGGACCTAGTAATTTTTCACCAAGGTTAACTGTTGAAAAAACTACAAACACATCTGAATTCATACTTCACTATCTTTCACCATCAAGCAATGTGAGGACTCTGAAAAATAGTTCCATTTAAATTGCAGCAGTCTCTATTTCCTGTACAATAGATCTTTACAATGGTATCAGGACTTCAATCCACAGATCGACTTGAATATCTCAACGAAGCTTTGGACCTTAACAGTCAAACTATCACCACCAAACAATATTACAATCAAGAAAACGAAGAATAATATATATTCTTTGAATGACTTACGTATTGTTAAGGTGGCCATTTTTTTTACTATGAAAAGGAGGACAAAAAATTCAAGAAAAAATTACAACTTAAGTATATTAAATGTTCTGTTGATTCAAAAAAAAAATACGCTAATTACGCTTACATTATTTTTAATTATTATCTTAAAAGAGTATTTTTCCATTGAATGATTTTTTTTTTGTCAACAGATAATTTTCTAATATATCGGAAACTTCGGGCAAAAGATGTCCTTCATACTGAATTTTACGGTAAGCACTATAGCTAAAATATTAACATTCAATTTTGATTTCTCACTAGTCATTTCACTAAAATTGTTAAGAACAGAAAAAACTCTTTCAACTGGTGCATTAGTTCCAGGGCAGCACAACGTAAATTCAACAAGAATAGTTATATTTTCATATGGAAAGTGTTCATTTTTTAAATGGTTTAAGTAATTCCTACCATATTTTACCACTTTCTTAGCATTTTGATTTTCCAATTATTCTAATTTATTAGAATTTAAATGTACGTTCTACTTCTTTCTACTTCAAACAGACAATCGTTATCGATTTTAATATCAGGCATTTCTTTCGATAAAAACTCAACGTAATGTTCTATATCTGCCCACTTTACTAGAGACCAAGTCAAAAAATACCATTGAAAACTGTTATTTCCAGTGATACTTGTTTCAGACCATTCTTCGACATTTTGGAAACATGTTTAGTTCATCTCTGAATACAGAGATGAACAGATCAGTTTTAAAATATTGAAAAGAAGGACAAAAAAGAGGCCACTTTTCGAGGAAGGACAGAACCTATAAAAGGAGAACGATTGGTCACCTTGTAAGGGCGTCCCCCTCGGGTGCCCTTCTCCTTGATTATCAGCGTGAGCTAGAGGTGTAGGAATAACGGAAGAACTAGAAGCTGCCAGGATCCTAATTTGACTTTATTAAGATCTTAAAACTTAAACTTCTAACAGATTAGATAATAATAATATATGTGAGAGAATCTACGGTGGCTAAAACACACAATATATATAATACCGAAATAACGTAACCCGGACCACTATCAATACTAACTCGCGTAAACTCAATTCCAATACTATCACAGATCCTAATATTAAATAGTCACTCCTACCTTAATGTCGATCGACCAATTCAATCTTACTGGAAGTTGCGTATTTATGGAGTGGTATGCACCTTGACCTAAAGTCTCTATGCCACGAATAACTTCTGTTAGCTGTCACTTAATCTTTCCAAAACCTCTTCACGCTTGAATAATTGATTATCATAACATTCCTTAAATTGCCACCCAGCCTACTCTAACTTCTGATATTTAAAAGCTTCATAATTTGCATCTTTCCTTCACGCTTCACTTCTTGGGTTTGGTTGGAAAAGAATTGCCATTAATTCTGGACCCAAAGGACATGTTAATGAAAAACGTGTGAGCCCATCACAACCTTAGTATTGTCCTCTAAACGTAAAAAAAAATGTTCTCCGTATATATATATAGCTTTTGTTTCACGAAAATTTAGAATATTGTAGTTTGATAACATTCTACCCGGCTACAATTTTACAGTCAATGCAGTCAAAAGTTATTTATCCTACCTCTCAAATATGAAAATATATCCTGTAACTTTTATTTTTATTAATTCCATTTGTACCGTCTAGTTTATTCAGACACTAAATTTATTTCTTTACTACCGATACGCATTCATTTCAATTTATTGCAACCGATTTCTTTAGAAATATATGTTAGATTCTGTTAAGAAAATACAGCATATCAAACAAGCTCCATCATATTTCAAAACAACAAAACTGAAACTTTACTACCATGGCGTGTTCAGTATGTCTATGTCACAATAGCGACAAAACAAATTTGAGACACTGAATAAGTTTCATATTTTACAAATAATATTAGAAGAAAATTCTAATTCTAATAAGATTTTGTGTGTCTGTCTAGGAAAGATCTATGAGAAATTCAGTTCTCACTCTCAGTTTGTGTGTGGCATATTTGTTAAATAAAACAGGCAGACAAAAGCACATAACTGAATTTATATTGAAAAAGTTAACAAAAACAGTGAAATGTTTTATACAAGAAGGCTAAGAAAGCTCATGCAATTTGCAGGCTTTATTCGAAACGACCGTCAGAAATTCGAAACAGTTTTAATAATTTCAGTTTCTTTCCCTATCAAGAACGACACAAGGGACTTCATCCCCTCACATCAATCAATTCGTCTGATGTGCCGCATTTAAGAAAGAGAAAAAGAAGAAAAAGAGAGAAAAAAAGAATTAAAAAAATGACGAAATCTCACATGACCCAAAGAATTTAATTCAGCATCTAAGGCAATAACGAGATTTAAATAACGGATTTTAAGAGATGAGAGGTACTTAAGATGGAATACGCAAAAAAGAAAAGTTTAAAGAAGTCTTAGACTCTAAAATTAGGTAACGTAAAAAGGATTAGGGGCGATTCTGAAAAATGCTTCTAATCTTTCGGAATGGATGGCAAGTAGCGGCGGGAGGAGGGGGGCTGATAACAGAATTGGAAATAATTCGTAAACTTTTCTCGGTACCTACATGCAACTATCATTTTTGGTATGATTTTAAAGCTTTGATGAAAATTGATAAATGTATCTAATATTACAAAGATCGATATGAACTTTATACGCTTTACGTGCAGTATTAATTCATAATACATGGTTATCCCATAAAGGGTCAAGAAACTACAGCGAATATAGGAGAGAAAAAATTGAAGAAATACAGATAAAGTTTTATTTACATACCTTACAGGTGTTCTATGTGTAAAACCTTGGTTACACGGCAAATATCAAAGCGAAAATCCAATTCCTGCCACATTACTCCAACATCATACTATCAATGTAATTGACACAGTACGTGTTATCTTTTCATGCAGTTCTGCTTCATCACACGGTAGGGTTACGAAAACTTGGACTTATGTATAGGAACGTCTTAAGACTCTTTGGGGCCTTGGACCCAGAGAAGATTTTTTGAGGCTCTTGGCCCTATGAAAAAGTAGGCCCTACCTGAGATCTTTAAAAGTAGACAGTATAGTCACAGCATGTATTGTCAAATACTCGCGTTCAAACAGTAATTTGAAACAAATATAAGTGCACGACTCTCTCACTATCTCAAAAACCTAAACATAAACCGGCTCGACCGATGGTCGCATTTCGACTAAATGAGTTAAATGATTGTTTATGGTATGAGGCCTAGGCATGGATAACGGTCATCACATAATAATACAGTCTTGCCACTTTTGCCAATTGATATGCAGTTTGAAATTCCCAGTTTTTCGGAGAATATGTACGGGAGTAATATTTGACCACATTAAAATTATCTGTGTGTGTGTGGATCATGATCTTATTAAGACAAGAGTCGAGAAGGAAACGTGGCCCCACCGAGAGCGAGGCCATGGGTCCAGCTGGTCCCCCAATGTCTTCAGACGTCCCTGCTTATGTTAAAGACTAAGTTTTTGGATGACACGTACTGTGAATAACGTTGATTGTAACATGTAGAGTGTGGCAGAACTGGACTATCGTATTTGATGTAAGCCGTGTAACGAAGGTCTTACACATAGAACACATTTAAAGTATGTAAATAAACTGTCAATTGTTTCTGTTTTCTTTCAAACGTTCTTTTTTCCTGTATTAGTCTTAGTTTTTTTTACAATAGCGCTTCGACACCCAGGGAGGGGGAGAATAAGAACAACCCTGTGTTTTTAATTACATAACTATAACAGTTGCTCATTCAATGAAATTTTTATATTGAACACTAAGTGACATAACTTAGTATAATTTTCTAATACTCGCACGCAGGTAATATTGATAGTCATTAAAAAAAAATTTAACATGCAATTAACTTACATCTATTTATTTGCCAGTGGTTAGAAGATAAAATTATTTTAACAAGTGAAGAAAAATATGCAAAGGGCATTTTAGTTTATTAATGTTTTATTTTATATAATGTAAATATATAATATTTAACAAAAGATAGCTTAACTACAAAGCTTTTTTCTACAGATTTATAATGAAGCATCTTATTCTTATTCGCAAGAACCTTAAGTTTTGGTCTAGTTATATCCATAAACAATGTTTTTAGTAAATGTTGCGACAAAAATAGATAAATCAGAAATTCAGTTTTCACAAGGATTTAACAATCTTAGAACTAACTATAAATTTATATTTATATACCTATAAGTCGTAGTAAAGAAAAAAAATTTTAAAGAAAAAAAAACTTTAAATTATATCACACTAATTACAAAACTCTTGGTCGAAAGAAAAAGGGAAAACCAAGATGTGCTTACAACTAGTTTGCATCTTAAAGACTGCCTATAATTCTACCATGTGTTTTAACACAGTAAGAAAGAAAATAAAATACAAGCTGATTATTTGTTAATTACGCTCAATTACAAAGACAATGATTAATAGAATGATTTCGGAAGAAAAATATCTTTTCTTTATAGAGGCAATAAATTATCTAAGAATTCCCTTCTCTTAATTGAACAGATCAAATTAAGAGTCCAAACGGAATAATATTTTATGAGAAGTTTTATTCCCATGGCCCAAGCACCTATTTTGACTACTTCATTTTCATTATCTCTATCATTTGCGGAAAAATATTTATAAAAATAAATACGCAAATTATAATTAAAAATTACTTACAGTAACTTTTTGAGAAAGATTTTCTTAGGCTTTTCTACGTGATACTTTATTTACAATCGATGTCTTTTCAACAACCGTGAAAGAACGTACCTGAAACAAAAATATTTAAAACTACAATATAAATCGATATACAGATTAATGGATACATATAATGATCACGTTTCCTAATGATGTTACATTGGGGAAAAAAACCCTACGTTATTATTCTATATTCAGAACAAACACTGTAACGACCATACACAGAATTTTCAGTCTCAAAAGATTCATAAAGGTGCAACAAATCAATTATATAATTTTGACTCTTGCTAAATAAAATTTTACTCTTTGCGAAAAGTTTTTCAGGATTCGTCCATAAAAGGTGTGCTATCACACACAATATAACGTCCATCTGTTTTTAAATCGAGAGAGAGAACCTTATTGTAACTCTCATTTATTGTTTATATGTATACTTTATGATATTCTATGCATAATGATGCATTATGCATAGAATATCCTCGAGTACCTGGGACTCTCTAGACACGATATTAGAGCCAATCTATTGTTGGTTTCGGATTGCCTTAGCGTATATAAAGTTATGAGCCTGACCTCTCTAGCCTGTTAATCTCCCAGAATGTACAGCAACATGAAAACTAAGCACACCGAACCAACTTTTGTAAGAAAAAAAATTAGTTAAAAAAACAGTAATTTATTTTTCATTTTTTAGTTCTATGTACAATAAAAGCGTGTCTTTATAGTTTTTTAAACTATCATTTAACCATAAGCGTTTTCGCTTTAGGGTTGTAACTTAACCTTTAGTCGCCAAATATGGAAATGGGATCTGGAATTAGTCGCCAAATTTAGAGATGGGAAATCGTTAATCCTGATCAGGACAATGGAACAAAATTACAATTATTGCATTGTTATCAGTCCTTGAGAAGTGTTCAAAATTTCGAATTAATCTGACCTTTTTAAGTGGGTAAAAATCGAGTTCAAAGCTTCCGTTACATACAAGTGAAGCCAAAAACGTGTTAATAAAATGAGAGTTCGTTATGTTGCGGGATAAAAAAAGTTTTCCTTTTATTCGAAAGCGTAGAAAAGTCGTAAATTCTTTTAGTATTGTTCAATCACATTAACTTCGCTGACAAATAATATGGCTACACTAGATTTAATGTTTAATGATTGATCAATCCTTTCTTTAAGACTTCAGTAATTTATAATGCAATATTTTAAAAAAATTTACAACTAAAAATCCATTTTAATCGTAAAAAAAAATATTCATAAAATTCGTTAACTAATTGGACTTGCGTACAAACGTTACTCGGCTTTAGCCAGAAACACTTAAACTATATAATTCGATTTTACAACTATTAACAAAGAAAAAAAAATTGTTACACCTTTTTATTTCAAACTACATAACATAATTAAAGCAATAAAACGCAGTAAAAATGTTATTTCACAAGGAGTGATTATGTTTTCTGTAAAACTAAACGCTGTTCTTGAATGTTTCATGGTCACTTAGATTTTGTAGCGGTTCCAGACAGTTCTAAGGTATGTCAATTCTTCTATAAACAACTTCAATGGCACTTTTTTTCATGTTATTGGAAACCTACTGATACGCCCATATAAATTTCTAGCCGTGGGCGATGCGAAAAGCGTAATTCAAAGACTCGATAATTAATAAGAGTACGATAGACTTAGTTCGACCATTTCAAACTTGAAACATCTACATCAGGGGTGTCAAACTCAAAGGCTATCTTGGACCAAACAAAGTTTAACTTTAGGCGGGCCGAAAAAAAAAATCAATATTTATAGAAACATACGTTTATTTCGAATAATACATTATTATAAACATATATAAAAGAACAAGAAAAATCTAATGTTTACGGCCTGACACTTGACATCTCTTCTATGCTACTATCTTTCCTATTTCGGGAGAAAGTTTGTTCACAGTGACTAAATATAAATTTTTAAACATTCTAAACCAGGGATAAACATTAAGTCGATCGCGTTCGACCGGTAGACCACCAAGACCTTTTGGGGTGACCGCCTGAAGATTAGCAGTTAGTAATTATGTACCTAAATATTCAAGATTGGTTGACAGTATGCAGACAAAAAGTCTTCTACTGAATATAACTACAAAAACTAACTATAGATGAAAATGTTTTATTTTTTTTAATGTATTTTTAATTGTTTCATAATAAATACATCATTTGATATTATTATACAGTAGAGCCTGTTTTGTGCGATCTTTTTTTATGCGATTTCTTACGTGCATCTTTTTTTTTTTATGCGGTGTATGAATTTCAATGGCTTTGGCGCTACTGTAATATTTTATATCTATTTAATAGTGGCGTAACGGAGAATGTTAGGAATCCCTCCCTCCCTGAAAGTCAGGTTTCGCCTTTAATATTTTTTAAATTGGTTAAATAAATATTTAGCGTTAGTCAAGCCTTGGGCCCCTAGAGTCCGGAACTCCCCCTGTGGCAGGACTCAATGGCTTTCTCTCCACTGTAATGTTTTCTATTTATTTACCAGTGGTGGTGTAACGGAGAATGTTAGGACCCCTCTGAAAGTCAGGTTTTGCCCTTAATATTTTATAAATTGGGTAAATACGTATTTAGCGTAAGTCAGGCCTCGGGCCTCTGGAGTCCTTTCCTAGAGCTAATTCATGCAGCCGAGCCCCGACTCCAATTTGGAAGACGAGCGCTTTTATCATATTCTACTCATTTAATTATTATTTGACATAAAAAGTTAATAAATATAAAATATTTTTGTATTCACATAAGGGGAAAAACTTGTTAAAACCTTCATCACTGATTACTATTTTTCTATACATTTATTAAATTCATATATAGTGTAATTTTTTCTATGTTTCACTATTGGTATTTTTGTTTATGTAAGCATATTATAATATATATATATATATATATATATATTTGGATCAAACTTCATAACGTGATTGTTCCTCTACATCAGCATGTGTGGTAGTGTTGCCAAGAAGCACTAGGTGGCGTTCTAAGATTTGAAAAGTACAATTGGCTGTTTCACGAGCAGTCATTGAAACACACATGTATACGTTAATACCGTTCTTTATTTAATTCCATTGGTTTGAAAACTATTGTAATCTATATAATTAAATATCAATTAATAGAAGTGCTAACTTTTATGAAGGTCGCGCAAGAAACTCGCAGAGGCCACGGCTTCCCCACCTCTCCCCTGCACTTTCAATTTAAAAATGACAGGATCTGAGTTTCTAAAACGGAAGTATAATTATCTTCTACGCATTTCCATACCATTCCCCCAAAATTGATTCTCACAATATCCGTCCGTCCTTAGCAGATCTCTATTTAACAAAAAGAAACAAGTTTAACAAATTTGAAGTGTGAAGGTCTAAAAGTTTCAAAAGGGAATATTTATTTATTACGCTTTTTAACCCCACGTGAACCTCTTTCGGAGTCTTTCTAAATGGATCTCTACTTAACAAAAGAAACAGCGCATTAAATTTCATTTCTGTAGGTCTTACAGTTCCGGAGATCTCGTGGCATGTGAGTTGCTCTTCTCCTTTTTCTAGTCATATTATTTTATAAAAGAGCATCATAACATTTTCATTGATACGGGTATCCAAAACATACGCAATATAAATCATTATATTTCGGAACAATTCTAATAACTTCACTTCAAATTATTCGGATTTTTAAAAAATTATATTAAATAATAACGATATCGGGGGAAAACAATTAGCATAAGCTAAAAAATGCATGACATCTAATCTCCACAAAAACGACATAGATTATATACAAGTACAAATTATCTTCCAACAAAAAAAATCTGTTAATTCCATCTATGCTTAGTCCATACGGCGGGAACAGGTGCTGCCACAAGGAAAGGGGGGGGAGGTTACCTAGGCAACCACTTCCTCTTCAGATTCTTATGTGATATAGAACAGAGTTCTCTTCATCCTGTCAATAAATAAACATTCCCTACCCTGCTACAGCAAAAATCAAGCGACAATAGATAAGGATCAACCTCTCGCTCGTGGTTCATTCGTTCTTCGTCTCCAGGTGTTTCGATTTCATTCGGTTGTGCTGCCACCGACCACTGTACAAGCATTGACACGAGGAAAGAAAAACACTTTACCAAGCGGCAGACGATAAGCTGGAAAAGAAGCGGGGAAAAAAAGAATGAAGAATAATAAAAGAAAAAAGAGGGCCGATCAAATATTGAATCCCTGGTTACGAGTGAAAGGGGAAAACGATACTTGCTACCTTTCCATTGAGTAAACGCGGGATCCCGAGCTTTTAAGGGAACTTAAGTAAGTTTCCGTGCAGAATGTTTCAATCGGGCCCTCGATTAAAAGGGAAAAGAAGCTTGTGTAAATAAAATATAATAGAATAAATAATGGCGATGCAAAGCAAACGTTTGCATCAACGGATCTGAGTATGTGAGGATATGATGAAATATTTTTTTTTTTTTTTCTTTTTCAAACTTTTAAGAGGAAAAGAAAGTCGGTGGAACTGTTTGGTGAGTGTTTGGACACAGACACACAAACAGGAGAATTAATATTGAAGGTAGAAGAATGTGTGTGTGTGTGTGTGAGTAAAGCGGATTCAGAAAGTGATTCTTACATAAATGAGTGCTGGTTATGTTCTTATTACAGAAATTCTCTTTAATTGCAAGCAAGGTAAATGATGAAGTACTTAAATTGGAATTTTTGTGGAATTTGGAACTAAAATGTTGATGTGTATTTTGATGATAATGTAAGAATAATTTTGGATACTATCCATTCCCAATAAAATTAAATTTTATGTAACATTACAAAAACAGAATAGAAAAATACAATATGTACTTAGTCTAGAGCAGGGGCTTTTACACTTTTCAAGGCGGCAAATCCCTTTTTTGTACAAACATTTAGTGCGACCCCATACGTTAGCACACGTTTGGATGCTTCTATATGTTTTTTATTTGTAGAATATTATTACTTTACAGCAGTGACTCTCCAGTTGTAGTCGCGGTAAACTTTTAGTGGCATATTAACAATAAAATGAGTTTGAAAGAATTTTTCTTTTCCATAATACACGAAAGAATAAATTAAATTTACCACGAATACCCTTAGTTTATTTCTATAAAACGACCAAAAAATTGTTTGGTTCCAGATTTTATTCTTTTTCTCAGACTGTAATTAATAATTTTTAAATAATTATTAATTACAGTCTGAGAACTCCAAGAATTTGGGAGCACACAAAAGTGCCATGGCGCAGTGGTGGAAAATCAATGTGGAACATGGTAAAACCTAATGCAGAATCCATGTTGTCTGCTTTTTTAATTTGTAAATTTCACAGCTGTCAAATTAATAAATTTCCAATTGCAATTTTTTTCCTCAGATCCCATTACCAGCACATACATAAATTAATGAAAAGAAATCGTGATGGAAGCCAAACGAAAAACAACACTTTGAAACAATTTATAATACATAAAACTCTTGTATACTTCTCTCTTAGCACTAGAAGTTTAATAAAAGTAAATAAATAACAAATTCCAAATAATGGTAGTATTATTATATTGATATAATATAGTATTATAATATCCCTAAATTAAAATAATATACGAATAAAACTTGATTATTAGAAAATTTCTGGAAAAACTGCGTTAGCTGCGTAAAACGTGTTAGTGTGAAAACTGCTATTTATTTCAAATACCATTAATGAGTTAAGGGATCGTTATCTGTTATAGAAATATTTGAAAAAAAACAACACTGCAATTTATTGAAAACGTTTACAACGAAACATCTAATTAGCTGTTAAGTTAATGATAATTAGTTGATTTTGATTTTTTTTTCTTGCACTAGCTAACGAATCTCCGAAAATCCTTTAATGGGTTTCCAATTAATGTCACATTCGAAGCAACACGAGGGTTTGTTCACAACGCACAGTTCTACAAAATGAAATTACAATGACAGGAGGATGTCATTTAAAAGCTGCTTAGTTGCTGTTAAAAAACATTTGTTTAAATGGTTAGAAAATGACATTCAATTAGCAATAAAATGCAATATTTCTAAATATTAAAAACTTCTATTTGGAAATTAAACTTTTGAAACATTTAAAAGTACTTTATTTTAAGAGGAAAAGGTTCATTTGAGAGACAGAAAACAAAAGTAATACATGCATATAATATAATTACCTCTAATATAACTTTTGATTCTTTGTTCCAGTCTTTCAGGATTAAAGCGTAATTAAAAACTAGCTACCCGCCTAACGGGAACCTTTTGAATTTCATTCATTCACCCACTAATATCATGTGATTTCCCGCTTAGTATAAATAGCAAGATCTCGGGAAATTCCGCCTTTTCTGTTCTTTGTCCTTCATGATGTAGCCGGCTGCAGCGCGTAGTGTCCTCGTTTCTGCTGTTCTGTATCGTGTCGTCATTCCTTATTTTATGTTAAGATGCATATACTTGTGTATCTCAAGATGTGAAATAAAACGGATTTAAGTAATCACAAGCCTGCCTCATCGATCTCATCAGTAAGCAACATCAACAATCATAATAAATAGTGATCTTATTAAGAATTCCCTTCCACTGGTCACACGCCTTTATATACATATTGAGAAAAAAAATATCATTTAAGGAATATTACACAAAGAAAACTGTGAAGTAAATAAGATATTTATTGAAAAAAAATCTCTTTTCTTCGCTGTTAAATGCATTAAATTTATCACAAAATATTACTGCACGCTGGACAAAAGAAATCAATTTTTTCTAGTACACCCATTATTAAATGAATCTCATTTTTTTAATTGAAATAAACAGTACAGAAACATCTTACTAATATAGAACGGTTAAAATGGTTCTTTGAAAAAAGTTCAGCGTTAAATTAATCCGTTAGACATTATTGTAAGACATGAAATTATAAAGGAATCTTGGAAAAAAATTAGTAAACAATTCAACAAAAATCAGAATTTCTATTTTAGAAAAGCACAGGTTTCTAATTATACTCATGTGTGATACTTATTATTTTTTCATTTACAAACAATTTCATCTTAGAAGCAATAATTTAGAAAAAATATTTTTATTCATTTATAAACCATTTAGAAATGTCTTGTATTAGATTGGGTAAAGTTTTAACCCTTCAAGTACAATATATACATATATATATATATATATATATATTGTTTTAAAAAACAAATTGAGGTATTGAAAATTTGATACAAAAGAAATAATATATGAGAATTCCAAAACAACGATTTGTTATATAACGCATAAAATAAATAATTTTTCTTATATAAAGCAAAATCACAAACGTAAAAAAACAGAAATAAATGCCATTCTCAAAGTGAAAATTTCGACTTTATGAAAAGTCTACACGGCTTTTATGGAATTAAGTTACTTTACGGGAATAAGTATTCTTCCGTATACACAAAAAATAATAATAATAAAATACGTGTTTTCCTTTTAAAACTCTAGTTTTCAAGAAAAATTTCCGACAATTTGTTACCATTTTACGTTTTTCTTTCAGAACATTTAACGACATGACATGATTTAGTCACGAATTTTTTTTAAAAGAATGTCAACTCTCACATCCATAAACTATATTCTTTTTTATTTCTATTTTCCGCTGAAAGTGTGATTTCTGTCACATTTTGACATCTCTTTTCTTTGCTTCACATGCGAAGTAAAAAAATGAAAAATATTTCCTCTAATTTTTCCATTCTTGAGCTTCAGCGCGATTCTTCTTTGTTATTTATTTTTCCCCAAGCTTTTGAAAAGTTCTTTTAATGTAGGGAATTTCCACTGTTATTCTTTTCCATTTGAAATCTAGACAGAATTTTTATTCGATTTATTTATTTTTAAAACATTCCACGTTTCTTCTACTGTCAAAGTGGCAACGTAATTCTTTGATAGACATGGGATTTCGCAGGAGAAAAGGCATTTATTTATAAATACACCTATTTTATATTGTATGAAGAAAAAAAAAGTAATTAAAAATATTGGTCAAAACAAAAATAAACAAAATGCTTTAAATAAACTATTCAGAATAACTCAAATTTCATTAAATTTTAAGCATATGAACAAACAAGTGAGAACCTTTAAATAAATTTTAATAATAATAATAATAAAAAAAAACTAGAATAATATAATTTGTAAAAAATAACACACTAATTTTATTAATGGTTCCAAACATAACAAAAAGAAAAGAGAAAATTACATGAATTTAGTTTCAAAAAACAAATAAAAATTTCATAGATATAATTGTTGGAATTTCTAAAATCCTTAAAATACTGAACCAAAATCAGTAAAAGATTTATTGAATTTGACATTTGTTTTCCTTTATTCTGCATATTCATTGTACAAATTAAAAAAAACAGTAGATAATGCTAATAAACAAAAGTATGATATTGATGTAAAAGAGGTGCATGAGTAATTAAAATGAATAGTAATGCACACAGAAATTGACATTGAGAAGAAGCAAAAGAGCATATTGAAATACGTCACGTGTGTTGTTTTTCCTGCAGCAATGCTCTCCTTGTGGGAAAGTCGGATTTACAAGTTCGCTTCCCAGCATAAACTTTGAAAAATAAGAATATTGCAACTGTATTAGATGAGACTAGGGTTCCCACAGATTGGCGACAAATTTGGCGAAAAATACGTATCACCTAGGAATCCCCGAGAAGGCTCTAAGATCGAACTTTTTATCCAATGAGACTATGTAAAGGACCCATGAAACAAAGATCCGAGTCAATTCAGAAGGGAGTTTATTCGTGCGCATTAACTACAATAACACCTATGACCAGTGGCGCACACAAGGGGGGGTCCTGGGGGTCCGGACCCCCCCAAAGCACTTGATTTCTTTTCCTATTGATTATAATTCTACGCATATAGTAAGTAAAATTTAATTAATTACTTGTTAATGATTAATTTTATAAATTAATGCTAATTATTTATTCAAAATTTAGTTTTTTACTGTGTTTTGTTCCCGAAAATCGACAAAATCAAAAGGAGCATGATACAAGAATGGTGAACTTTCGACCTCGGACCGCCCCCTCCCTTGAAAAATTCATGTGTGCGCTACTGGCTATAGCAGGGACCATCTGTCTACTAGTGGGACTGTTTAGAGAGCCGTTTCTGGAACGTTGTAATGCTTGTTTATAACGAGTGCTTTTTTCACTGTTGTAAATAAATCTGTTATATTATTTGTGTATATACGTCGATTTGTCTTCGAATAGACATCAGCTTATCCTTGTCCGTTAATAAATCTATTTTTATACAAATAATTGAAGTCGTCTTCCCCCAAATCCCACGTAAATTTGCAACCCACAATAGTTATTCATTTTTAAAGTCATTCAGAAGATAATATAAGGCGATATTTTGGTTATCTCTCTCTATATGAAAAAAAGTTTTTCATGTAATAAATTTATAAGGTATAATTTGTAAAAATGAGTCGTAAAAAGTTGAATTTAACTGAAGAGGAGTACCAAGAACGATTTGCCTATAGAGGCCCCCTTTACCTTCCAGCGCTTTTTCGAAAAATCCGCTTTAGTCAAAGAGCGAGGTATTATAGATTTCTCCAATAATTTCCAGAAGCATCCATATGATCTCCAAGTCACCTACATGGTTGTGAAGTACCCAAATTTGGCCAACAAAAATGATGCCAACTTGGCTGTATCGCCAAATTTCCATTGAAACGCCATTATAATGTAAGAGATGACATTGCTTGTGAATACTACAAATTTTATCATAAAATAAATGCAACGGAAAGTAATATTAACGTATTAAACATTCAGATATAAATTATCTACACTATTTTAAGATGTACAATACGGGCTGTATAATTTTATACAGTACGGTTGGTCCACCGTTAGACTTACACGGGATACCGTCCCCCGTAGTCACAACAATAATTATAAATTAAAATACATGATATCATTTTTACACAAACTTTCTCTTTGTATTAACATTTTATTCAGTTGCATGAACTTTAACTGTCAACAACTATTTCGAGTGAAAGATGCAAGTTACAAAACATATATACAAGGCTCACAATAATTAAGATGCTAATACAAACTCCTGTTCCTCCTAGAAAAATGTTGCGGATTCACCATTTAGATTGAGTGCAGTCATTTGCATAAACAGACATTTAAATCTCAAAACACGAGTGAATAATGTAAAGAGAATCAGAATCGTACGCTCAGCAGAGAAATAGAAAATGAAGTAACTAAATATTGAACTCGGAAACCAAAGGCGACAGCTTGTCGTAATTTGCCAAGGAAAACCGTAATGATCAGATAGAATAGAGGCAAGGCAATTTCTGGGGGCCCACACAAAATCAAAACACTTATGCAAAGTGAACACTGCTTGTTTCTTAATTCTGGTGGTTGGAAGGAAGACTTGACACACGTCGTCTGAGAGTAATGTTTAATGTCCTCGAAATGTTTATGTGCTGTCGCATTTAAATGCACCGAGTTACCACCATCATTCGTGGAATTGGAAGGGAGGTTGATTAGAGACAGTTAAGGTTTCAGCAAGCTATGTTACTGGGAAGTTTGCAGATGGGATAAAATGTCAGATGAAAAATTAGTTCGAAAGACAAATAAAATGTAGAGCATGAATATGTATGTTTCACATCAATAAATTGATCATTAGTGAACTGATATAATCATGTATGATCCATGTTTACATATAATTAATCGAAAAATATTCCATTGTTACAATTGTCAAATTGAAAGTCACAAATTATACCCTTGATATTTTGATACGAAGTAGAGCGGTGTAGGGGCAAAGTTTGCATTAAAATACTTTTTACTTAACTAGATAGGAGAAATACTCAGATTTTATGTTGTTTATTTTTATCTTAGTAAATACATTTAAAAGATACATAATATATATTATACGCACAATTTTAATTTTAATTTATTTCATTTTGAATGAATAACTATCTTTTGCGTTGTTTATTTTTAAGTAAATATCTTTTAATGATGCATAATTAATAAATAATAAAACTCTAAAACTGTATTCTTGACATCCATTTACTAATTCTGCACGCATTGCCGCGGGAATCGAATTGTTTCAAATATTTCCTATATTGTGCGGCACTCTTGAATTGCATTGGAAGATTGGTTTGGCACAAACAACTACAATATATGTCGCCGACTCCTGTCCTTTACCTTTTTGAACAAATTTTTATTTTTTATAGATTCAACAGAATCGATGTTTAAGATGTCAATATAGTCCAATTAACCAGAAGGCTAGAGAATATTTTAAGCCACGTTTAGAGATGAAACAATAAACGATTTCAGTCCCACTCTTCTTATACTAAGTCAAAGGGCGATTTCCATTCCTCTCCCATTAAACAAATGCAGTTCTTTTTTCGTCGAAAATCAAAAATAATGTTTTTTTTTTTTTTTTTTTTGTATTCTTTCTTCGAAGGACGAGTTTGAATTTACTAAGATATTTTGTAGCTTTTAAACCACGTTGATTTTGGATTAAAATAACCCAAACCGCAATCCTTCAATGCATTTTCCTATTCGCGCGCACTATGAATTAAAATCATAAAAAAACCTTATTATTTTCACATATAGATTAATGTTGAAAAAAAAGTTCCTGCTGATTTCGACGAAAGCATGCAAAAGTTTAAAATAAGTTAAAGCATTTTATTTAGTCTCAGTAGAAAAGAGAGAGATAGAGATACGATTACGCTCAAAACATTAAATTGTTACAAAAGATTTTAACAATTGAAAAATACAATTTTTCAATGTTGAAGCGGGATTTTTTATTCCATAAAAGAAGAAAAATATTTCTAATGACCTATATTACTTAAAGAAAAATTTGCATATAATTAAAATAAATAAATATAATTTATTCAGAAAAACCCAGAGAAATAAGCAGGCAGGCGGGGATAATTATTAAAATTCCCTTATCAGCATTAAATAAATCAGGTTTACATGAAATTTGAATTCTTATTATGTAGCTAAAATATACACCCTATAAATAACAACAAAAATAAAGGATTTTTTTTCAAAAACAAAGTGAGTTTTAAATTTATAAATTGGCAAAATAAACATTTTTTTTAAATCTTAACTCAGAGAGAAATGTGTGTTTTTGAATTTATTTTAATATTAACAAATTAATAACAGATAATATATTTTCAAATTAAAACAGAAGTTGAAAAGTTTCACAGAATTTTTGCCAAGCCTTCTCTTTTGGATTAAATCGTCTTTCTATACCAATTTACCTTAAGGTTTTTTTTGCTCTGTCCAAGAACTTGAATGAACCATAATCAAAGTGCAAAAACATATGCAACAATATTTTTATTAATGATTGCTTATAGATCTATATTCGATTTTTTTAAGTATACAAGTTTATGTGATATGTAACGCATTAAAATCGGAATAAATGTTTTTAATGAAGTGTCATTAACGTTAAAAAACAAACGCTTTTTTTCTAAAAAAACCTAAGAAAACCATCTGGAATCCATTACAGAACTCTATCTTCTTTTACTATACGAATTACAGCAATTATTCCATCACAAAATTTATTATTCAAGCAATGATTACCAAACAAAAAGTTCTTAACTATATTTTATCATATATATTTGTTTGGGCGGCAGTACTAGTGTACTAGTTTGCGGATAAAAATAGAAAACAAATCATGCATTAAGGAAAGTAATGGATACATGTGGCATATTACTCACGGGAATTTATCAATTCATGAGTAAGCAAAATTACACAAATGCGCACGTGAATGACACAACAAGGTTTCATGGTACTATTTGAAATGAAAAGATGACAAAGAAAAAAAAAGGAGTAGAAATTAGAAAAATAAAGCATTCATAAAAGAAACAATACATAAAGTAGTTATTTTGCTGATAGGACATGACGAGAAAAATACATAACATTTTAATGGCTTCCTCTTTTGGAATAAATACTCACGTTAAGCTGGATTAAATTTTCTTTAGTTACTAAGAACAATCCCTTTAATAGTTTTGGTATATAAAAAGTGTTTTTTTCCAGGTATAGAAGTTTAAGTTGGCATTACTTTCCAAGATGGCGACCGATTTAACAGCTGTCAAGTGATTTATTCTCAGTTTGGTTTGGCAATTCATCAAAACGATCATCAAGCAAGGCGTAGATTCGTCGAATGGGCCCAAAACGAGATTGCCGTTGTTCCCGATTTTCATAAGCGAATTTTGTTTAGCGATGAATCGCACTTCTGGTTGAATGGCTACGTCAACAAACAAAACTGCCGCATTTGGAGTGAAGCTAATCCACAAATGTATGTCGAAACACCGTTACATCCAGAAAAACTGACTGTTTGGTGCGCTTTATGGGCTGGTGGAATCCTTCTTCAAAAACGATGAAGGCCACAACGTTACAGTCAAGGGTGATCGGTATAGAGCCATGATTACTAACTTTTTTATTCCTAAATTGAACAATCATGATGTCCAGGAGCTGTGGTTCCAACAAGACGGCGCAACATGTCACACAGCTCGTGCCACAATCGATTTATTGAAAGACACGTTTGGTGACCGCCTAATTTCACGTTTTGGACCTGTGAATTGGCCTCCAAGATCTTGTGATTTAACACCGTTAGACTATTTTCTGTGGGACTATGTAAAGTCATTGGTCTATGCAGATAAGCCACAAACGCTTGACCATTTGGAAGACAACATTCGCCGTGTTATTGCCGATATACGGCCAGAAATGTTGGAAAAGTCATCGAAAATTGGACGTCCAGATTGGACTACATCCGAGCCAGCCGTGGCAGTCCTATGCCAGAAATCATATTTAAAATGTAATGCTACAAGATTACCTTTCGAATAAAAAAAAATTCATGTCAATCGAATAATACATCGTTGTTTTATTGCAATTTAAAGTTCTATACCTGTAAAAAAACACCCTTTATTACGGTGACCAACCGTCCTCCTTTAATAGGTTCTGTCCTTCCTCGAAAAGTGTCCTCCTTTTCAATATTTTAAAACTGATATGCTAATCTCTGTATTCAGAGATGAATCAAACATGTTTCCAAAACGTCGAAGAATGGTATGAAACAAATATCACAGGAAATAATAGTTTTCAATGGTATTTTTTGACTTGGTCTCAAGTAAAGTGGGCAGATATAGAACATTATGTTGAGTTTTTATCGAAAGAAATGTTTGATATTAAAATTGATGACGATTGTCTGTTTGAAGTAGAAAGAAGATTGAATGTATAGTTAAATTCTAATAAATTAGAGCAACTGAAAAATCAACATGCTAAGAAATTGGTAAAATATGATAGGAATTACTTAAACCATTTCAAAAATGAACACATTCAATATGAAAATATAACTATTCTTGTTGAATTTACGTTGTGCTGCTCTGGAACTAACGCAGCATTTGAAAGAGTTTTTTTTCAGTTGGTAATGATTTTTGTGAAGCGACTAGTGAGAAATCGAAATTGAATGTTAATATTTTAACTTCAGTGCTTACCGTAAAATTCAGTATATGAAGGATATTTTTTGCCCGAACTTACCAAAACTTAAGAAAATGATATGTTGCCAAAAAAAAATCATTCAATGGAAAAATACTCTTTAAGATAATTAAAAATAATATAAGCTTAACTAGCGTATTTTTGTTTGAATTAATAAAACGTTTCATACATGTAAGTTGTAATTTTTTCTTAAATTTTTTGTCCTCCTTTTCATTGTAAAAAAATGGTCACCTTATATATGTTATTTCATTCCATTAGTAACTATTGTGTTTTCAATTGTTTTTCTTAATGGGTACCTTTTCATTAAACACATCTCCATTTTTAAATGAACTTTTTTTCTTTTTTAAACTTTGTATACAATCAGTCAATAATCCATGAACAAATGAGTCTTTCTAACTGTAAAATATCTTGCGTTTCCAAAATCACTTAATTCGATTCGTTGGTCATACATCTATCATTTCAAAATCATTACTTTATAATACTACAGGTCAATGGAATAGCGTACAAAGAAGGAAATATGGGATGCAAGAGAAATTTAATACAAAGAAAGATGTATATGAGTGAGAGTTTTATAATAACGTCGTACTTCTAAAGAACACGAGGTACTGGCGACGAACCTCTTAATTTTGGCCCTCTGTCAAGTGACGCTGCCGACACCTTAGTTTACACATCACCTCTCCAAACTATCGCACCAAACCAACGGAAGGACTATGAGCCTCCACAGATTTTGTGACGGTGCTTTATCGCGCCTTTCACTAAAATCCTCTTGGGGAATCTTTGGGGCCAGAATGGCATTTCATTCCAACTAACTCAAAAAGAAAACGCGATATGCAGATTAGGAATGATTATATATATTGAAGCTTTAGCATTCGCGAAAAAGGCTAGAAGAGTCTTAGAAAGGTTAAGGGGAGTTTTAGAAGTCTTAGGAAGTATTATAAGAGGCATATAGAGGTGAGTAGTTGTGTGCCAGATCAAGTTGGATTACAGTAATATATAGACGATATAAAGATTGGTAGCTGTTCGCCGTGGAATATCGGTAAGCGATAGAATATTAAACTATAATGATAGAGCGGACTCTAGTTAGTTAAGGAATCGGCTATAGCTATAGATTCGGGGGTTAATTTATCATAAAGATAGTGAGTAGGATTTAATGGGCTATTTGCTAAGACTTGTTATTTATGTCGTATTCCTCCTGATCATTTCCCTCTAAGGCTTGTGCTGCATTGCTTAATATAAATTGAGATAATAATAAACTATTTTTATTATGGAAGGTTTGAGTGGTCAATCTTTTATCCGTACAAACTTTGGTCGCGTGGGTGAAGAGATGATACACAATTTGACATGCATCAGCTCCCTCTACACGGCGGTCCTTCATTGGCACCATGACTCGAACCCGCGACAATCCCATACCTCTCTCTCTCTACCAGTGTCATTACGTACACCCCCGCATCGTAGGGGGGAAGCAGGATTCTAGGGCCCAAAACCTGACTAACGCCAGAGTACGTATTCAACCAATTTATAAAATATTGAAGGCAAAACCTGACTTTGCTAGGTAGGGGCTAATATTCTCCGTTACGCCAAAACTCTCTTCTCTCAATTGTCGTTTAAACACGTAAATACTACATGATAAAATAAATACCTTTATGATTATATGCTTATATCAGCGGCATAATTATCAAAAGGCGTAATATCGAAATAAGACTTTTAATGCCATTTAGTGGAGTATTTTAAAGCCTATCCATTGGATTACTTCATATGTCCCACAAAAATATCGCTAATTAAATTTAATCAAACGCATTCTAATCATAATAATATCCGTGCATAGTAAAAATTAAGTTTTTACTTGCTCCTGTAAGGTTCGCCCAGAAGGAGTTACGCATTCTGACAATTAGGCCGACGATATGTGTGAATGTGTCAAATTATTCTTTATTCTAATCTTGGAGGGGAAAGTAATAATTTTCCACATTGCGTTTTTATAAGCCATTATATCCTCTTTTCAGTAAATTCTAATGTCTTTCTTACTTTTAAGTAAAAAATAAAATTTTGATAAAGCATAAATACATATTATATAGCAGGGAATAGTAAATAATCAACAATGAATTCATTATTTAAGAAAATTCAATGATCTCATATAAAAAGGTATTTTTATCCACACAAAAGAAAGTCAATGGGGGTGTAGTGAAACTAAAATAAAATTCTCCCAAGAGAGTTAAAACACTTATATAATATCGAAACATCGCACAATCCCACTAAGAAAACTATTAATATAAAATGAAAACGGAGCGAAGTTTGTTTTCCAGAGGAATAGACAAATCTAAAGAGTATTATTATATATAAAATAAATTTAATTTCATCGTAGAGTAAAAATATGATCGTATGAATATAAAAACATTCATCGGGTGTGAAATAAAATATTTCTTATATTATTTTATATATTTTTTTAAGAAACATTGGCAACATACACAACTGTTTTCGCGCTCAAAGGATTTAATTTAACTATTTAGGAGTCGAATCCTTTTTTCCTTAAATTTTTCATCTTTTACGATATAAAATATGTCACTGGGTGCAAATAAAGGGAAAATGTCATAAGTGTTAAGGTGTAACATTTCTAACCAAATGATTATAAAAAAAAATAAGTTCGCGTAAAACAGAACAAAATTATAGCATAACAACTTTTAAAACAGATTAAATTTATTTGAAAAATAATTTGATCTAGTTCAGTCAATTAAATGCCATTTTTTCCCCAGAGAATTGGGTCAAACTTTAAAAGATAAAATTAGTTCCCTGATGTGTAAAGAATTAGAATGTTATTATTTTTTTTCCCAAGGATTATTTGTGAGTTTCTGAAGCAAGCTATTCAGCAATCAGCATTTAATGAAGCCCAGTAGTATGCTCATTCAAAATAATAATAATTGACTGGCAGTATTCAGAACGCGCATTCCCCTTTTAATATTTATTTTGAATTAAATTAAAATAGGACGTGTTTTTGATTTTTAACCTTATTTTTAGAGCGAATAAAACCAGAACATTAGGTCAAAATCGAATTGGTTGTAAAACAATCCCAGCCTTTTTTGTGTGTGTGTGCGTGCGTGTACAAAAATTTAACATGTCCATCACACAAATGTATGTTACGTGAAATTTAAATTAATTGGTAATTGAAACTAAATGAAAAAAAAAGCTGCAAGACATTTACAATCCATTAAGACAATAATTTCTTTGATATGGTCCGCATATTTAAGAAGTATGTCATAAATACAGCACGGATTTTGATAGTCCTCTTACATTAGATACACAGCAAGCATTACAAACTTAACACGATTCTAGGTCATGGTTTTTAGACCAAAGTATATATCCTATAATTTTAACTATTTTCATATTCTTGGCTTGTAAATATTTCATTAAAACTAATTTTATATACTTATCACTTTGCTAAAATTCAGCATAATTTTCTTGCATTGAACATGTATTTGGATATTTGAATCAAGCAATATAGCTTGTTTGTTATTGTTACGACCCGCATGTGCAGAGGGCGCTAGTAGTCCTCCTTGTTTACATTTCGTCAGTATGCTTGTAATGCATCCTCGGAGCGGACGTACCTACCGTCCTCAATAAACAAACAATTTTTAAAGTATACAGTCCACGCCTTTTGCTTGAGCAGTCAAGTTATACATAACTCAAAGTCTGCTCATAATCCGTTCTAGACATTTCTAGAATAACCACACCATTTGTGGTTAAAATCAGAGCTATCGACCTCACCCAGTTTTGTGGTCGGTGTCGAGCCCGAGCCAAAAATCAAAATGGCTCCAAAGGAACTATCAGAACTCACCGTGTTTAACAGAAGGAAAGCACATCTGCTCGGTCAGATCACACGCATTAGAAACTCCTTGGAAAATGTGGATTCACCATTGAATCAAGTTGAAAAGAGAACTAAACTCGCATCGCTTTCTGAAGTGAAAGCAAAAATAGACAAACTTCGGACCGAAAGCTACAGGATTCTTTCAGATGAAGAGCTCATGGATTTCGAGACCAGTTTGGACACGATGGAAGTGGACGCAGATAATTTAGAGGTGAGTCTCAATACCTTACTTGAATCTTCTAATGTGGATACCTCTGAATTATCTGTGAAAAATGATTTTGCTAATTACAATGTGAAACTGCCATCCATTAATTTACCGGAATTTTCGGGACAATATATAGATTGGTTGCAATTTAAATCCCAATTTGTATCATTAATTCATGATAACACTTGTTTATCAGACTCGCAAAAACTATATTATTTACAATCTGCCCTGAAAGGCCATGCAAAACAATTGCAAACAGTAAACGATTCTTACTCATCTTTATTTGAAGCTTTAGAAGGTAGATACGAAAATAAAAGATTAATTGTAAATAGTCATATTGCTGAACTTTTAAATCCTAACAAAATAAAATTTGAATCTGCTTTTCATCTCAGAAGTTTAATAGATTCAATTCAGAGTCATCTTAGAGCCTTAAAACAACTAGAATTAGAACCTAACGCTTTGTGTGAATCAATGTTAATTTTTGTTATAACTCAAAGTCTGCTCATAATCCGTTCTAGACATTTCTAGAATAACCACACCATTTGTGGTTAAAATCAGAGCTATCGACCTCACCCAGTTTTGGATCAGGTGGAATATGTTTGGGTTTAAATTCTCACCTGACCATATACAGTCATTAAGAGATGGTTGTCCATCTTCATGGGAACTTGCATCGAAAACAATGCGCATTTTTGTAGTTAGGCTTTCTTGGCGAAAGACCGCTTGGTGCGGTAAATAGAATACTGCTCTATCAGTTGGTTTTTCAGTTTCTAGAACCCTTTCAATTATTCCTTGAGATTCATATTCTTTCAAAATTTCGGAATATTGTATGTACAGAGTTGGATCACGAATGAATCTTCTTGTTAAGGATTTTACACGTTTTTCTGCTACGGAAAAATTGTCATTTAACTCTTGTGTATGGCTCTTCCAAGGAAACCCAACTTCATAACGACCACTATTGAAACGTACTGAAGATTTAAAATGTTGCATGGCTTGGTCGTCTGGGTCACAACTAGACTCTGCTTTAATTCCTATTGCTTCTAAATCCCAAAATTTTGTTAAATTTCTATCAACCTGATCTTGGATGAAATTGCAAAAATAATAGTTCGATGGTTCGTTTTGAATGGAACCTGTCACAATGTAACCAAATACGGAGTCCTGCAATATTATTGAATTGTCATGTAATTTTATTTGTTTACTTTTTAATAATTCATAAAATATTTCACCTCCCAGGAGAATATCAATTCGTTTGGGAATATTAAATTCCGCATCTGCATATCTTATATTTTGAGGCAATTTTATTTTTGTTAAATCCAATGGCTGTGTAGGAACGCAACCAGTAATTTTAGGGACTATGAGAAAGTTAAGTTTTCTTTTAAATGAACTTCCGTTCGAAATTTCAGTTATTCTTCAATTCATGATGAGCAAAACATTTCCGAAAGCATCTTTAAGTTACTTTTTTTTTACTTATAACACACAGATTTAGAACTCCTATCCATTACATTTCATGCGATTTCGTTAGTACAGTGGGTGATCGGTTAACGAACATTTTCACGAAAGATTTTTGTGTGTTCGGATAACGAACACTTTCAAGAAAGATTTTTTGTGTTTGGACAACGAACACATATTCGGAGGTGATCAGGGAGACACCTGAAATTATGGATGAAATTTTGACAAATGCTAGAGATCTGGAATTGGAGGTGAACGAGGATGACATAGAAGAGCTCATAATGTGACATGAAGATGAACTGACGATAGAAGAACTCCAAGAAATTTTGAATGAAGAACACCCAGAAACACAACGAAATGTGTCTCCTTCTGAACAAGAGGAAGACGAAAGAGGACCAATGCCGACATCTGCTATTAAAGATCTTTTGAAAAAGAGGGAGGCTGTCAGAGCAATGGTTTTAGAATGGCACCTAAACCAAGCTGATGTCAGTAGGGTTGGGGATCTTTACAACGACAATGCTATTAATTACTTCCGGAAAATCCTGAAAAAGAGAGAAAAGCAATCGACATTGGACATGTTCTTCAACGCCCCATAAGCAAAAAATGAAAAGGACTGTTTAATATGCAAGAATATATGTATGTATTATTTTTTTAAAAACTTACTAAGAAATTATACACTTTTTAAAATTTAATTTTTAGGGTCTCCAGAACGAATTAATCGATTTCACATAGAAGTAAGTCTAGGATGAATCGATGATCGGTTAACGAACAATTCGGATAGAGAACATAGTCTTGGAACGGATTATATTCGTTAAACCAATCATCCACTGTATTATAAACAGAAAGGGGCAAGGTTGACTAGCTTTAAAAACGATTTTTACCGTCCCCCCTTTTTTTAATGAAAATTTAAAATTTGTTCTCAGTCAGCACTGTTCATAATACCTCAGGATCCACACACACACACACACACTTTTATATAAGTTTCCAACCTCTCAATATCTTTCACCTTCAATACGTCATTTCTCAGTCTCTCAACTAGTTTTATTAAAAAACTTTATACATATGAAACTGGAATTATAACATTTTACTTGCGGAATATTGTGTCTGGTTGCAGTCGTTGAAAGGATCCGACTTCTCCGTATTTTGAAATCCATATTTTACTGATTATCACAAACATCAAGGAACAACACGAGCAACAAAGACGCGCTCAAGAAAAAAGGGACAAAAGCATTCTTCGCCCCGTTGAACAGCTTTTATAGTTTTCTCAACCAGAAGCTTTTAGAATCATGATTTCGTTCAAGACTTTTGGATTGGTCACAGTGGCAACCTGGGGGTCCGCCCCCCCCAAAGCCCTTGATTTTTTCCGATTGATTATAATTCTAAACATATAGGACGTAAAATGTAATTAAGTATTTGTTATTAATGATTAATTTTATTAATTAATGCTAATTATTTATTCAATGATTAATTTTTTTATTGTGTTTTGTTCTCGAAAATCGACGAAATCAAAAGGAGCATGATACAAGAATGGTGAACTTTCAACCCCAGACCCTCCCCTGAAAAATTCCTGTGTGCGCTACTGATTGGTCATAATACATGAATGATGCAATATTGCATCACATTGTTTTAAAAAACCAGAATGCGGCAGTTTTATAGGAGATTAAGTTGTGGTTAACAATATATTTTCCTTTAGGCGGGTAAGCTAAAACTTAATTATCACGCGAAGTCTTGGAGGCTCAAGACCATTAAGGATTAAATAAAATCCCCCGAGAGAAGATTTGAATGATAGTTAACAAATATGCATGCACATAAAAACGCACCTTATGATTTGCTGTGGCCCTGGGCACCTATGTAAAAGTAGGCCCTACCTGCGATCTTTAAAGTAGACAATATATAGCACGCATTGTCAAATACTCGTACAAAAGGTAATTTGAAGCAAATAAATGTGCACGATTCATAATCTCACAAACCTAGGCACAAACTGGTTCCCCCGATGGCCGCATGTCGATTATATGAGTTGAATTATTGTTTAGAGCAGGGGTACTCAACCTTTATTTCTGCCGGGTCACATGCATATGTCAGCTATTTCACGCGGGCCGCATACATAAGTTAGTTACGTCACACGGGCTACAACATGAGGATAAAAGGGGGAGGGGGAAGAAATGCTTTAAGACCAAGAAAACATTGGAAATTTAAAATGTGGAATATTCATCAAAATATTATAATTCCTGTTTTGCTCTTTTTAATTATTATTTTTTATTTTTGTCACTAACATTAAATTAGATGCATTTAAGAAACACTCCTTCACAATTTCTGCATCATTAAATGGTTTCAATTAATTACCAATAATATAACAAATTTAATAGGATGTCTTTGTTACAGCTGTGATATTACCACTCACAAAACACTTTGTTGTGTTTGCAAAGATTATACACGAAAGCCTGTTTTTCACCTCTTCAAAGAGATCTTCGAGAAAAAGTGCCACTGAATGATTCCTGTTTATTGGTATTTTTAAAATACAGCACTTTCGTGACCAAATCAAACAATTACTGATCCATGTTTGTTTTTCTCTACAAAATAGTCAATCTCTCAATAGTCTTGAAACAATATATTTTCTAAAAATATTTTTTGCTTGCAAGATATGTAAGATAATTAAAAATTAGTTCCACCCATAAAATTGTCGGTACTCCACTATTGTCTGTTATCACTAACCGTAACCGTTCCAAATAAAAAAAGAATATCAATTCTTACCCGTACCGACAGCAAAAGGCAAAATTTATACATTTCGTCGGCCTAATTATCAGACTGCGTAACTCCACCGGTGTAACTGATTTTATATAGGAGTGCAACGCGCCAAGCGCTTTTTGGCGCGATTCTTTAATCCTTTTGTTTTGTCCATGCCTCCATAAATTAAAAGCGGAGCGCGCTCCGCTTTTAATTTATTCCTCGCGATCAGTGTAATCACTACTTTTTTTTATTTCATAATAAAACTAGATTTCGAAGGGAGAGGGGGTGGCAAGATTTTACAATAAAATAAATACAACAGAAAGTAATATTAATGTATTACACTTCCAGATATAAATTATTTACACTATTTTGAGCGTTCATTACACAAAATTTGTAACAATGTGTTACTTTAGCTGAGCAGAGATCCCGCGGAAAAAAAAATATTAACACTAATATACATTATCACCATGGCAACCACATTATCGCACGATAAAAATATCAAAGTAAACCATATTGTAATAGTATCGCCTATCTTGGCGAACATAAACAACAATTTAGCGCCAAGCCCTACTGTATCAAATTAGCATCCCAGATGGAGTTACGCAGCCTGATAATTAGACCGACGATTTGATTTCTTGACAAAGAATTTCCCACCAAATTTTAATACAATGTTCTTAAATAAGTAAACTTCTCTGAGCAATGGGTCATGACCGGGCCACTTAAAAAGGCTCGGTGGGCCGCATGCGGCCCGCAGGTTGACTATCGCTGGTTTAGGGTATTAGGCCTAGGCCTAGACAACGATGATCACACAATACAGTATTGTCATTTTTGCCTGCTGACATACAGTTTGAAATTCTCTTTTTTACGGAAAATACGTACGAGAATAATATTTGACCATTAAAATTACCCGGATCGTAAAAAGACTAAGTCGAGAATGAAACGAGAGCCCAACGAGGACGAGGCCTTTGGCCCATGCCTTAAGACGTCCCTGCGCACGCGCACACACTTCTAAGATCATGAAAAGAACTGCTAATTCAAAGCAAAGTATCACTTTGGAAAAACATTCGATTAAGATTTGAAACCTTTTTCGGTAACAACTATCAATTTCTTTAAAACTTTCTTATTAGTAATTCCATTAAAAAAAAATTTTTTTTTTAAAAAAACTTTATTTCAAAGGATAAATCATAAACTTAAATTAGCACAGAAAAAAGTATTCTATTTAACTTCCATGCTATAACAACACAATAAAAACTAAAGTAATTATTGTATAAATAATTGGTACCTAGAAGCTAATGAAGAGAAACATCTACGTGACAGACGCCTCTTAACCGTCAATCACAAAAACAGACCACTTAGTGATGGCACTTTCTACCATCACCCGGAATTTTTAGAACAAATGTATTCATCCATAAAAAAATCAGATCTTTTCCAATATTCTTTCTCTGCAGTCCGTCCAAGTTGGGGTCTTCCCTCACAAACCAGGGCTTCTAGTTTTTCGAATTCCTGCACCTATCACCGTTAAGATAGTGGCTCTTTCAGGAACTACACTGCTCTATTTACGTTGGAGACTTGCCAAGTTCGAAGCTCTACTTAAGGATAAGAGAATTTTTTTCTTCTTATTTTTCTTTTTTTATGACAGGAGAAAAATCGGCTGTCTCCAAGTCGTCAGACCAAATATGAAGGTCAAGGATTTGCAAAATGTAAACATGATCGAATTTAAATTGATTCTTTATTTTTATGACAAAACGATGATTTTCCGCAAATTTATTTGTTACTTGTGTGAAATGTTTGGAACAACTGGATAGTTGATAAATAAATTTTTTTCTGAAGCGAACTTTTAAAATATATATGTTGTTACAATTGTTATAAAAAATGCCACGCGAGTTTAAATTTTTATGAAAATTATATTTAAATAAATGTATCTTAAATTCTCTTGCAAGTACTTTTATCGTGTTCTCTAATGAATTCAAAACAGACACTTAACTTTTACTTGTTCTATTTGTAAATTTAGATAACATATCATATTTTTTATAATTGAATGAACCTGATCAAATACTATACTAAAAAATATTCATTAAAAACTTTTTCTAAAATTTAAAAAGAATTCTTAAGTTATACGTGTACTTTCAAGCAAATGTATTTTGCTTACAAAAGTACGTTAGCATTGTTTACAAATATAAATAAGTATTTCTTAAAAGAACGTTTCTGCAAAAAGCAAAAGTTGGCAACAGTGATGTGCATAAACTGATTGGATGGAAACACATTGATTGTGCCTTTATCATGTGACTGTAGTTATGTGACAATGACGTCCTCTATTGTGAGTAAAATTTTTTTAATTTTATTTATTCTTTTTTATCGCGTTACCATGACAAGAGAAGCAAGTTTCAAATAAGTCACGTGATTTAATGTTGGAAAGTTTAAGTAACTACTTCCACGTTAATTTAATTTTCCACACGAAGAAAAAAATATTTACTAATTCGTTATTACTATTTAATTATTCTTCCTTCCTAATAATTTTTTTCACATTTGATTTTACTTTTTTGAAATTATTTAGATATCTATTTATACTTCTTTCTGCACTATCATACTCATGTAATTTTTTTTAACAATTTATATTTCTATTTATTTTTTATTTTACAGTGAGTGTTCTATTGCTTATGCTTTTATGGAAAATAAGAAAATGCTTGACTTATTTTTGTAAACGTTGTAATAAGCCCTTACGTATTCTATACATTTCAAAATGTGATTTGATTTCTTAAAATCAGTATATAGTATAGCTGCGCAGTATTGATGAAATAATACTGTTATCTAATGCTAACAATAACGAACACAAAAAATGACAGCACGTGTCAATGTGCTGAATCCATGTGACGTCATAGTCACATGATAAATGCAATCACGTGTTTCCAGACTATCAGTTCATCCACCTCACTATTGCCAACTTTTTTTCTTTTTACAGAAACTTTATTTTAAAGAGAATAAGTATTTGTTAACAATTATAAAGCACATGAGTAACATAAAATGCACTTAATTTTAAAATACCCGTATAATATAAGATTTTTTTTTATTTCCAAATATATACTTTTTTGAAGAAGCTTATATATATATATTATATATATATATATATATATATATATATATATATATATATATATATATATATATATATATATATATATATATACTTGGACATCTTTTTCCAATTATCAAATACGAAATTGTATCAAGATTTTATAAATACAAGCCTAATGACAACTTTGAATTCATTCGAAAACAGGTGTGCTTCATTTATCATGTGATCGGTATGAATTTAATCATTGATTGTTTTAATTTATATATGTAATTATTTTCACAATAAATTCATTTTAGAATTTTCAGAATTAAGTTTGAACTGCCTCAAAAACATTAACATGTAGAAGATATGTTCTAGAGCACGAAAATATCTATAGCACAGTTAATTTTCTAAAAATAAAATTGTATTTTTTCCAATTCTACAAATGTTTATTTTTTATTTGCAAAAAATTTACATCTTTTGTAAACTATTATTTTTAGCAACTCCTATAAACGACTTTTTTCCAATCTGATACAGGTTAAAACAGGAATTAGAGCTTGAACTATTAAGCTAAATAATCTTTAAGGAATTAATTATTATTATCTAACTTTCAATAATAAAATTTAAAAATTTAAAAACTAGTGATTTGATGCCCACAATAAACAAATCAACAACAAAAAATTCGGTACTTCTCCGTTTTGCCGGCGCATTCGATAAAGTTACCAAAAATGATGCAACCAACGCCAAATGGAATATTCTCGCTGGTAAACTTTTACCACTACATTTTCAAAACAAGTCGTGGTCTTTTCTTATCAGTAACGTCTTTTGTATAATATATCAAAAGCTGGATGAAAAACCTACGAGTACGAATATTTATTAATATCTTTTATGTGTGTGCTATATGTTGTCGCAATAACGCCAACCTGGCGATATGTGAGCCGGCGAAACGGAGAAGTACCAAAATTTCAAACAAATTTTAATGATCACATGCATTTTGAATTGTTACATAACGAACAAGAAATTAAGAAATAATTTTCTGTGTTTTACTTTATTATTTTGATTTGAAAATTAAATTCATGCACACTCTTAACGTTTCGCTTCATCAGAAATATGAGAAATAATAATTATAATAATAGAATATACTATCCAAAATTTCAGAACTCTCTTGGAATCAATGAATCTAAAAGTTCTATTATATTAAAAATAAATTCCATTACACAAAAAATTCGACGCCTTTATAGTTGAAAATATCATATAGACATCAAGAAACTGCTATTCTGCGAGTGCTATTTAATTCTTAAAAGCCCGAGATTTTAAGTTCCCAACTTCTTTTAAATCACAAAAACTGCAAATCATCCAAACTAAGTACCCATCAACGAAATTAGAACACAAACTTGAGAACGACCGTGAAACACAAAGAGAACTACTCTTCCCAATCCGTCGCAGGAGCACCAAGAGAAAAGAAAAACCGCGCAGAGTTTTATTCCAACAAAAGGCGAATAGTTTAAAACAAGTTAAACATTAACCAGCGAAAACAATGCCAAATAAGTGAAATCTTTGTTTCCTCTCTGTTACACGACTAATTTCCGTTCTGAAAATTCCCGCTCTACAAATTATCATTCGTGAAACTTCATTAGCAATAGGCACACACAGAGAAAGCCTTTCCGCGTGACGTCACTTTTCGATGCTCCATGAATCAGTAATGAGGTCATCGGTACGTCATTAACCGAAAGGCCGTGAAACAATCACCTGTTTTCTTACTTAATGAACTATGATACCAGCACCGGGTACAGGGACATGCTTTGATGGGTTTGCATATTGCTCATGCAGCGGGTGTGCGATCACATGTGTTGGAATTTCGGATTTATCACATTTTTTTTCACGTCGTTTGTGCGATTTCGGTGTTCAAATGATCCGAATCGTCGAGTTTTTTTGTAATACTAATTTAATTTCTGATCATCCATCAAGATGTATTAACTTCGATAGGAAACGGAAGTATTGATGAGTTGGTCATTGACCTTCGGGAAGAAACTTATCCATCCTTGATCAAGGATAAATTTATAAAAAAATAGTACTGTTTTATTTATTATACAATTTTTTTTATACTTCTAATGGGCTGCCGATTGGAGTTTTTCCATTGCAGACCTAGAACATTCCCCGAAAACTGGTATCTCTTTTTAATGCGGCGCCATATAGGCGGATAAAGAGAAAGGCACCTGAGCTCTGACGATGCGAACCTGTACTAGGATTTAATTTTGCCTAGAGCACCTAAGCCAAACAGATACTCTAGGAATCTTTTACATGCCGTATAGTCATACGACATGGCCGCTGTCGATATTCTGCATTATGAAAATTCACCGACTTGGGGCGGGATCGAACCCGCAACCTTGGGTGCAAAAGGCCAGCGCCAAACCACACCAGCCAGCCAGCTTATACAAATATTTACTAATCGAGATGAAAATACCATTTAATTGATGTACAGTGATGTAGATAATAAAATGAAACGTTTCCATCCAAGATTTATTATGCTGCTTTGGTAGCCTAATGGTCATGGCCACGGATTTGTGGCCGAAGTGTCGCGGATTAGAGTCTTGGTCCTGATGAAGGTCTGCTATGTAGAGGGGGCCACTGCACGTTAAATTTGTCGATGCTCAATGTTCTCCCGTTGACCTGATGTGGTGGTGCCAGCTCATGCGTCGTCCTCGTCGCTTGACTGAGGATTAAAATTAAGAGGTCCGGCGCCTTATAGCCGTCATGCAGCTATATAGTGCGTCGTAAATATAACTTTCACTCACTCACCAAGATTTAATAAATAACAAATGTGCCGTCAGTAGCCGAGTGTCCATGACCTTGAACAGTGCTTCGAACCGGAACTGAACCGAAAACCGGAAAAATTTTTTATTTTGGTCGGAACAACACTTGAATTGAACCGAAAAAAAATATCGGTTTATTTCTGTTCAATTTATTTTCAGCTATTTTGTTACCGTAAGCAACTTATCAGTATTTTGTAATTTAACGTCACCTTTCCTGTTTTGATGCTCGCTAGTACTTTTCTGTTTCAGTTTCGCCCGAAATTACTTGTATAAGGCAGATTCAATTCAATTGAATATACTAGAAGTATAGAGGATTTAAAAGATAAGATTATACATAAAATAAAGTAATTCATTCGGAACTGAACCGAAAACCGTTATTTTTGGCGAAACAAAAACCGGAACGAGAAAAATTACGGTTCGAAGCTTCGATCTTGAGCTTGTAAACGGCGGTATTTCTGTTTTGTCGTGCCTTTGAGTCCTAGTGCCACCGAAGTCACGTCCTGTAGAAGGGTTGATGCACGTAAATCTATCAAAGTCCTTATATTGGCGTGGTGTGGAAGCTAAGACAGATGGGGTTAAAAAGATTCGGGAGACGAAGACGTAAAAATTACCTGATTGCTACTCTGAAAAAAAATGAAACCTATAAGAGATGGACATAGTGCTAAACTACGAATTGTTAGCGGAAATAAAGATAATATCAAATCCTCAAACTCAAAGAAAATAATAGTAAAACAGAACAAGTCAAAAAATCCCATGATTCATCCACCCCTGAAACAAATATTTCAGAATTTCTAGTTTTTTTTTAATCGAACTTTTTAAAATTCTTTCCGAACTTGTTTAAAAAAATGCCTTAGTTACTGCAACTACTCCCAGAGATGACAGACAAAGTTTTTTTACTTGTAGAATCGCTTCTAGATAATTAATTCTTTAATTTCGCCGTTTTAGTTTTCTCTCTCATCTCAATAGTTGAATTTTTTCTCTGAGAAGGGCAGTCTCCGTAAGCTTACTCTACAACCAATAGCAATGCTCAATCCCAATAGCTGAAACCAGCTAACCCATTGATCCTTGCCTTAATGAAGCCACTCCTCCAACAAGCCAAGCTAACACCAGCCATATCGTAATTTCAAGATAGGGAGCAGAGGATCGAGTCATCTCGATCCAGTCTCCTGAGAAGTTCAACTTACTTCTAAACCACGATCAAGTCACAAGGATACTACTCGAGATGTCACATAATTCTAAAAATATCCATACACCATCATCGTGCTGCCTTTGAGTCTCAACAGATTCAACTTGCAAGAGTTCTGCTACAAAATAGAATGTTTTAGGAAATAGGTAAAGAGTTTTTTTTTCCAGGTATAGAAGTTTAAGTTGGCATTACTTTCCAAGATGGCGACCGATTTAACAGCTGTCATTCTCAGTTTGGTTTGGCAATTCATCAAAACGATCATCAAGCAAGGCGTAGATTCGTCGAATGGGCCCAAAACGAGATGGCCGTTGTTCCCGATTTTCATAAGCAAATTTTGTTTAGCGATGAAGCGCACTTCTGGTTGAATGGCTACGTCAACAAACAAAACTGCCGCATTTGGAGTGAAGCTAATCCACAAGTGTATGTCGAAACACCGTTACATCCAGAAAAACTGACTGTTTGGTGCGCTTTATGGGCTGGTGGAATCATTGGTCCGTACTTCTTCAAAAACGATGAAGGCCACAACGTCAAAGGTGATCAGTATAGAGCCATGATTACTAACTTTTTCATTCCTGAATTGAACAATCATGATGTCTAGGAGCTGTGGTTCCAACAAGTCGGCGCAACATGCCACACAGCTCGTGCCACAATCGATTTATTGAAAGACACGTTGGGTGACCGCCTAATTTCACGCCTAATTTCACGTTTTGGACCTGTGAATTGGCCTCCAAGATCTTGTGATTTAACATTGCTAGACTATTTTCTGTGGGGCTACGTAAAGTCATTGGTCTATGCGGATAAGCCACAAACGCTTGACCATTTGGAAGACAACATTCGCCGTGTTATTGCCGATATACTGCCACAAATGTTGGTTGATTGATTGATTGAATATTAACGTCGCACTGTTCAGCTACACGAGGGCTTTTGGCGACGGACCACAAAATTTTGAACCATGGTCAAGTGACGTGGACGACACCTGAGCTGGCACCCCCTCTCCTAACTACCACACCAACGGGAGGACAATTCAGCTCTCGACAGATTTAACGTGCATCGCTGCCCTACACGGCGGGTCTTTAGTGGTACTGGGCTCGAACCTGTGACAAAGCAAGCCACAGTCCGATACCTATACCACTCGGCTACCGCGGCCGCCACAAATGTTGGAAAAAGTCATCGAAAATTGGACTACATCCGAGCCAGCCGTGGCAGTCCTATGCCAGAAATCATATTTACAACATAATGCCACAAGATTATCTTTCGAATAAAAAACAAATTCATGTCAGTCGAATAATACATCGTTGTTTTATTGCAATTTAAAGTTCTATACCTCTAAAAAAACACCCTTTATAAGACCAGTTAATCGTATTGAATTTAACACAAAGGCTAACAAAGAAGGATCTCGTAGCAGTCAAGTGACGAATATAACACACTTTTAGTTGATACATTTCACTCCGCAATAAATTACCACATTTCGTGAAAAATTTGAAATCCAATTGTATTTGAAATCAGAGAACATTAGTCGAATCCAAGGCTCGACTTGAATATTTTTCAGCCGCACGATACTTCCGATCATAACCATTTAATAGTAATGCCACAAATTTTTGAAGGAAATCACGCTAGAGAATTCAAAGACTGAGTGACCAAGGTAGCCTAGTGGTCAAGATCACGGACATGAATTCACGGCTTGTCATGAGTTCAAACCTCAGAACCACCGAGAAGATCCGACGTGAGTGAGTGAACGAATATTAACGTCGCACTGTTCAGCTACACGATGGCTTTTGGCGACGGACCACCTAATTTTAAACCATGGTCAAAAGACGTGGACGACACCTGAGCTGGCACCCCCTCTCCTAACTATCACACCATGCCAACGGGAGGACGTTTGAGCTCTCGACAGATTTAACGTGCATCACTCCGATACACGGAGGGTCTTTAGTGGTACTGGGCTCGAACTCATGATCCTATACCTTGACCACTGGGTTACCGCAGCCCTCCGGAGGTTGGGGACTACTGCTCTACACACGACAGGAACTCAACAATACAACTACTCAACAATAGCATATAATTTTAATACCAGTAAAATTATATGATTTTCTTATAATGGCATTAAAATTATGGTGAGATTCTAGCAAAAATCCAATCTACATCTAACTAAATAAGAATTAAAATATTTAAATGAAACAAACTTCGAAGATGATACTTAGAGAATGCTTTTCAAAAATTGATTATATTCATTGCGTGATTAGGAAACAAATTAAGTAAATCGCATCATGTAGATCAATGAAAATTTATTTAACTCATACAAAAAATTATAAATTTAAGCCAAAACAAAGCTGATTTATACATAAATTTTACCACAGGAGTCTTCGCATTTATATAATTTTATAATAATAATGCATAGGTAATATCTTCAAATTCATTCCACATAAATATAAATTTTTAATCAAATTCATGGATATGAATGCTTAACAGACCTTTTAAATATTCAAATCCCTAATTGAAAACTCATTAATTCTAGAGGATGGAACAATTAACCTATTCAAAATGTATAACCTGGTATTTGCGTACTGTGTGATATATTAGCCAATTAAAATATTAGATATTATATAATGCAATTTCACTTACTTGTAGAGAATGTATACATTGTGCTCATATATCTCTTGAGAAAATCTTAAGTCATAATATTCTCATCCAGAAATTAAGTTATGTATAGAATAAGTTGAAATGTCATGTAACTAGCTGTTAAATAAACTAAATTATAAGTGTGAGAATTAAATATATTCATGAGTTAAAAATCTGGATAATTTTCAGCAGTTATTCCCCCATTTTGCATAAAGCCACGCCTTTTGAAAGTGAAAATCTTGTTCTACGAGAGTTAATTCAGAGAGAGAGGAAAATGACAATATAAAAAAAATTCAGAAAACTTACTAATGTGATTCACAGAGTCCATCTTTTTCTGTTAACTGAAATCGCAAAGGAGTGACTGACAGCTATATTCTTTCTTGAATCGCCAGCGAAAGAAGCAGTACGCGAACAGGCAATTTTGTAAAAATTTTTTTAAGGTAAAAGAAAGTTCTTTGGAAAGCACCGGAAGCTATTAAACGCGAGTGTATCGTTTTTAAAAAACCAAAGGTGACTAAGTACAAAAAGAAAGTAAATTGTGGATTGACGCAATGGTTTCTAAAATTACACCAATTTGAGATTTTGTGTACACTTCAATTACATAAATTAATGTTCTTGTAAATTGAAAATTACAAGAAATAAATTATTGTTGTTGTTGCTTTCTCCAAAGAAAAAAAAAGAGCAATGAAAATGCTCCAGTACTTAAAATTATTCAAGTATGGAACTAATTTCGAAAGAAAATTATGGCATTTTAAAACATTTGTCGTTGGCCAATTGTTTTTTTAATGTCGCACTATAAAACAACACGAGAGCTATTGGCGGTGGACCTCGTAATTTTCAGCCACGGTCAAGTTGCAAGGAGACACCCGAGATGGTACCCCCACTTTTATAATTTCCAAAGCATTCCAACGTGAGGACTTAGTCAAGACAGATTTAACATGCATCAGCCCCTTTACGCGGTGAACCTGAGGACTACTCCGACCATGTAATTTTGAATCACGGTGAAGTGAAGAGAACGATACCCGAGTTGACACCTCACTCTCCAATCTTCCACATATTGCTTCCACACTTCCTTCTAATCTTCCAAAATTCCATTTCTAATTTAGGAAGCAGCATATTGAAGAATGAGCGCGTTATCGTCAGAGAAACTTGGCTACCTTTCTATTTGAAATGCATTCGACAAATCCCCCACATTGGTTATTCGGTAAAAGCACAACTTTCATAAAATTAAGAAATAAAAACTACCAGTGGCGAAAAAAAAATCAATATATTCCAGAAGACAAAAAAAAACCAAATCCAATGAAAAAATAAGCCGAAATAAATAAACTAATGAAATGAAAACAAAGTAGAGAGAGTAGTTAAGAGTTTTAAAATTGAAAGGGAAATTTAAACTAAGCTTAAAATAGGAAAGGTTATATTGTTGTAATTTTACAATAATATTAGTCTTAATCCAATTATCGATTTATTTTTCTCGTTTATTTTTGCCGATACAGATGATTAATGTTGTTGCAGAGGAAATGAAATTGGTTGATTTGAGAAAGATTACTTTCTTGTTTAAATTTAATACGCTAAATAAATTTTCGAAGGGTAGAGAAGCATTGCTTTCAATTCAATATGTAATATCTGCAATCGAATAACTATTTAAGGGCATATTTTATTGACCAGTACAAATCATGCGTATAGTTTTGGATTTATTCAAAATTGTAATTCAATTTAAAGAATTTATAAGCAAATCGCAGGAGAATTCGTTAGTTTTCAATTTTGGTTTGGATGTAAATAACCCTATACTAGAAGCTACACAAATCTGTTGACAAAATACCTTGTAATTCGGAACCGCGGTCAAATGACTGGAAACACTAATACCTAATCTGGTACAAGACTCCTAATCTTCGATATCTAGTTAAACTTAACGTATAGCAGAAAAAAAACCACCTATCGGCGTTTTGAATGAAATCAGGACTCAAGCCTATTATTCGAATCATCGACGTGTTTGCAGAGTTAGAAATCTTAAAAGATTGTTCAAACGATGAAATATTTTGCTGTTTGTTAATTACAACAATTACCTCTTGAAAAAATAGTATTTGTTGCATATTATTTTTAATCTTATTAATTATTCAATCTGGCCATGAATCTTGCACGGGATATGTTCACGCATTTTAGAACAATTCTTTATATAATCATGTAATATGAATATTTCACTTCGGAAAGCGCAAAAGCGATGGTCACGAGCTTGTGGCCGGCGTTGTCAGGTTGCGGGTTTGAAACCTACTGGGACTGAAGACCCGTTGTGTTGTGGGGCTGAATGACATTAAATCCGTTTTCTCGTTCACATTTTTATTTCTAATAGGGCTGTGGATTGGTGTTTTACTATTTCAGACCTAGCACATTCCCCGGGTGCTGTTATCTCTTTTAGTGCAACACCATATAGATGGATATAAATAGCAGCAAGTAATTTTGACACCCAGTTTTCTCCCCAGCGGAAGACACTTGAACTCTGACGAGGCGAAACTGTTCTTCGGAATTTAATGTTGCCGAGAGTACCCAAGCCAAAGAAGCACTCAAGGGATCTTTTACATGCCGCATAATCATGCGACATGGCCACTGTCGATTTTCTGCATCATGAAAATCCACCAACTTGGGTTGGGGTCGAACCCGCAACCTTAGGCGTACAAGGCCAGCGACAAACCAAGTACGCCAGCCAGCCGGATTCCCGTTATTATGGTGGTTGTAGTTTGGTGTAGGGGTGCAGCTCAAGCGTGCCATGGTTCAAAATTCCGATGTCCGTTGACTAAAGTCCTAGAGTTAAGTGATCGAGCGAAAAAGAACGTCGCATTGTTCGGCTACAAGAGGGATTTTGGCGACGGACCTCGTAATTTTAAACCATGGTCAAGGGACGAGGACAACACCTGAGCTGGCACCCCCTCTCCTAACTACCACACCATACCAACGGGAGGACGTTTGAGCAGATTAGTTTGATTCGACAGATTTAAGGTGCATCGCTTCCCTACACGGCGAGTCTTTAGTGGCACTGGGGCTCGAACTCGTGACATGCCAGCCACGATCAAACGCGTTGACCACTACGCTACCGCGGCCCCTCGAGTAGCTTTATACAGCGACGTAAATTTAAATCAAATCAAAGAAACAAAAACACATCATACAGCTTGTTTACATCCACTTATTAGAAAGATTAAATTTGAAAGTATTTTGATTTGATATATATAATTTTGATTTCAAATAATAATCTGATGACGAGAACTTTTTCAGTCAAAATTGTTAAGTCCTTTAACGAATTCGTTCAAAAAGTATATAAACACTCTGTATATTTCATTTCAGTCAATCAAATAATATTTTAGTACGTTTCTACTTTATTTAAAAAATTATTTAAAAGGTAAAATTTTAAACAATTCAGAAAAAAAATTCGGAATTATTTGGTAATATAATTGAAACATACACTCCCCTTTCAAGAACACAGACACAAGAACTCGCCTAAAACAACAACAGAGCGTCCAGTTTTGATTTCTCATGCTGCATTTTACTCACGTACGCAAATAAAAAGATCATCCGGGCTCACGTCATACTGAGAAAAAGCATTCAACTAGATTGAAAATATAAAGATTTCATTCGCGTGGATTCTTCACCAAAAAACAGAAGCTCCTCAGGAAAAAAAAAAAAAGTTTGAAAATAATTCCATTTCAATAACAGTACCAGAAAAGTTAAATCACGAAAAAAGAAAAATTACCAAGAATTTTTAATAGAATGTTTGCTTTTTAAAAACATTAAAAATATGTGGAAAATTAGTTATAAATATATCATAAATTATATAACAAGAATAACAATACAGATCTTAAGTGATCGCTTCAAAATTTTACTTATTACTTTAAAATCTTTCGTTCAAAGAGCTTTTTGTTTATTTCTCCGAGCATTAATTATATTAAGAGCATCAAAATAGAAAATTGATCATTTAAGTCTTGTCGGTAAAATTACGTAACTCTGTAATATGTCAGTACATTTAAATTATGGGTGAGTAGATGATTATTATAACATCGCACTATTCAGCTACTCGAGGGCTTTTTGGTGACGGACTTCGTAATTTTGAACAATGGTCAAGTGACGAAGACACCTGAGCTGGCACCCCCTCTCCTAACTTCCACATCACACCACCGGAAGGACGTTTGAGCCTCAACATATTTAACGTGCATCGGCCCCTTCTGCATGGCGGGTCTTCAATGGTACCAGGCTCGAACTCGTGACAAACCGGCCACGAGTCCGTTACCTTGACCACTAGGCTTTCGCGGTCTAAAGTTTAAATTATGGAAGTTCCCCTTTACAGCGTTGTAGAAATTCCGTGAGGGTATGCCAGTCGTGTATGCCTCCCTCGTCACTGAAACCTATTCCAAAATTAAGAGGTTCGTCGTCAATATAACCCTGTTCTGTTTATGATTTTCTGTGTAAAGAATTTATGTAATTTCCGATAAAAGAAATTCAGTTAAAAAATTTCTGTACACTTTTGTTAAAGAATATTTTTTGCTGTATAAAGCATGAGCATGGGGTGGTTGTTCCTTGGTGGCGTGAGGGGCGATTTGCAGCGGGGTGTTCGGTCTCCTTGGGTATTCCGTAACTAATCCTCGTGTTGCATAAATAAGCATTTAATTAGTATAAGAAACTGGTGTAAATCATTTATAGAGTACTCGTCAATCGACTATTTATATAAAAGACAAACTGACGAATGACTAAAAATATATTTTTTCCCCAATGAGCAGCAGATTGGAAACCAAGCCTTCGCAGAAACGACGTCCCCAAGTGTGAAAGCCATTTCATGGTGGCACCCTCTAGTGGCGGCTTTCGCTAACAAATTTTGACGCTTGAATTAACGATTAAAAATAATTACAGGCTACAAACGGTAAACATTGAAATTTTGAAAAAAATGTGAAGTTACGAGAGAGACGTCTTGAAGTTTCAGAAAAATCTCCATACTTTTTTAATTTCCAAAGCATAAAATACGAATATAATGAGCTCTAAAAATACATGATGAGCTGCTTGTAACGGAACTGTTCATTTGAATTTACATTAACAAATAAGGTCCCTTCAGAGGTCGCCAAAGTGGTGATCCGTGGACCACTAATGGTCCGCGAGAAAATTTCGCTGGTCCCCAGAAATATGTGGAATATATTTACTCGTCAAGTTATGTTTTAAGATACACTGATTGTGTTCTAGATCACAATATTTTTATAAATATATTTTACACTTAAAAAAATCTTATTAGTGGTCCGCAGGATTTAAATTATGAATTTACTGATCCGTGAGGTCAAAAAGTTTGGCGACCACTGCCTTAAGTATATAGTACTTCACTCTTCTAACAGTAACATTTCGTCAAAACTCATGACACACCAACTAAGAGTCCGTGACCTTGATTGCTAGGCTATGCGGATACACATATATTATTGGATAAATCTCTTTCTTTGTTGTGATATTGCTTACACAAAATGTTCGAAAACGTTAATCTTTTATTTTTCTATTTCTAGCATTAACAAGAAATTAATTGCTTATACTTTTATTCACAGTTATTCTAAACCAAAAGGGTCAGGGTAAGTACAAATGATGGATCCAATTTTAAAAAATCATATTTTCGAAACTACTGCCTGTATTGCAATAAGCGATACACATGGATGTAAAGTGAAATGTACCAAGTATTTTTCCACCTATAATCAAAAATATATTCAAGATCGCTGTGATTGAAATCCAAACATATCGACAAAGACAGAATAGAAGAGTTTTTTTTTAATATGAGAGTATGTGTGTGTGCACGTGTTTTTTCAGTTATTGGGTGCAACGTGCATTTAAAAATAGCTAAACACCAACCAACAAGCGCATTCTGCGATGTTGTCATAAATTGAAGAAAAAAACAAGTTGCCGGTGTAAAAAGAAAAGAAACATACCGCCATGCTTCTCGGAAGAAGCAGTGGAGAAAGTGAGGTAGAGTTTTGTTCTAAGTCCACGGAAGTTAACGAGAGTTGCCGCCTGTAAACTTAAAATGCCCCAGAAAACGGTGTGGAAAATTTTACGAAAAAAACAAAACTTCAAGTCGTATCATTTGAAATTGACACAGCAAACATCACAGGACAAGTAAGCATTTGTCCAGGATTACGAACCTTTGATAGTGACCAGGAGAGTAGCTACCACCGTATCAATGATACGGAGTCCCCAAGCTACATGGGCCCCAATATGTGTACCTACAGTCACTTGCGTAGCTAGTTTTGAGTGGGTCTTGTATCAGAATTCCTTCATGCCCTTTTTTTATATACGAGAGCCTTGTTAGTGGGACAGTAGGTTGGGGGCCCCGTATCATTGATACAGCTGATACGGTGGTAGCTACGCCCCTGCCTGCAGTCCACTAACAGGGACCCATATCTAAAAAAAGGGCCCCCTCAGAGCTAGCTACGCCAGTGAGAGTGATGCTACAAAATGTATGGAACGGGCTGGATTACAGATTGGATGTATGCCATATAACAAGAGAGTCACACATCGAACATATTTGTAACAGAAAAAAACTGGTATATTTCTCTTTACATTCACTTATTGTAATACGTGCAGTAGTTTCGATACGATTTTTTTTTAATCGGGTCCATCATTTGTACTCATCCTGTAAATTGTGGTAAATTATGAAACAGTGTGGAGGCAATACTCTCTTTTGACTATGGACTGAGTAAAGATTAAGAATTAATTCATAATTTCATCCTTTTATATTGATAGATGTTGCCGGTTGGGTGGCGTGGTTGGTTTGTAGCTGGCCTTCTGCACCCAAGGTTGCGGGTTCGACCCCGGACAAAGTTGGTGGATTTTCATGATGCAGAAAATCGGCAACGGCCATGTCGTATAATTATACGCCATGTAAAAGATCCCTACAGTGTCTGTTTGAACTCGGCAAAATTAAATCCTGGTACATGTTCGCATTATCGTCAGAGCTCAGATGCCTCCCTCTAGGAGGGAAACTGGGCGTCAAAATTACCTGCGGCGATTGGTATCCGCCTATAGGGCACCGCACTAAAAAGTGATGCCAGCTTTCGGGGGATGTACCAGGTCTGCAGACCATTAGAAATAATATATATATTGATAGATGCTAAAGTTTTGCGCGTGCCTTGAAATATCTGAAAATTTTGGAGTTCCGCCAATGTTTGATACGATCGTGACATATTAAAATGACCCTCTAATTTGTAAATTATGAGATCCACTAAATTTATGTACAACTAATGGAACACAAGAGAGAGAAATTTATGAGTTTATATACATGTGTATAAACTTATCGCGAAATACGCAGCAGCTCCGATGACCAACAATAAATCATCTGTGAAGACAGTAACTCCGATAAAATCTAAGATATCTCGGATCGAAAAGTTTTACACAAGAAAAACAAATGAAAAAAAAATCTCACGTTGTGTGTTTAGTGGTTTTTCAAAACAAAAGATCTTTAGACAAGACTATTAAAAATAGAGATAACCAAAGTACGTGTTCAACTTGCTTATATAATTACTTGTGTGTGTATGAACCTTCAAAATTATTTATAAATTTAAACAATATACCGTTTTACTATGTTTTATCTAACCGATTCTTTTAAAAGATATGCGAGAACCGCTACCGAATTTAAAGTAAAATATCAGGCGAGAGAAGTCAATTCAACTTATTTAGCATTTAAAAACTGTTGAAGTATTTGATTATTTCAATGTACCACATAAAAGTAGCATTTTTCTACGCGCATTTTAAAAGCCTGCGATATAACACCGAAGCAGTGAAGAAAAAATTGGCGAGAAAAAAGAAATTGCTGATTGAATAAATCTTTTCTAGCATTTAATAATCAAAATAGTAAATTCTTAGCTTTTCAGATTTAAAAAAAAGTGAGCAGAACTTATTAAAATATATAAACAAATTATGTTCTGATCTTTTAAACATATTTCAGTACAAGAGATAATTAAAAACAGCTAATTACTAGAAGATGAAATCACTGAAAAGTTACGAGATTGAAAAATCCTCTTTCTATAACACAACAGCTCGAATTTCATACTTTTGTTCTTAATATCAGATTGTGATAAATTATACACATAACAAGACATTCTTTCAAAATATTATTTTAAATAAAACATTATTTCTCATGAAGTTTTCGAATCTATAAACACGCCATGAAAAGATTTTCTATCGTTATCATATTGCGAATCAAAAAATACATAATAGTAATTAAAAATAATCAAACAATACTAAAAAAAACGTTAATGAAAAAAAAGCTGGTTTGTAAAATCAATATACAAACAAATCAAACTTTACGACTACAAAACTAACACGGCATCGTCAAAAAACAAATCTCGCTGAAAATTTCATTCATGATAAAGCACTTTATATGTAATAACTTTATTGCCATTGAATTCTGAATTGACACAAAATGAAGATACTTCTACACGGAAACGTATAACATTTTACGTTACATTTAGAAAAATGGTAATGATAAAATTAGTTTCAATAAATATACACAACATAATCCAAAATTTAATAAAACATTTTTTTTAAACTAAATAACGGTGAAATATGTCATGATATTGATTTATGCAAATGATCAAGAATACAAATGCGTTTTGTGATAAAATGAAATATTTGAAATCACCGAAGCGCGAGTTTACGAACTTTTTCTGAATTTTCATCGAGTTTTCACCGGTGCAACAAAAAAATTTTTTCGATCATTTAGTACTTCGATTCCAACGTGTTAACAAAAGCGTAAACCAAGCAATGTTTTTATGCAAATAAGAATATAATATTTTTATTCGCTTCACAGGTTTCATATTCTAATTTGTACACTATTAATAAAATAAAACGGGATTTTAAAAATATATTAATGTTGCAATGGCTTATATCAATTGGAGAATTAAAAACAAAATGATTACGAAATAAATGAATTTGTTACGCTTGAAAAAATTGTTTTTTAAACAATATCGGGCTTAGATGAACTGTTGTGTTCTTGTTTACCTCCAAATAAAAACAATGTTTGACGTTCAGTTATTTTTACGACGGTATTTTTGAAGCACGATATATTAATAAAAATTTTATTTTTGTAATTGACAATTTCAATTTCAGTTTGGTATTGACAATTTCAGCACGACAATTTTATATTTATCAGTAAACAACTAAATAAGTCAAAACAAAAATATTTACAAAGGACAAATGTTACAAGTTTACATTCCAATTCTGTAACATAGAAATAGTTTCATATTCGCAAATAAAATTATATACTTAAGTAAAAGCATAATTTAATGATAATAGGGAACGTAATCAATTTCAAATATTTGTTGGCAAATTTATGTTAGAACTGCGAACGGGGGTATGAATTTATACATAAATTTTTACGAAAACTTTATTTGGAACATAAACTTCGGCTAATTTTATGCAATTCCTTCGTTCGATTAAAACAAGAGTTTCAATTCGAACGAGCATCGCGAAAGAAAATTCAATTGCTCACAATAGATCCATTACCGAAAGCATGTTAAGAGTTCAAATAGGGGTAAAGCTCGGTAAAATGTGGGGCGAGAATTCTGCTATTTAATCCCAATTATCAGCATGCACAGTCAATGTCAGCAATGGGAAAATTTCATATTTGGCGACAAATCGCCTCGAAAAGCGCTCCGTGGGAGGTTACAAACGGCCGTTAGCCTCTCGTCGTAGACACAGCAGCAAATTTCCACGTGATACGAGAACTACAACCAAAGTGCAATGAGAAAAAATTGGGAAAATAGAACACTTACCTGGTCAGCAGACGATATTGAAGGGGGCCAGGGATGCGAAATTGGTGCGATAATCCCCGAAAATCTCGAGCAGAAAAGTGCTCGCACAAAACAATCTTCTGTTGTGTTCGGAAAGTGCGAGACCGAGCAGCGATTGGCCGTGACGTGTTGCCAGCGTGCAGTGTACTGGAGATTTGGTCGCCGATCCGGCAGACCTACTACTCAGCGGGAAGAGGCGATTCGGGAGTCGGAGGGGTGGAAGCTGTCGGCGTGACGGAGGGGAATGTTTTCTTCCGTGTGGATTGTCCGAAGGAGTGATAAATAATCCATCTGTCTGTCGATTGCCGTAGTAAATACCAGATAAAAAGTTTTTTTTAGTTTGGTTTTTTTTGGGAGATGGATTTTCAGAGGTGGAATATTTTTGTACCATGTTGAAAAGAAGGGATTATTATGTGTTTTGTGTCGTGTATCATATAAATAGTCTGGAAAAAATTTGAGAAGAATAAAATAGTTGGAAGAGAAGGATCAGATTACTTGCAATTCGCAATAAAATAACTTTTTAAATTAATATGATTTTATCTGTCTTAAAAATGGAAAAATTAAATATGTAAATATTTGTTTTGTTTTCAACTATTTTCAAACTCACTGAAAGTAAAAAATAATATTATTACCTGCAATCGAAACAAGAGGTAAATAAATATAATAAAATAATCTGTAGTTTAAGAGGGGGGGGGAATAAAATAAAATGAAAAAAAATAAAGTTTTATTTGTTATTAAAGGAGGACTAAAAAATTTTAATCGTTTAAATTTTTACGCTTGAAGAGTCAACGAGAAAATATTTTCTTATTCTTTAAAAATTGTTTTAATTGTTAGTGAAACTTAATCAATTGTAACTAATTACATAATGACTGTTTGTTTAAATTTTTGAATACAAAAGAAAAAGTTAAAAATTTTGTAGGAAGAACAGAAATAATAGTATCCTATTTAATGAGTATTTTTCGATAATAGCTTATTTAAATTGCTAAATAATTCTAGGAATTAATTTTTTTCTCAGCAAAAGCTGATTTTCATTAAAAGTCAAATTCTAATAAAATGCAAGGAGTGATCTAAAAACAGTCAGTTTTTAAGAATTAACCATCCCCTTAAATTTTGTTCTCAACAAATAAAAGGGAATCTAATATATATTATAAATGCGAAAGTTTGTGATGATGTTTGGGGGTCTTTCATGCAAAAACAATTGAATGAATTTTAATGAAACTTTACATTAATATAGCTTATACATCAGAATAACACATAGGCTATAGCATAATTTATAGCATAGGCTATAATTTATAAAGGTATTGTATGAAGTGTCCAATAAGTAAGTAGGAAAAAATTCTGCCATCTGCAAGCAATTCTGGCGTGCGTTGCAAAAAAGCCGACGACAGCTTATATCTATATTTTGTTTGTGAAAAACCCTTTTTGTTTTGGCTACGCAAGGGGCTCGCTTCTAATTAATTCCTGTAATCAGAATAATGCCCATTTTTTATTTCAAATTAAAACTAAGTTTTGAAGGGAGAGGTTGTTATAAATCTCCCTTTATTTTAATGTTTTTTAATGATTTTATTATGCACATTTGGTAGTAAGAAATTGATCTTTTTTTTTTAAAATAAATGCTTTTAACAGTTCTGGTACTTAAAGTAAATAAACTTTCTCTTTCACACTGCATCATTTGGACAAATTTTCAAAATTTGTTTCTGGTTAGTAGTTAATTATAACGCTATACTTTTAATTGAATAGGCAGATATTGCGTTTTTAAGTACAAAAATAATTATAACTACTGTACTGTATTTTTTGGAGTGTGTGAGTGAGTGAATATTAACGTCGCAATGTGTTCAGCTACACGAGGGCATTTGGCAACGGATCACATAATTTTGAACCCTGGTCAAGTGACGTGGACGAAACCCCTTCTGAGCTGGCACTCCTTCTCCTAACTATCAAACCACACCAACTTAGAAGGAATATTCTACCAATACTTAGCAGGAATATTCTTTGAAATCCACTCTTCCAAGATATACGGCAGCACGGGTTCTATGATGAGTCATTTTAGCGGGAAAGGCGAATAGTTTTGTAGCGGATATTGCATTTTCAGCTGACGGCGTTTTCAATAGTTTATGTCAAAATTTAAGTGTCTTATGTTTTTATATGTTAATGAAGACCTTAGAAAATGATTTGACTACTTATATTTTAAGAGAACGGTGTATATAGTTAATTTTACAGTGGAATATCTTTAATTAATTTATTAGCTCTAACGGATTAAATTTCCCAATGTGGAGTATTTTGTTTATGTACATCCCTTAATTTTCAATGTAGTGATCCAAAAAAAATATTGTATGAAAAAAACTGCAGTAAATCATAATGCGGTGGATAAAGTATTAACGTGCATCGTCCCCCTACACAGCGGGTCTTACAAAGCTCTAATAAAGCTCGAGCTACGGAAGTAGCTAGATATTTGCCAACTTGACTCAATCGTTAACATTTCGCTGTGTTTTTCATTGAATCGCCATTATAATTTAAGAAACGGCGTTGCTTGCGAATATTACAATTTTAACATAAAATAAATACAACAGAAAGTAATATTAATGTATTACACTTTCAGATATAAATTATTTACACTATTTTAAGCGTTCATTTCACAAAACTTTTAACAATGTGTTACTTTTGCTGAGCAGAGATCAGCTTAGGGAGGTATTTTCAAAAATCGACCCTCAAGAGTGTTACGGGGAGTTATAAATAAATAAAAAAATCCTTTTTATCGGCTATTAGATCTACATAGTTAAAATTTAACAAAGCTGTTTTTCTTTCTTTTTTTGTTTAGATGAGATATGCAAAAAGCTTTTTTTGTTTAATTTGAAATTCACGTAAAATTAACTCATTAAAAACTTCTTTATCCTTCAATCTGTGTTGTTTAATTTTTCAGTTCACCCGTGCGAAGAACGGGCATAGCTAGTATAGCATGTTTAAAAGATTCTAAAATGAAATTATACAGTAAACACATCTGATCTGACAAAAAAAAATTCTTTCTATTACTTCACAGCGACGTCACATCAAATGAATTGATGGGGGGGATAGTATTTATGTAGAAAATATTTGCTCGAAACATATCATTTATTTAATTTTCAGGAAATACGAATTCCAACTAAATAATTCATGTGTTTTTCAAAGAACATTGAAACACTGTAACATTGTAATAAAATATAAATTTAAGTGAAATTATTCGAGAGAACATCATCGATTTAGCTTTTTTATGCAGCCAATTTTTTGCATTAAGAAATTATTTATTAAAAAAAATGAAGAAAAAATATTAAATATTAAAACGAATGAATGTAGTTAATTGAAGTAAAAATAAAAGACATTTAAAGCAACCCGAGACGCCTTTGAACTCTGATTTTCTCGAAATTAAAACGTGTAGGTTGAAAAATGCTTAAGCAAAAAATCAGTAGATAGATATATACGTATTTACGTTTCAAACATTCTATTTGCATAGATTTCTGGACTTTCGAATCAACATTATTATATATTTGTGTGAGAGGATTATAGATTTTCAGAATTCTACTTCTAATTATTCTTGACTAAAAAAATAAAAAATTCAAATGCTACTTTGACATGAACGCATTATATTCTTTTCTAATTTTCTGCGTAGGTGGATTGGCTTGGAGCTACTTTGGAATGTTTTGTTCGCTAGAATGGTAGACTAAAATAACTGCCATTTAAATTGGACGTCATTTTCTTTTACTATTTGCGGGAAATAGTTCGAATTGAAGTAACTGAAAAACGTTAATAAAACGCAAAATTTTTTATGATTAACATTTGGTATACTGATATTTACCAAGAGTTTTTAAATCTGATTGTGTTTTATTGAATGAAATCTTAAAAATTAAATTTATTAACTTTGTGATACCCCAAGGGCTGTGGGTATCATCTCTTCCTCGTCCACGCGACCTAAGTTTGTGGGGATAAAAGATTGACCACTCAAAGCTTCCATAATCAATTTAGTTTATTATTATCTCAATTCATATTAAGCAATGCAACATAAGTCTAGGAGGCTAATGATCAGGAGTGATATGACGTAAACTACAATTCTTAACAAATAGCGCATTAAATCTTACTCGCTACATTTATGATAATTTAACCACCGAATCTGTATTTATAGACGATTCCTTAACTTACTAGAATCCGCTCTAGTATTAAAGTTTAGTATAATATATCTTACTGATATTCCACGGCGAACAGCTACCAGTCCTTATATCATCAATATAATACTGTATCCAACTTGATCCAGCAAATGGACAATCTTCTGACTTCGAACCCACTTAGAACTCTCCTTCTTAGAACTTCACTTAGAACCTCACTTAACACTCAATGAACTACCCTAGCACTTCACGCGAATACTAAAGCTCCAATGTAACACATTCCTAATCTGCATAATTGCGTTCTTTTCTTGAGTTGGTTGGAGAGAATTGCCATTCTGGCCCCAAAAATTTCCCAAGAGGGTTTTAGTAGAAGACGCGATAAAGCCTCGACACAACTTTTATAAATATTTATTTTTACCGAAACAGATTTAACAGTCTGTTTTTCATACAGATTCAAATAATTGCGGAATCAGAGCTCAAAATGATTATATATATTAATGACCTGAATTTTAAATAATGTATATAATTTCGTACTTATAGAAAAAGTAAGAAAAGTCAAACGATAAAACATTTTAAAACATCCTAATTTTTTCCCCCTTTTAAACACTCTTCATGATCACAGGGTTTATGAGTCTAAATTATCAGCAACAAAAGTGAAACAAAAGTGAAATAATTCCGCTTATGTTTGTTCTCAGCATTGCTTCATTGTTAGTAACAGCAATTCCTTCCCAGCTTTGAATTTGGTCTATCATAAATCAGTAATTTTTCCTTTCTCATCGACATTTACTGCCTTTTTTTAAGTTTTCGGAGTCGGTTACCCGTTATTTTCCGAATGTGTACTTTACACTCATATTTGGTGGGACTACCGATATTACGCACATTTTTAACCACGAAGTATCCTTGTGAATTTCAAGAACCTCATGATACATGAAAGCCTTAAAATCCTAAACCAGGGATGGCGAACCAGTGACACGCGTGCCATCAATGGCACGCAACACAACATTTTGGGCACGCCAGAAATCAAAATGGTTTGCATTTTATTTCAAAATAACAAGGTTCACAATGAAGTATTCCAACAAACGCGACCGGGAGCACACTCGTTTGTTATTGTTCTGCCTTAGTTACGCCAAGGACTACAGTTGCTTGTGATGCAAAATTTGTCTTCGCATAGCAAAGTCAACTTTGAAACTACTGTAGTTTTAAGTTTATTTGTGTTATATTTACGATTTTTAACTGTTATTTAACATAGCTAATTCATCAAAAGAACAAAAAGTGCAAGATAGTAAGTGTAACAAAGAATTTCAAACTTGATGAATCTAGAAATATGGCATTATTAGTAAAGGTGACGCGGGTGTGTGTTTTATGTTCTGGAACAGTGGTATGCAGAACATTGTCTGTAAAAAGGCATTTTGAAACAAATCACAAATCCTCTTGTCAAAAAAAGTAAACCACAGCAAAAATAATTAATTGTTTAGAAACCCTTTCGCCGAGGACTCCAATTCAGCAAGCATTCTACTAAAAGCAACATCTTACAATCTTAATATAAGTTATTTATCATCCAATCTGCAACAACAGAAATCCAACTAATGTTAATTTAATTTGAATTACATGCATAACTAAAACATTTGCAACTATACAGTGCAAAAGATATTTTTTCGTAGTAAATAAAGAGTTTTGAGAGTTGTTAGTATTTAGTTTTCTTATTTTTCCACTAATCACAAGTCAATATTATTTGGCACGTCTGTATCTCTTTAAACACTTCTTTAGTGAAAATGGCGCGTTGATTCATAAAGGTTCGTCATCCCTGTCCTAAACGCATCAACCAATTCCATACTTGAAGTAGATCCCAACTGATTGCAGAATGTCCGATTGGACACAAACTTTTAGAGGAATTTCGAATCACTTTCTTGCAAATTCTGTAAACTTTTAAGCTATTTGTAAACATAAAAGTTTTTTAGTAGCAGAAATCGTATTTACAGATTGAAGTTTCGAAATCAAAGAAACAGAACAGTATTGGAAATTGATTTTAAATCGATAATGGGATTAAACTTCGAAAATTAAATTTAAAAAGCATGTTCAGAAATTAACTTCCGGTTCCTTTTGAAACTTGTTGTAATATTTAAAATATCTGTTTAATTCCCACCACCCCTTTAATTTACAATCAAAACAAAAGCATATTTATATAGGAAAAAAGGAAGAGAGAAAGCTTATTGTGTTTTTTTAATTTCCAAATAAAATTAAAAAATGAGATTTTCGAACAAACGTGCCATTTTTAACGTAGTGGATGTTAAAAATCTCATTGTCGATTGTCGATATCAAGACAACAGGACAAAAGAAAACCCTAAGCTAATCAAAACAAAACTTAAAAACAAAAAAAAAAGAGAGAGAGAGAGAGAGTGTGTAATATAAAAAAGAATTAAGTCGATTCCTACTTAGATCAACAAAGAAAATTTTTATTTTAGTTACTTTTTATTAAATAGTTACAATTTATATAAATATATATATATACATATGACAGAATTACAACATTAAGTAGCAATCAATTTTTATTAATTACAATTAAAGTATCGTATTGTCATACAAAACAATCGTGTATGCAAAATTTCAGTTCAACTGAGTGCTTTAAAACGTAAATGAAAAATCTCTTAAAGTTTTGACCCAAGTCGCTAAAAATGTATTGAACTTATTGTATTGTCATTGGTCCTTGACAAGTGTGCAAAATTTCGAAGTAATTTGAAATTTTAAAGTGGGTAAAAATCGAGTTCAAATATTCCGTTACATACAAGTGAAGCTTATAAAAGCGCGTTAAAAAGTAATAATTATAATATTTTATAAGTATCGTTGCTATTCTAAAAACACACAAATAAAAAAAAATATTTTTTCAACAGTCGGATACGTCAAATTTTATGTGATAGTCTTCGATCCACATTCTTCAATGTTGTCTATTCGCATTATTAGATTTACAAATGATAACTGTTTCTATCACTGAGCAAAATATCTTGATATCTCTCTCAATGTTAAATGTTTTACAGATCATTACACCTAACAACATAAACCTCATTTCGCTTACGAAACATCGGAAAATGTATGCTGGAAAGATGTTTTCGGAATGAAAGAAAAACATTTCAAGCTGCATCTTGCATTAGTCTCTATTTGAATCACAAGATTGATGAAGCAAAACATCAATAATCATCCGTATTATGTATGTAAAAAAAGAGAAAAAAATATACTTAAAATAAACAACAAATCAGCTCGTTTCTCCTTTACATATTTTCCCTAGTTAATCATAATACATTTTTTTAAAATTTACTTTACGGTTAAATAAACGAGTACTTAAATTGTTGCTTTTCTAAAGAACGAAGCATTGTCAAATTTTTTTGGACAATTCTTAAAATAAATAAAATATTGAATTTTTAAACGAAGTCTTCTCTTTCTAGTTTTTCAGAACTTTTACTGACAGGTTTTTTTGGAAAGTGTATGTAGCACACACGCATAAAACCATTCCCTAAAATTCTTCACAAAATATATATTAAAGTAGAAAATATTTTTGAAGAGTATAAGGTGTTATAGATATCATTTATTAAAAGAAATATGCAGTATAATTATCCAAAAATGAATACTTTAAAATAGTTTTAATAACATTCTCAAAAGTTATTTATCTACTTAAGCAATAAAAACATTACATTTTAGTTTTTTTGCTATTTATTCTGTTTTAATATTATGGGACATCGAAATAAAATACTGTATTCAAATATTTTGCCTACCAGAGTTTAATATTCATTTAGAACTAATTAATTATACACTGAATATTCTGAATTCAATGTAAATACTCAAGTAAGCCCACAATTAAAAAGTATTAACATATATTATGACAATGTACAATAAAGAATACATTTATGTATTGAAACATATTTTAATATGAAATTATCCATTTAAATTTAATTCTATGTAATTCTCATTTGAAAATTTCTAAAAGCATATGCAAAGAAAATGCCCTTTGAAAATAAGTCATATCAGTGGCGCACACAAGGGGGGGTCCTGGGATCTGGAACCCCCCCAAAGCCCTTGATATTTTTCCGATTGACTATAATTCTAAGTATATAGTACGCAAAATTTAATTATTTGTTATTAATGATTAATTTTATTAATTAATGCTAATTATTTATTCAATAATTAGTTTTTTACTGTGTTTTGTTCCCGGAAATCGACAAAATCAAAAGGAGCATGATACAAGAATGGTGAACTTTTGACCCCCCCCCCTGAAAAATTCCTGTGTGCTCTACTGTGTCAGATGTATATTAAATATTAAAGAAATATTTGGGTTAGTTTTAAATCTGTGTATTTCTTAATTGGAATGAAAAATTTACTTGAGTGCTTCCCTATTTGCATGTTTTTACATATTTTAATATTAAGTGGAAACAGTAGTGCACACAGGAATTTTTCAAAGGGGGAGGGGGTCCGGGGCCGAAAGTTCACCATTCTTGTATCATGCTTCTTTTGATTTTGTCAATTTTCGGGAACAAAACACAACAAAAAACTAATTTTTGAATAAATAATTAGCATTAATTAATAAAATTAATCATTAATAACAAGTAATTAATTAAATTTCACGTACCATATACTTAGAATTATAATCAATCGGAAAAAAAATCAAGGACTTTGGGGGGGCCGGACCCCCCTCCCTTGTGTGAAATAATATCAAAAGGTAAAATGAATTATTATAATTATTTTAAAAATTGATATTACTATATGTGTACACGCATACAAACACTTTTATGATGAGCTAATAGGTTTCTTTAGGGTTATAAAATTGACATACTTTATACACAGTGGCGTAACGGAGAATATTTGGACCTCCATGCAAGTAGGGCAAGTTGGGCCCCTAGTATCCTCTCCCTCCCTCCGTGATGTGGGAGTAGTGGTGGTGTACGTTACGCCACTGCTTATACATATCGCAGGGAAATGACAAAATTAGGAATTTCATCAAATCCCTAAGGGATAGGATCAATTGACGGGGGATGTTAAAATAACATCTCTTCAAGATCATTCCCCTGATGAAAGTAAGTAATCGTATAAAATCCCTCAACTGTTTCAGTAAAATGATGAAATCAACTAGTCAAGATTTGCATCGGAAAAATGCTATCTGGGGGGGAGGTCGAGTCCTTGTACTTTCTAACCAAACAGCTAGTACTGTCGATCCCCTAAATATCAACCCCACATATTTAAGAAAATGGCACCATAGGATTAACATAGGGATTGATATTTTAGAGTGTAGGAAAGATGTTACACATAAAAAAATACCAGCCTTATTTTCTAATTATTTGTTAATTAGTTTCGAATAAATAATTTGTATTTCATTGCCTATTGTTGTATAACTTCCTTCTACGTTTAATAATGCGCCATATTTGTGTTAAATAAACACTTTTAAACTCTTCACAATATTACTTCATCATTTCACTGAAACAAATCAGGGATCAGGGATTTGCTCAAATCTCTTACTTTTATCAGGGAAACGACCTTGAAGAGACGTTAACGTCTCCCGTCAATGGATCCTCTCCCTTAGGGATTTGATGAAATTCCATCATTTTCCTGCGACATACATATTCCAGCGTGTTACGCGCGACGACGCATTCATAATTCCAAACTGCATTTTTTAATTTTTAAGTAAAAAAACATTTACAAAAAAAAAAAAAAAAAAATGCGCCAGGCCAATATGGAAATAATGAATGAGTGGATTATAAAAGAATAGAATGAGAAATTAAACCTAGCATAACTAAGAGTCATTAAAAATGAAATATACATATATAACCATCTAGGTGGAACGCAAGATTATTATTTGTTTATGGATCAGATTACAGTGATGGTGAAGATGAAACAGAATTAGATGATGTGCCTGAAAATGTAACGAATGACTAATATAACGAGCTTTTCACGTGATCCAATAATGAAATTTCATAAAGTATGTCATTTCCATTAGATAGGCGGCATTTAGATAGATGCAGAAATTTAATTGTTATGTTCATCTTCTCTTTATTTTTAAAACTATGATTTTATATTCGGCGCCCGTGTATTTCGGCACACACCAGTAAATTTCGGTCTTATTAATTTTTTTGTTAAATATACGGTATGTATAGAGTTAGTTATACATTATTTTTAATGTGTTGATGAGTTAAAGGAATTCAACCTAATTAATAATGATTATACATAAAAAATTATGGTTCATTAAATACAAAAATCGTAGTACATCTAAATAATTTAATGATCTTGGCAAAGACAATTCTTATCAGTAGGATTTCTTTTCATGTTTTTACTGAATATTTGGAACAAAAACATCATTAAGTCCTTAATAATATTTGTATCACCAATATTCTTTCCAAAATGTTACGGTCCGTGAGCATATTTGTTAAACATAGAAATTGTGTAACAAATTATAAAATAAAATATTTACTTTTAAGTGATATTTTCCCCTTTATATTCGCTTAATTATATTTTATTAGAGAGAAAATTCGAATGAAAAATATAATATCTGGGATCAAGAGAGCTTAATAACTTCATTGACCGACCCTCCCCCCCTAATGTTAGGATCGCTCAATTTTGTGTGGAGCCAATTAGCAGCATCCCTATCCTTCCAAAGTTAACCTGATAGAAACTGTGACCTTCTGTTACACCTATAAACAATCATGTCGGCATTTATCTTCGTCCTTCGAAACTCCTCACTTCATGGTATAAAATTTAAATAATGTACCATAAATTTAACAGGACGTTTGTCATCTTCTGTGAGAACAAAAGATTCTCTCTCTCTGTGGAAGTTAATATTCAAAATCATTTTCAAATTAATGTAATTGAACCAATATTTATTCTACTTCAGTTAGGGTTGACTGCTTATCCTGTTTACTTTTTGGATTTTAAGTAGCACTTTTGTTTATTTATGTGTCAACTATTCATTGAAAAAAAAAGATTTTCAAAATTTTGTGTCTTTTGAAATAATGATTTCTAAGGCGAAAGATAGTTACTCTGCATTTTTCATTTCTCACAATTATTGTTTTCTCTTTAATCGGAACTATACTTCTTTTTACATAACTATATGCTTTTCAAATATCACGTTTGCCATTTTTAAGACCGAGAATTAGCCCACACGTGAACCTGGTATAAGTAATAAGTTTTTCAGATCCAAATTCAAAGCTATAAAATTGTGGTTAAATTTAATTTAAAATGAAGGTATTTAGTCTTATTGATTTAACTATAAAAATTATAATTCATTTCGAAATAGATTTTTTTTTCACTAGGGAAAATATTTTAATATCAATGCAAGTTTACATATTTGCAATATATATGTACTCTTATCATATGCTACGTCTTTGAAATACAGAAATATCAGATATATGAGAAGTTTTGTTGTTGGACTATAAAACTCTATTTTGTTTTATTAATTCATAGTTTATTAATGTCTTATTCCTAAGCGACGTAAGGTATTGGCAACGGACTTCATACTTTGTAACCACGGTTAAATGACAAGCACAACATCTGAGTCAGCGCTCCACTTTCCAAACTTTCAAAGCACACAAACGTTAGGACTTTGAAACTCAGCTGCTTCAATGCGCATCAGCCATTCTACACACTCATTTTTTAGAGAAATTTGGAGCGTGTTGTTAAACGCAGGGATTGGCATTAAGACGATCGCAATCAACCGGGGGACCACCAAGACATTTTGAGGTATAATCACCTTTACTAAGACCAAAGACGCGCATACTAAAAGATACATATTCAACACCGACGCCAGCCAGACTGGAAAATTGGCTTTTCACCATTTATTCAACTGTGTTTACTTCAGAAAATGATTCAATAAATGTGTAGACGACACATGTATCTTCATTGGAAGCTCAGGCAAGAGAAAAAAGCGAACCCTGCAATGTCAACCATTTCTTAAATTCTTCCCCACACGCCGACTGAAGGCGAGAATAAACGTTGATGATAGCCGTTCCCGCGATAGTACGGTATTGGCTATTGAAACATCCATATCCCGAGCTTTCACGGGATTGAGTTCTTGCTTGGATGTCATGACCCGCGATGATGCGGGACCAGGCAGTAAAAAAAAATTAAGAGCATAGTTTGGTTTAGATTCATCAGTTCATATATGTTCCCTAATTGCTGCAATCATTACATCAAATTTCACGGTTTAGCAGTAGCTCATAGTCCTTGAAGAAGCATACAACTTGAAAATTTTGTGTTTTTATAGTAAACATAGTAATCTGACATGTTTTCAAAGACGGGAACAAAGTCGAAAACAAGTGTTAAGAAAAGAAAACAAACAACTTTAATCCAAAGAGCCACATCTACGCCACTGGGTGGAACGCATCACCTTAAAAATATTAGAAGTAGCCAGCACTACGGTAGTCCGCCCATACCTGGCACACATCAGGAAAGAAAATGAATTGATTATAATATTCATGTGTGTGAGTGTGCAAGAGGTATGTATAATGTATGCTGTAATTATTTGGAAATAGGTTTGTTCGCGTTAGGCAGTAAAGACTAAAAGCTGACAAACAAACTGTTTATTCTAACAGTAACAAGGGAAAAATAATTACACAAATACAGTAGCGCACACAGGAATTTTTCAAGGGGGTGGGGGTCCGAGGTCAAAAGTTCACCATTCTTGTATCATACTCCTTTTGATTTTGTCGATTTTCGGGAACAAAATACAGTAAAAAACTAATTATTGAAAAATTAATTATTAGCATTAATTAATAAAATTAATCATTAATAACAAATAATTAAATTTTTCGTACTATATACTTAGAATTATAATCAATCCTGGGGGTCCGGACCCCCCCCTTGTGTGCGCCACTGCACAAATACTATTCTAAGTAAAACTTTAAACGTTTGTCGTTAACAAGTGGCTTAAATTTGTCTTAACTATTCTTTCACGTCGTTTCTATTCTCCGTCTGATCTGGGTCTCGGGATCGCCGCTCGCCTTCCGGCGAAGCTAACTGAGTCAGGGCGCATGCAGTGCTGCCTTCCCTGGGTGCTTCACATGTATTATGTGTGAATAAGAACGGGGTACTAAAATTTGTACGTGTTTCTATTAAAAAGCTCTCTAAATATGACTCGCATTTCTTAATATTCAAGTAAGACATGCTATCCATGAAAACTATCTGAATCTCTTTCTCTCTGCTCAACTCTGTTCAAAATTTTTACCTCTTTTGACCACAAAAAAAAAAATCTTAAACTATGTACTTAATTTTATTAGTATCGTGTAGTTGGTATTTCTCAATAATATATCACAATCTTAAAAGAAACGTTTTTAAAAGACTTAAGCGAATAAGGATAAATTCTTTACAATAATAAAATACTCATCATCAAATTAATAACAATCATAATTAATTTCACTCCAGTTCGTTTGTTATTTCCGACACATTAAATCCGACTGGAAATCTCATTAATTTTTCTTTTTGAGAATATTATTATTGGATTTTTACAAATTTAATGCATGCAGATCCATTAAATAAGACATCGAAGAAAAATTAAATCAAATATTTGAAGCATATCTTACTTTTTGATAACATATTATTTAATTTCCGGTTAACTTAATGCTGCAATTCAGTATGAATATGAAAAGAAAAATATATGGAAAGCTTTCACAAAATCAGAATAATGCCATAGTTATTTTTCATGTTTCGTACTGATGTATGTCGAGGATTTCTATTATATTTTGAAAATTTACGTCTGATGAAAATGTTCAGTAGTTGTTAGCAATACAGCTTTAAAGATATTTGGAAAATAATATTATTGAATTAGATTGTTATTTGTATTAGAGTATAATGTTTAAGCTTATTTAAAAAAGAATTGTCATAATTTGATTCGAAATCTGAAATCGTTTAGATAATTTTGAGTTTTATCTAACCAAATAGGTATCAAATTACTGATTTCACGTTTTCATTTTATAACATATCCATTTTCAGCAGATTTATCTGATACTTTCTCTTTTGCTTTTCCCTTTCAGAAATAATTAAATTATATGAAATTTATTACTGAATTATCAGTTTTGAAGAACGATGGAATATGGATTGCTTCATTTCGATGTGGAGCTACGCCAAATTGTATCCTTCATTTGCTTAGAAAATAACAATTTCTTCTAAAAAAAATTTGTTATTCTGACATAAGTTAGCTTTCGTCTACTTCCATTAAGGTGACTGCCTACCTTCAGGCCCGATTTTTTTTATAAAAACAAATTTTTGAAACAAATTGAATGTTTTTAGGAAGAAAAATAAAAAAAAAGAGTATGTGTAAATACATAAAATTTTTTAAATAAATACTGTACTTTTAGAAAAATTTGTTGTTTTCAAGGAAATTTTACCAAATTTTTACTAAAACGGGTAACACTGTATAAAAATTTCTAATACAATTATCATAATTTTCTTTATATACAACATACATATTATCGTGCTCTTCAAAATGAATCAAAATCTAAGAGAAATATTAAAATACAAAAAAAATTATAGACAATTATACATAATAATATGAAAATTTTGATACTTTTAAAGTTTTTCTTTATAAAAACTACCCTAAATAAAAAAAATATTTAACCTACAACAAAACTGATTGTCCACTTTATGAAAAATAGTATAAGAAACATTCCCACAAAATTTTAAAACGTTATCTAAGTTGGTTCTTAAGATATCATGTATCTGGTAAAGCGTTTCTTTCAAAAACATTATTTTGAGAAAAAATCATTTAAAGTTTTATCTTACTGCCCTTTTGCATAGAGTGTGATGTTTTTTAAAATCACTATAATTTTATTTCTATTTCGCGTAAAGGAAAAAGAAAAACTGTTTTGGAAAGAAAAATTTTCAAACTATAAGATTTTAAAATAAAATAAATGCTTTATGTTGACGAAAAACGACATTTTCAAGGTAGGCAGTCACCACAAGTCAGTGATTATTAACTTAACAACGTCGCTCAAAACAACAACAAAAACACGAGAGCTATTGGTGATGGACCTCAATATTTCGAACCACAGTCAAGTGATGAAAAAGACACATTTAAGGTTCTACCCCATTCTTCTTGTTTCCACTCCACTGGAACGTTTGGACTTTAAGCCTCCACAGATATAACGTGCACCAGTGCCTCTACAAGGCGGGTCTTTAGAAGCAATAAGGCAGTGCTTACCAACCTTTTTGTTTCTGCGGACCGGTCAACGTTTGATTTGCTTACCGCGCCCTCTGAAGGGAAGGAAGGTTGATTTTGTTTATATTTTATAGATTGTTTCCCTTTAATAGTTTTAACCAATTGTATTCAAACATTCATTCAGATTGAAATACAGTTACAACAAAATTTAAACAAAAAGTGATTTAATATGGAATATAAATGATTTCCGAAAAAAAGTCACACATAAACTCAAGAGAAATACAGCACAGTAAATAAAATGAAAATAATTTAATGTTCCTTGTGTTGCCCGGTACTGTTTGATCTATGGACCGGTACCAGTCCATGACCCGGGGGTTGGAGACCTCTGTAATAGGGTGCTCCAGCCACGAGTCATTGAATTTCGCTATTGTGGCCTCTTCATCTACTTTCAAGTGAAGATAAATATATTGTTACGAATTTTGTGTAAATAATACCTAAAATATTATAAATAACTTATATTTGGATGTGTAATATGTTTATATTACTCTATGTTACACTTATTTTACGCTAAAATTTTAATATTCGCAACCAATGCCGTTCCTTACATTATAATGGTGATTCAATGAGAACGCGAAATCTGGGTGCCAAGTTGGCATCCTTTTTGCGACCATGTTGGTGACTTTGGTGACCATTTTGGCGACCATTTTTGGTGAGTTCGAGATCCTATGGATTCTTCTAGAAATTTGAGGAGAAATACCCTAATTTCAAGACCTATGACGCAAGCGGATCTTTTTCGAATTATCCGCTAGGCCTATAAATAGAGAGATTACATTATACATTTATAGTAACACGCATTAAAAGTTATATTTTAGTCTCAAGAGGTTCAGAAAGTGGAATGATAGAATACAATAAACAATAATTTAATAACATTTAAAAAACAAATTTAAATTTTTTAAAAATTTGTTAACAAATTGTTCCTTTTTTATATGCACTAAAATTTATTGTTGTATGTTAAATATTTTTTTCTAATAAAAAAAAATTGTTTGTTTTTAACATTACCTAATTTTGTTTTATTTAATGTTTTATATTTTTTGTGTGCTTTATTTCATGTGAGAGAGGAAGGGGACACGGATAGAAGAAAATGTCTAAGGCCCTAAAGTGAAATAATCCGGCCCCTGTTGATAAGTATAGGAAAGAGGGATGATGTAGAGGGCGGAAAAATCTCATAGAAGATATTTACTATGACGTAAAATAATATACAGATAATTCAATAGAAGAAAAATGAAAAAAAAATTAAATGGGACATGGAGATATTTTGATAATTTCACTTTGACAAACATACATGCAATGAATTTAAGTGTTTAAGTCGAATAGGTGTATTTTTGATTTGTTTGCTTAAACAATGAGGAAAAAAAATATTTAAATACCAATTGTATTTATTTGAAGATCAACTGTTTGGTTTGTTAATAAATTTCTTTGATTTAAAAGCGTTAGAAGGTATTTTTAACAAACGTTTTTCTTAATGAATAAATTTTTGTCAAAAGTAATCCGTAAACAATCCAAATTTTACTTTTTTCAATACTAATATTTCATTATCTACTTTACGCTTCACAATTGGATTCGTATGTTGCTATTTGGTGTAGAACCCGTAGACGAATTATAACTCTTAAGAAAATAAAATCGAATTGATTATGCTTTTGTTAACAAAAATTATATTTGCTGTTTTCAAAGCAAAATACATTTTCTTGATGTTTGTAATTCAATATACACACACACACACACATATATATATATATATATATATATATATATATATATATATATATATATATATGCTTTAAAAAGTCTTGATTCATCAAATTACTTTTTCACCAATTATTTAAATAAAAATGTTTTTTTTTCAATTATTTAGAGAAATGTTTCATCTATATACGATTATGTGGGGATTAAAATACACAAAGATAAAGCAATTAATATAATGCAGAAATGGTTTCTTAATAGATTTAAAAATGATTGTTTAGTAAAAATAAATTAAATGCAATATCTCTTTTTTCATTAGCAACATATAGCTGTCTCATGCTTTAGAAACTCAAATTATATCATACTAATAAACTAATTTTTATATTTCATCTTTAAACTTAAATAACATGAATATTCATTTTTAATAATATTGATAGTAAAAATATGTATATAAAGATATCGAGCGCTTATCATAATTTACTATTCACTATTTATTAAAAAATTTTTCTCTTTATTTTTTAAAACCATAATGATATTTGTATATATTCTCTTTCTTTTTGGAAATAGAAATATTTCCTTCGAATACATTATTCCGAAAATACTAATGGTTATTATTTTCTATTCAAAGAATTTTCAGTCAAGAATGGATTAAGTTAGGATTATTTATATTATAGAAGCAAAGCAAATTGCACTTATGGCATTCATTTAATGCAACAAGTGCAAGGAATGAAATAATTTAATTTCGGTTCAAAATCGGAGAAATGCCCGATTACAAAATATCTGCTTTTCTTTTAGGAAAAAGGAAAAGATTAAACGTTTCCAACACTTCCTCCTGAATTCAAACCCAAATATATTTTATTTATATTTTTCCATAAAATATATATATACTATAAAGCAGGGGTGGGCGAACTTTTCCAGGACACAGGCTACTTCTAATGTTTTTAAGGCGTTTCGGTCCACCCAATAGAGTACGTATGACTATTCTATATCAAAATTGTATGCTTTGTTTTCTTAACACTTGTTTTCGACATTGTACCTCTCTTTTAAAATATATGACAGATTACTATTTTTATTATTATTTTGAAAAACTGCGAGAGATTGCTAGATCGTGGAGCGTAATAGTATTCAAAGCAGCCAGCTGAGAAGATACGTGAACCGATGAATCTGAAACCGGCATATGGACATAGATTTGTGCGCTGTCGATTCCCGTGTCATCGCAGGATATCAACTCGATCAATCCAACACAACAATCAACTCGAGAACCCAATCCCGTGGAAGCGCGGGTTGTAGGATGTATCGGTAACCAATGCTGTGCTATCGCGGGAAGAATCGATCATCAACATTTATTCTCCCTTTCAGTCGGCGTGTGGGGGAAAATTCATTTCTATGGCTGGCATCACAGTTTCCTCTACAGCGGCAGTGAATGCGTTAAGCGCAATCGTTCGCTTCCAATGAAGGTACTTGTTCCGTCTACACATTATCGAATCTTTTGCTTAAGGAAACACAGTCGCATTGATTGTGAAAAGCGGATTCTCCAGTTAAACTGGTTTTGGTGTTCCATACATATGTTTCTTTTAGTATGCGCATCTTAGGTCTTAGTGAAGGCGGTCCCCCCACAAAATATCTTGGTAGTCCACC